>CABFOW010000037.1:99073-177654 GCA_902141385.1 Timema californicum | reverse complement strand
ATATATATATATTGTCAGGATGGGTTATATATATATATATTTTGTCAGGATGGGTTATATATATATTGTCAGGATGGGTTTTATATATATATATATATATATATATATAACCCATCCTGACAATTAGAACCCACTAATGATGGTATGGCGACAGATCAGAACAAAAATAATAAAAGTACCAGTATTGGTGTGCAATATTGATCTCGCCAATATACATTTATATTTATAATAATAATAATAATAATTATTATTATTATTATATTTTAGGTATTTACGCTACCACACAAAATTAAGGCTGTTCAATATAAGAATGCTTGTGTTATGAATGATTTATAACATTAGTTTTAATAACTATATAAAAATATACATACGAGTATATGGGTTCGTAATTTGGAGATGGCTTTGGTTTTTAGGGTTTATTTTAGCACCACTAACTACAACAAAATGTGATGTTCTAGAAGTTTCCAAAAACAGGTATAAATACTTCACATAGGAGCTCGTGAAATAGCTGGTTAAGTAAGAAATAATTAATCGATGGCCTGACTGACACACTCGGTGGTCCTACACAAATACGAACCCAGTACCTTGGACATGATGGTTGCCCTCCAGTAAAATAACTAATTGACACGGTGTTTTATCGCGCGCAGCCCTACAAATGTGCATAGTGACCCCTTAGTATGGATATTATTTTGTCAGCCCCGAATAGCTCTAAAACAGAGCCATCTATACCATTAATTGGCCTGATTGGCAACAATAATGCTTACACACTGATTTTAATCGTTAGCTGTTACGTCATACTGTTTATCAGCTCATCAAAACAAATGTAACTAAACCAATTTTATTGTTGATTTGAAAATTTAAACAAAAATCCAAATTTAGAAAATGATGGTTACAGATCTTTATTTCTGAAGACAAATCTATAGCTTGTTTATCAAATTTGGTTGATTTTTTAAAAATTTTTATTCGGTTGAAAGACGAGACCTATACAAATGACTAAGCTCGTTTTATTTTAACATTATGAGTACTTATTGAGCATTCAGTCACTGAGGTAGGTTACTGAACTTAATGAAACACCCAAGGTATCAATCAAGTTTTATTTTGAACTACTGGAGATGGCTAGATTAGGGTTCAAATATGTTAAGGTTTATTCAGAGTTGTTTATCCTAAATGTTTTACACTTTACTCTCATGCAAATGCCGGTAGATCTATTCTTAAATGCCTTCTTCATCCTCGCCTCAATAAAGTAATTGTCATGCATGTGTACACCCTAAACATGTAATAAAACACAGTTCTAAAATAAATTTTAAAAATGCATTTAGTACATTCACCCTACCTAATACCAATCTACTTTGATGTGGACAATTTTCTACTTTAAAAAAAATTAAAAATTCTTCGATGCCAAATTCGGTATGTATGTAGATATCACTATTATATTTTTGAAAGTATAAAATATGATAAAAGGTGATAAATAAATGTCTTTATTTAAGGCAATTTAATTGAAGCATATCAGTTTAAGTGAACTTATATAGATTATAAGACACTTATCTCAATTTGTTTGTCTACTTATCGTAACCAGTAGAAAGTTCTTCCGAAGTCAACGGTCTTTCTTCTACAGATAACAAGGACTGTAGTTAAGCCCAGAGTATATATAACAGTTGTGAGATTTTTCTTTAAATTTACAGCTATGCTATTTTTAGAGACTTACACCTCTTTTACAAGAGCCCAATGGTTGAATACCTCAACAACAACAAAAGTCCTAAGAAGCATGCTAAAATCACAGAACTGACCTATTACTTAATATTAATGATATAGATATTTATTTAATTATCTTTGCCAGCAGAGTATGGACTGACTATTTTTACTAAAGATAATATTTCAAACACGAAACAAAATAATTTTTTTTTTTACATTTATATTTGTTTATATTTTGTTATTTCCAAACTTAGAATAAATTTTTTGCACTAGTATTGTATAGTTTTTATAAAATAAACTAGTCCTATCTCATTTAACTTTTTTTTAAATATTCTTAGCACCACGTCTTACTACCCGTTTGGACTATGCGCCTTGCGCCTAAAAATTTAATTCTTCGAATAATATTCATCCTAGCCTCTATCACATTGGTATAGCTAATCTTTACTAGCCTATACCCACGATAAAGTCTCTTTTTAAGATTGGTCTAAAATTTTACCTTTATTTTTAAGAATATAGCTTATTATTACTCTACTAATACAACTATATATTTTTAGAAATTTCTTACTCTCTTGCCAGATATAAGGTTTACAATGTACTAAAAACTGGTATGGCCTAAAGGAAAAATTAATTTCATTAATTTGTCTCAATCTCACTTATGGTTCTGATAAATAATAAAGTGACAGAGGTTAATGAACGATGCTAGTAATAACATTCAATATACATCCAGCCATCATGGTAATATATGGAGTGAAGGTGTCGCTTGCATGATCAGCTAGAGGAAAGATTTCCCTTTGCTTGGCAGAATGATGTGCAATAGTACTTTTGGCTCAGTGAGAAAAGCAACGTAAATCTAGTTCACTGCTCATTTCCCTAGTACGCCTCTTCAGTGCTGCCTAAGGCTTTAATGCTGACGTTGGAATTGTTGAGGATTCAGCCAGCCATCGGGTTGAGTGCTATACATACATATATACATACACACATACATGCATACATACATACATACATACATACATGCACACATACATACATACATACATACATACATACATACATACATACATACATACATACATACATACATACATACATACATACATACATACATACATACATACATACATACATACATACAGTAGCCCCATGACTTCTTTGGTGCTGACAGCTTTGAAAAGCTACCAGACCAAATTATGTATCCCTACGCCGAACCATAAGATCTGCAAAAAGCTGTGTTTAGCAGCTGTCACTTCTGACGGTCAAAATTTAGGTATTTACCTAAATTTTGACTGTTAGAAGTCAGCTGTGAGCTGTCAGTCAGCACCAAAGAAGCCATGCGGCTACTTTACATACATACATACATACATACATACATACATACATACATACATACATACATACATACATACATACATACATCAATTCATATAATATAAATACATTTATATATTATCTCTTCTTCTTTTTCCTATATATATATAAACGTAAATTTATTCCATTTCACTTTACCTTTAGTATGCATAGCGTGTTAACATTTCCTTTTATTCTCAACTTACCTACATGTATTTCCTCTCGTGTTAGTTTAAAGTATGACAGATAGTTCTACGTATATGCAGGAAAAACAAAGAGTGAGGATTCTTTTAAAGGCTTTCATATAGGAGAATAACCTTTGTCGAAACATCACAGAGTATCTGCTAAAGGGTGTGGTTTGAATCGATTTTGGTTTCCTGAAAAGGATGAGAGGATGAACATTTTGTAGGTCACCACTATATTTGAAGGGGGTGTGAGTTTTGTCACAAAAGAGGGATGTCTGTGGGTAGGTTGTTCTTATGTAAACAATGATTCTTTTTGTGTGTGTGTTTTTTTTATCCATCCTGTGTTGAGGTCTGACCCAAAGGTTTACACATGACAAGACTTAAAAATAGAAGCAACACTGCTTTAGTAAAAATAACTGTCTTTCGTCTTTTTGGGAGACACATAAACATGAATTTCAAAAATAAGTATAGTTTTTTTAAATAAAATAGAATTATTAACATTTCTTACCTATCCATGTGATATTAAAAAATATTGTAAAATACTTTTTCATAAATGTTTTACAAACAACTGGGCTGTAAGAATGTAATTACACTATAAGAAAGGTATATATATGATGTAATTTAGCTTACACTAAGGTTTGTGAAGGGAATGCGGATTATTCTTAGAAAAATTGCCTCTTTGCATATGCAATTTTGACTCAAACCATTAAATTCCCATTACCGAAAGACAAAAATATAAGATCTAGAAGTCTAATCAGCATTTCCATAGATGTAGGTATCATAAGAAATATTTGAAGTTTTAATCCCATCTTTGTTTCATAATTTTGTTTAATTTTAAATATAAAGAAAAAGTATATTTAGATAGCATGGTGTTTCGTCTTAGTTTCTTGGAGTACTATCTATGTGAAATAATCAAACAGGCTTCAAAATTATCACTTATCAACCAATTTCACAGATGACTGACCAGTATATTAAATATAACTTAACGCTAGACATAAAACTTACCAAACCACGCGAAAAGTTTACTGATCTATTCTTTTGAAATCAGTGAAACCAGGATCAATTTGATATCTTTTTAATGTTAAAATATTTGTTTTTAAAATTATTTTCAAAATCGTAAAATAGTTTCACTTTTCTCAATCTCATTGTTTTCTAAAATACAATACAGTAAGCTTTACAAAACGCAAAGGCCGAGTCAAGTTTTAACATACATACTACCTACCTACAGTAGTTTAATTTTAATAGAAATGTTCTTAACTGACATGTAAGAAAGTTAATGAATTTTTTATTTACAGGTGTTCATTCGTCTTTCAAATCATGAGATCTGCATATGTGACCTTTTATAATATATAGCATAGCTACCTATAAAATGCCAAAAGTTTAAGAGTAGAATCTGTTTTCAGATTAGGATGAAAATATGTAACTATATATTTTATAAAGGCCTTTAAGATGCCATTAACATGAACATCGAATAATGTCTAATCCAAGGGTCGTTATTGGCTCTTAATGGTACTTCCTAAATGGCAGATATATTCCCAATAATATGTTACGCATAGGTTGGATATAAACAAAACCCTAATAGTACACGATTTTGGTGCTTACTAGAATAAACATTACATTAAACCTTAAATTTTTTATAATGACCCAATACAAATATCTATACTTGTAGACATAGTTTGAAAGATGAAGTTTTACACTTTTATAAGTCCGAAAAATCCTTATATTTTGGTTGATCATTAAATATATCATTGCTCAGAAAACGAATAGTAACTGTTAGAGTAGCATAGATGAATCTTTGTGAATCTACTGATAAATAAGTAATTCACATGACAAATTTTAATAAAATTGTATTTTTCCTCTCTCGCATTTGTCCTTCTACTGGCGTACAGAACTTTTAGGTTTTGTTATAAATCCACTTGATTTCTGGTATTCATTAATTTATACTAGAATATTTTAAGATAATTTAAATAAACTCTAAGACACATTTGAAATCACAATTTTAAAAAAAAGAGAGAAAGATTTTGAGTGTGCAATGTATGCAAAAAATCTCTAGTATATTTCCTTTTGTTCAAATATTATGAATGGGACTAGCATACACACACATAATATTGGCTTGGAAATATTCAATTTTCTTCTCACAATATAAAATAAACCAGCCCTAAGCTCCCGTTAAAACTATCTGAAGCTACATCTATTCTTAAGGACTACCAAAACTCAATGCCTATATACAAGATAAGGAGAATGTTTAATTAACATCTCCAGGGAAAGCTAGCTAACCTTTCTCTAAAACAATATTCTATTTCTATTTGCCTCAAACAACGAACGCTCTCGAATCCAATGATCTTTGTTTGAATTTGAACACAGTAGACGTCTCAGACAGAAATCTGCTGTTAACGGAGCCATTAGATAATAAAGGTAGAAATGTTAGCTTTTATCTCGTTAACTGCTTTAAAAAGAAAAAAATGAAAGGATGCTTAGGTAGTGAAGAAACTAACTATACACATAAATAAAAAAAATGTCTGAATTTTTTTTTATTGAAAGTTAAATTGGCTTGCGATTTTTGTTGTACTCAGGGGTGATTTTTGTTCCCTATAGTAATATTTGAGAAGAGTTAAATTTAATTCGTAATTTGAGAAGGACTTAAAATGTATTCAAATTGAAGAGATAGAAATGAATGTAAGATAAGACCAGTATTTTGATTGTTTACGACATCAAAAATTTCTTTTTGGACACAATTTATTAAATTTCGATTAAGTATATATGTTTAGTTTAATATTATACTATTGTACATTCATCTGAAAAATAATTGTCATGCGCATCCTACAACTCGATGAGAAATTTTACTATTCAGTTATATAGTTTCTAATTAAATTTAATTATGTTCACTACATGTATTCATGAAATTTTTAGATAATTATGTGTAGAGAATTAAATTAAAATCATGTACTGATGCATTGTTTACTTATTTTGTCAAAAAATAAAAGTTTCGCTATAAAAACTAAAGCAATAATGGCTTTAACTCATGTTCTCCTACATACTACCTTAACGGGTTTTCACATAGCCCGAGAAATAACTTTAAGACATTTTTCTCAATTAAATGTTGTTGTTTTTAATACAATATGTACACACCATATATCGTGAATGTTAGCCATATTTGCTTGAAGAATTTTGAAAATGGGCATGAAAATCTTGGTATCTTTCAAGGTAAACGTTTAGTACTAACTAATTTAGAGCTTATTATTGTTACTTTAGTAAAATAACACATACTTACTCAATCTATGGCGTTAAGAAGACGAGATATCATTGTCACACTTACAAAAGTACGACACTTATCCCTAACTTGAGCTAATTACATCCAGTACACTTAACTACGCTCTAGATCTGTCAGGTCCATTCTAATGTTACCCTACAAAATGCGTCTAGGTCCTCCCAGTGTTCTAATCCAATTGGATTGGGCATTCAGTACCCTGAAATTTCCTCTATATTCTTACGTTTGCGTTGCATGTCCTTCTAACCATAATCTACGATATTTGATTATCCTAGCAATGTCTTGTGACGAGTACAGGGTATGTAACACATCTTAAGTAACCTCCTTCACTCCCCAAAATGCTCATTCCCTTTCAAACAAATTCTTGGCATGTTTTAACGAAGAATTTATTTTTTAACCCCGAGGAAACAAACATACTATGCTCCTTATATAGTCAACAAGAAGAAGTAGACGACACTACATCCTCTTTAAATTATTCGTGTGACTTAATTAAAAGTTGCAGTTGAACTAAGTGCTCTCTGTAAAGAAACGAGAGCTCTCTAAATCATGTTGACATAAAATCACAACCAAATTGGGGCCTGAGAGGCGCTAGAGGGCAACCTACTCCTTGTTATCCACCCCTTTTCATTTCTCTCCAACCAATTCATGGAACGATCGATTATTAAGAAAGTCCGGGGTAATCTGGGCATGAATAATATGGAGATTGTATTACGAGATTAAACAACGAAAGGATAATAAGCTTTGCCACGTTAATATAGGAAAATAGACTAACAATGGTTCGTTTAGATTAAGGCCATGGCTATTAGTATCACCCCTAATTGGTCACTAGAGGACGAATGTGCTTGTAGTAAAAATTAACAAGTAATTAATAATACGATACCATGATTTCTCTAAAACTTTAACCGGGTTGCTTTACATAAATGAGTTATTATTTTCGAATTGTGTTAACGCTGTCTGGGTTGGTAAATAATATAACGGTTTTTCTATCAATTTAACTGTAGGAAGTAATAATGAGTTACTTTATTATCTTCATACAGGTCCTAAGCTGCATGCTAATGTGATATCTATATCATGACTAAATAGGCGGTTTCAAATATATTAAACACCTGGATACTTAAACATAACTTTAATTTAAATATAAGTATATTCTAATCTGATATAAATCAAATTATATTTACTTCCACGTATTAATACGCCATGCCATGTGATCTAAATCAATCACATTAGATGGATTAGATGGATACATATAAAATAACTCTGATAATAACATAAAATGTGATAAATGTTGACCGCATAAATATATATTTGTTATTTCGAAAAATCTCCACTTTGGATGATCGAATTATACACATTTTTTCTCAAACAAATATTATGATTCTTGGGAAAGGGATGTCTTCTACGGGATATTTCTCGTACCTGGACAAAAAAACAACTTAAAACAACCTCCTTATACTATTTTCTAAAGCTCAATCATACATTCTTATTAGTTTGACTACCTTTTTATTTTTACATTCGTAATGATTCCTAATTCATGGAGCGAAATAGAATTAACTTCATGTAGGCAAATTTAGGCTGGTAGCAATTAAAATGTACCACAGTCCATCTTCCCTCCCCCCCCCCTCAAAAAAACAACTTAAAACAACCTCCTTATATTATTTTCTAAAGCTCAATCATACATTCTTATTAGTTTGACTACCTTTATATTTTTACATTCGTAATGATTCCTAATTCATGGAGCGAAATAGAATTAACTTCATGTAGGAAAATTTAGGCTGGTAGCAATTAAAATGTACCACAATCCATCTTCCCTCCCCCCTTTTAACTAAAACATGTTATTGGTCAGATGAGCAGTGTTGTGTGTATGTATTTATCTTGTGCAATTAAGGGCATGTCATAACATCAAGCATAAAAAATAAAAATTTGGAAATACAGAGACCAGCTTATTGGATTATACATTGCGCGTAAATCAATCACTTGGGGTAGTCTTCCAGCGCATCAAGAGGATTTCGTGATTATCCTGATTCTAACCTTTTCTCTACCATTTTGCCTTTTTAATCTTTACTCCTCTCCATACGTACATCTACGTAAACATAAATTATAGTGTGTATGCTCTCACTGGATATTTGCTTTAACATAAGGAACTATTGTTAAGGACACTCACTAGATGTCATTAAATTTTTTAATATTTTAATATATATTGTTAACTCCAAAAACTGTTTAAAAAATCAATTTTGAGTGAAATTTAAGTGGGACTAGTTGTAATAGATTGACATAAAAGAAATATAAATAAGTAATATAAATATAATATATACGCATAATATTTGAATTATATTTGTAAAAGATTTGGTGATATTAATAACAAGTTATGATACATTTTAATTATAAATATATTGAAAGTGTAACAAACATCTAAAAATTAGTTACATACATTTTTAAAATAGATATTTGAGTCAATTACACTTAAACCTAAATTCAAAAGATCAAAGGATTATGTGACCATACATAAATTAAATAATCATATATTACTAGTGAGAATTGAAATAAAATATTATAAAATTTAGAAAGTAAAAATTGAATTTATTTCTTAGCAGTAGTTCGCTGTTTCTTTATTTCTGTCTGAATTTTTTTAGAGCTGCACAGTTATTTTGAAATGTTTCAATGCATCGGTGGTATATTCCTCGTGTCTGATGAGAAATAAAGAACATACCTAAAAAATTCATGGCTAAGACACAATCCGCCAGCCAATTTGGTATAACCCAAAATTAATTAAGGTTGGCAAATTTTAAGTTGAAAAAATAGCTAATTATGAAATATCATATTTACCAAAAATTAATGCTATGTGCTTGAGTGTCCTATGTCGTATTATTAAGGAAACTAATAAGATAATTACAATTAATGTTAATATATGAAATGAAATAAGAACATTCTGGAAAAAAGGTAATATTTCATAAACACGTAAGCCAACTATTCCTATATTGAGCTTTCTCTATCCATTCCCCCCCATTACACCCTACCACTTTCAGGTCTACTCTAGTGTTAACCTCCCGTCAATATATATCCATTGCTCTCTTTTAATCACGTTTTCCAGTCAATGCTCTAAACAGGGTTCTAGACCATCCTAATCACTATGCATTTGCTGCCCACTATCTTTATCTACAATTTGATAAACCCGTTTCTGGTAATATAAACTACGAGTAAATAACTGGACATATTTTGACAAACGAAAACTCATTTTAATGGTTAGGAGTCCAAGATGTCGGAGAAAAATATTAGTTCCACACAAAAACCCGATTTTCACAGGTAATTTTCAGTTTCTCATTCTTTGTTTAGTCACTATGGAAACGGTTATTTGCTGCATTGCTGTAGATCTCTAAAGAAAATATATCTCTTTGGCTAAAAAATAATGTCTCGACCTTTATTTGTTGGTCCGAACACATCACCATTTTCTATTATGATGAATATATATTTCTCTTTTAATGCTGGTGATAGAACAGCTAGATTTAGATTTCTAAATCCTTGAAACACTCATTTTTTATTAGAAAGTTGTAGTTAATTCGTATTTAAGACAATAATATTGGGCATAAATCGAAAGTTAAAAGAATAAGTTGTTAATTTTGTGAAAATATTGTCTACGTTATGTTTTGTGCATGATAAAATAATGTTTAAATATGTCTTGGTACGCACTATCAAATATAAATTTGTAATCTCTATTCCGGTAATATAAATTACGAGGAAATGACGGAAATGATGTTGACAAACGACCACTCATTTTAACAATTAGGACTCCAGGTTGTCGGGGAAAATAGGAGTTTTCCACGAAAAACCGATATTTACAGAGAATTTTCCGTTTTTTATGCTATGTTTAGTCACCATGGAAACCGTTATTTGCTGCATGGCTGTAAATCTATAAATAAAATATATCTCTTTGGATAAAAAAATTATAAATTAATCTTTATTTATTGGTCAAAAACATCACAATTTTTTTATCGGATATTTATTTCTCTTTAGATGCTGGTCTTAACGCATATAAATTGAGATGCCTAAATTGTGGAAACATTTATAATTTATTAAAATTTTGTTGTCATTAATTCACATTTAAATCAATACTATTGATTGTAATTATAAAATTAAAATGTTTAAGTTGTTAAATTTATTAAAATACAGTCCATGTTTTCTTTAGCTCATGATAAAATGATCTTTAAATATGTTTAGGCGTGTATTATAAATTATAAGCTTAAAACACAATAAAAAGATTTTGAACAATATTAAAAAGAGTAGTCATTTTAAATATTCAAGTATCAGTTTTAAAGTTCATTTTTTTTTCAAATAAATGGTTTTAAGGTTCATTTTAGCTAATAGTAACACAATACAAAAACAAAAGTTATTTTGTATATAGTTTTACCGCTCGGTTTTGAAGATATTTTATTTAAAGGTAATGTTTTGTGCACCCCATCAATCTCCTCACATTCTTACAAATACGATAGGTTGTTATGTTTCCATGTTGATAATTTTGAAGGAATGATATTTAAAAGTACCATAATATTTTAATACCACATCTATAGTTACACATTCTCTATCTCTATCAGACTCTTTCATGCTCTTACGCACACTCTCCCCTCACACACACAAACACACACATACTATAAAACACTCTATAATATATTCTTTTCTCACTCTCTCTCTCTCTCACACACACTTTATTTTTGTTTTTCACACACTCTTTACCCTCACATACTCTCTTAGCTGCTCACTCTTTATCAAACGCTCAGATGCTTATTCATTCTCTCTCAAACGCTCTCTCATTCACTCTCAAACGCTATATCATTCTTTTCCAAACGCTTTATCTCTCAAACTTTCTATATCATGAGTTCTCTCTCTCAAATTACCTCTATCTTAAACCCTCTCTCAAATTTTCTCTCAAGCTCTCTGACTCAAACTCTTTCTTATCTCATTTTCTCAAACTATCTCCATTTCACTATCTCACTTACTCACTCTCACTCTCTCCATCTCAAATACTCTATTTCAAGTACATTTTATACCAAACCCACTTGTTCTCTCAAGATTGCATTCGTAATTTCTCTCTCTTACTTCTTTTCTAAAACACTCTCTCTCTATCTTAAACTCGCTCTCAATATTATCTTCTCTCTATAAATTATTCTCTCCCTCTCTAGCTTTCTCTTTCAAACTCTCTCTCACATGCCATCCCATTCTCTTTAATTTTTACACAATATCTTTCTTAACATTTTACACTCTCTCTTTTTCATACACAATCCCTCTCACAATTTATCATGCATTCTCCCAAAAATATTATCTTTCTCTCAAACGCTTTCTTTCACTTTATCTCACAAATTTTTCTCTCTCAAACACATTCTCTCTCCTCATATACACACACACATGCTCACACTCTTCTTCTCTTCTACCAGTATTTCTATCTCGAGCACGTACACATACTCTCTTTATCAAGCAATCACAATCACTCGATCTCTCAATTGCTAATTATCAGTTTCTTACATTCACTTTCTCACACCTCACACTCACTTTATTTCTCACAGTCTCTCTCTCTCTCACACACACACACACACACACTTTCACAAACTCTCATCTCTCTTACACACACACTTTCACAAACTCTCACCTCTCTTACACACACACTTTCACAAACTCTCACCTCTCTTACACAAACACTTTCACAAACTCTCACCTCTCTTACACACACACTCTCACAAACTCTCACCTCTCTTACACACACACCTTCACAAACTCTCACCTCTCTTACACACACACTTTCACAAACTCTCACCTCTCTTACACACACACTTTCACAAACTCTCACCTCTCTTACACACACAAACACACTCTATATTCCTATTTCATGTAATATTATATCATTCTCTTTCTCACACTTTATCCCTCTTTCTCACACATTAATTATCCTCATATACACTCTCTATCACATTATCATTATTATACTATCTTTTTCCCAAACTCTGTCTCTCAAACTTTCTCTCAAACTCCTTCTATATAAAACTCTCTCAAAATCAATCTCACACTTTTTATCTTGATCTCACTCTATCTATTTTAAACACACTCTTTCTATCCAAACACAGTTTCTCTCAAACTCACTCTCACAATTTTTCCCTCTAGCTCCCTCTCTCAAAAACACTTTTTCTATTTAACTTTCTCTCTAACACTCTCTCACTTTAATTTGAGAAGCCCATTTGTGGTAGTATAAATTTCTAGGAAATGGCTGAAAAGATTTAAAGGCTAGGTATCTGGGATGTTGGGGAAAATAGTAGTTTCCAACAAAAAGCTAACATTATCAGATAATTTTAAGCTTCTGATTCTTTGTTCCGCTCACTCTTTATCAAACGCGCAGATGCTTATTCATTCTCTCTCAAACGCTCTCTCATTCACTCTCAAACGCTATATCATTCTTTTCCAAACGCTCTATCTCTCAAACTTTCTATATCATGAGTTATCTCTCTCAAACTCTCTCTCAATTTACCTCTATCTTAAACCCTCTCTGAAATTTTCTTTCAAGCTCTCTGACTCAAACTCTTTCTCATCTCATTTTCTCAAACTATCTCAATTTCACTATCTCACTTACTCACTCTCACTCTCTCCATCTCAAATACTATATTTCAAGTACAGTTTATACCAAACCCACTGGTTCTCTCAAGCTTGCATTCGTAATTTCTCTCTCTTACTTCTTCTCTAAAACACTCTCTCTCTATCTTAGAATCACTCTCAATATAATCTTCTCTCTATAAACTATTCTCTCCCTCTCTAACTTTCTCTCTCAAACTCTCTCTCACACGCCATCTCATTCTCTTTCATTTTCACACAATATCTTTCTTAACATTTTACACTCTCTCTTTTTCACACACAATCTCTCTCACAATGTATCATGCATTCTCCCAAAAAATATTATCTTTCTCTCAAACGCTTTCTTTCACTTTATCTCCAAAATTCGTTCTCTCAAACTCATTCTCTCTCCTCATACACACACACACACACACACAGGCACACTCTTCTTCTCTTCTACCAGTATTTCTATCTCGAACACGTAAACATACTCTCATTATCAAGCAATCACAATCACTCGATCTCTCTCAATTGCTAATTCTCAGTTCCTAAAATTCACTTTCTCACACCTCACACTCACTTTATTTCTCACAGTCTCTTTCTCTATCCCTCTCTCTCACACACACATACACACACACTCTCACAAACTCTCACCTCACTTACACACACAAACACACTCTATATTTCTATTTCATGTAATATTATATCATTCTCTTTCTCACACTTTATCCCTCTTTCTCACACATTCACTATCCTCACATACACTTTTTCACATTATCATTATTATACTATCTTAAGCTATCTTTTTCCCAAACTCTGTCTCTCAAACTTTCTCTCAAACTCCTTCTATTTAAAACTCTCTCAAACTCACTCTCACAATTTTTCCCTCTAGCTCCCTCTCTCAAAAACACTTTTTCTCTTTAACTTTCTCTCTAACACTCTCTCACTTTAATTTGAGAAGCCCACTTGTGGTAGTATAAATTTCTAGGAAATGGCTGAAAAGATTTAAAGGCTTGGTATCTGGGATGTTGGGGAAAATAGTAGTTTCCAACAAAAAGCTAACATTATCAGATAATTTTAAGCTTCTGATTCTTTGTTTACATTACCATGGAAAACATATTTTGTGCATGAGTGTATATAGATAAAATATTTTTCTCCGGCTATAAATAACTCAGGCTCAACTCTAACTTTTGTGATTTGGTGCAATTAATCGAAAAACTACTGCATTTATTTGTATATTTATCAAACAAGCCGACCACATCAGTGTATGTATATATAGAGAGCATTGTTGATTTTTATCCTTCATCTTATTTGTCTTTGAATGTTTATCACCACTCTTATGTATAATTTGATAAGCTCTTTAATGGTAAGTGAAATTATGAGAAAATGGTTAAACCGATTTTGACAAACGTCCACTCATTTTAAACATTATGGGTCTGGGATGTCGAAAAAAATAGTAGCTTAAAACAAAAACAAAAAAACATTTTTCTTTGCTAATTTAAAATTTTTTTTTTTCATTCTGTGTCCGCAAGGGCCCATCTGTAAAGTAATTATTTTGTTTACATCACCATGGAAACAAGGATTTGTGTATAGTTTTACATGGTTCGATAAAATATTTGTCTTTGCTTAAGAGTAATAACTAATATTTACTTGAGTGTTTTGGTGCTAAAAATAGATATAGAGCTAAAAGAGGGGTCGTCTTAAAGTCCTCATCGTGGATTTAAGGGGGCAAACAAACGTTTCGATTCAAATTAAATAAAAATAGATATAGAGCTAAAATAGGGGTCGTCTTAAAGTCCTCATCGTGGTTTTAAGGGGGCAAACAAACGTTTCGATTCAAATTAAACACCAAAAGATCCATGTTAAGTTTATAATCTTAGATGAGTAGACTTTTAGCTACAAGGTCTAGTGAATGCTTTCTAAATAGATCTTTTCCCAATAAATTGTTTAGAATACACTTTAGTTAAAATTTGCAGAAATCGCTGCAACGTCCACTAGTAATCGATAATAATTGATTATTCTAACACTGTCCTGCGAGTGAGTATAGGGTATGTAACTAATCATTATGTAACTTCCTTCCCTCCCCAGTAGCCCTATATCTTTTTTGACCATATATCTTCTTATATACCTTGTTTTAATAAATGATACAAACTTTTTTTTCGTATAACAGACCACGTTTCACACCCATATAGAACAAATGGTAAATTTATAGTTTTTTTATATATATTCTGAAGTTTTTTTGTTTTTTTTGCATCTGGTGAGATATCATCTACATACTGACCAAATAGTAAAGTGCATTTATCGACTGTACTCTTTTTCTAATTTCCAATCTCATATCGTTATTTCAGGCTAAAGTTGTTCCTAAATATTTAAACTCATCAACCTCATCCAATACTATTATGTTCTCAGTAATATATAAATAATTATAATCCACATTATTTGTTATTTATGTATGCTTAGTATTTTTAGAGTTCACTTCTAAACCTATTATTTTACTTGTCTTTCGGTGACCTGGTGGTCTAGGGGTAAGGTGTCAGACTTCTATGCTGGCGGCCGGGGTTCGATCCCCGGTCCTGGCAAAGATTNGGTGCTAATAATAATAATAATAATAATAATAATAATAATACTTGTCTTTAATAACATCTCTGGATTAATTCCTATAACTTCTTGACTATTGCTCAGTAAACTAAATCATATACGGATCCTAGCAGGTGCTTTGAACAGTTTAATATCAATCCTGCCCTACTCTCTTACATTACTCTAGTAGAATTCTCTAAAATTGGCTTGAAAAGTAATGAGGAAAGTGCATCCCTTGTTTCAATTCTATATAAGTTATATTTAAAAAGTTTCTGATAAGTGACATCCAACTCACACTCTTCCT
This sequence comes from Timema californicum, assembly GCA_902141385.1. Classification (NCBI taxonomy): domain Eukaryota; kingdom Metazoa; phylum Arthropoda; class Insecta; order Phasmatodea; family Timematidae; genus Timema; species Timema californicum. Next base: position 161,699 of record CABFOW010000037.1, on the reverse strand, counting down.
CGTATATCCTTCAAACATATCTTAATTAAGAATCAAATAGTCAAAGCTAATATTTATGCTTTTAATTGAGGAATTCTCCATAAAGTTATCATATTCTGAAAATTGAAAAATGACACCCGGACACGGCAATCAAACCCAGGACATTTGACTTAGTAAGCTTAAATAATAGCTTCAGCTATTTGATTCATAGATATGTGGTTCCTTACAGTTATAACAATTTTACAAGTGGCAGCATGAAGCCAACTACCGAGTTGAAGGTGGCTGCGTTATCTGATGGCTCGTGATCTTAATAAAACAAATCACACATTAGTAGCCGATGATTTCCGCACGTCCATCATAGACTCTGCCTTAAAATATGAGTGAAGAATGACCCTGTTCACGGAATGATTCTTGGATAGCTCAGTGGTTAGAACATTGGCGTGATAACTATATGGTCCCGGATTCGATTCCCGTGTTCAGATATCTTTTTTCAATTCTCATAATATGATATATTAATTGGCCTGACAATTATATGAGTATCACAAACTTAACCAAGATTTCATTTAATTTGTTTCAATTAACTGAATCGTAGGCCCTTTTAAACTGCATTAATAATTGATAAACCATATTTTTGAATTTAATTTTTTTTTCTTATACAGATAGAAAAGTGAAAATATGACCCGTTGTTGATCTATTTCGTCGAAATCAATCATTAATCCCCAGTTATTTCCTTTGTATAGGGAGATAGTATCATTAGTATTATGTTAAATAGAACTTTATACGTTATTGGTATTAGTGTGGTACCTTTTTAGTTACATTCTGTGCTATCCTCCTCCATTCTTCCATTCTTGTAGTAATACCTCATGGTTCCATATGAAACAAAAAAATTATGAATTTCCATTTCTTAGTTTTCACTACCTCCCTTTTACTCTGCTGGAATGGAATCCCTACCTAGATATTTATGGTTCTTTAACTTCTTAATAGCTTCTTTAACTTTACGTATGCTTGACTTTGAGACTAGTTGTTCAGCGGTATGGATGGATTTAGATAGTCTCATCAATTTCGCATCCTTCATGAACATACAAATCTATAGATTTACAAATACTTATATTGATTTTTTAAAATTATATTAAGTTCAGATATTTGAGATTACTAAGAAATGAGTGTGTATTCATGGAAATATGATTATAAAAGATATTTTTCTTTGCTAGATATTTTAAAACAAAAAACCAAAATTATGTTTACTTTACTTCAAAATTTAGGTTCAAGGGTAATAAGTTGTATTAAATTCAGAAAATGAGCTTATGTAAAATTTGATAAGGGTTGGAATAAAAATGAGGGGTTTACATTTGTAAATACATATTTTACCAAGGGAACCCATTAATGATACGGGGCTAATATTTAGAGGATCATATTGAAATAAACATTTCTGCTTTGGGATTTTAATCTTCATCATTCGTGTGTATACTTCAATTATCTTGAAAAGTGACAAGCCTGCATTTAAAGTTTCTTCTATTTTGCAACTCATAAGATAGACCACTCTGTAATATGTGAAAGTAAGACATTTTATAATAAACGAATTTGCCAATTCGTTAGTTAAATTACCCTTTAAATTGGTAATTAAATATGTTATACAATATGAAATATATTAACAGTTTAAACGTTGCGATGACAAAATAGCTCGTCGTAAAACCAATTCAATGATTAACGGATGCACCCAATTATCTTTTTTCCTAATCCATTATCTAGAGGAAGTATTGTTATAGTCCAAAATATCACACTATAATTGTTGATGGATGTAGATGTTTACTGGCACCCTGAATCCATAAAATAAGTTATCACGATTACTTATGTTTGTGTAACTGTTTTTCAGCCTAGATATGAAATCATTCTACCGATCAGTCTTAAACTTAGTATCCGGGATATTAATAAGATTATGAAGAGGGATATTTTAAAATTAAATATATAATTCTAAATAATGTTTGTTTACTTATGGGTGAACAGATTTTAAAAACAAATTATTCATGCCAGTTTTAATGAATAAGATTGAATTACGGATTTAGGTAATTTTTTTATAATATTTCAGCTACAATAATTATTATTTAATTGATTTTAGTTAGAGGGGTGTGATTGCCTGTGAAGTGTACCATAACATATAATTAAGAAAATCATTTGTTCTAGGAATGTATAAATTTGATGCTAGTCTAGTCAAAATTGTTTTAGAATTTCAAGTGGGAATATCCATAAAATAAGAAATAATTCATTTTTCATCAGCACAATATTTTACGAGTGTAATGGGTTTTTCAGAAAGCCAAAATTTATTTTATATGGCCAAAGTACAATCATTAAGACCAAATATTTTCAATTTGAATATTTTTTTCATTTATTAGGAAATTTTGAATCGATTTTTTCGTATTTGTTGATGCTAAAAACTCTTGTCGAAAGTATATTTCGTAATATAAATTGTAAAAATTCTTAACCCATTTAAATATTTACTTTGAATAATTTTTTATGTTAATTATAATTTATTGAGGTTCTTCATTGTAGAAAAGCAAATCTTCTAAGAATTACATTTACATGCTATTTAGTATTTATTGTTTGTTTTAATTAATCAATTAATTCTTGGATTATTTTGACTTTTATTTTATATTTTAATCCTACTGGGAACCAAATAGCTTTTTCACATTTAATTTGTTCACCACTGATAATAAAATATATTTCTAATACCAGTTTGGAGCATTTATAAATAGTTTAAACTCTTCTTTAATCTATTCCCAATGGAACAAAGATAAACCTTACGTATCTAACACATAAATTTAATAAATATCGCGTCTTCCTCATATGTTATAGTTCTCAAATTTGATTCCTCGCAGGTACGATAATTTATAATTAGTAATATTATTGGCAGAGGAACTGTCTGTTTTTTCTGAAATTATATTTGGTGGTTATACATATAATATATCTTAATCACATTATCATTATCATTACCATTATGTCCACTTTTGCCTATTTTGGGCCATCATTTTTTCACATTTGTAACTTTTTCTGATAATATCATCAACTATATGATTCATACAATTTAGTATGGGTCTCTATCTTAAATTCACTTCCACATATCCATCTTTAATATCTTCTTCAAACTATCATGTATCAGTATAGGGCCTTAAATGTTAACTCTTCTTGAAAACCTACCTTTCCAAAATTTCCTTTCTACATTGGCTTTTCTTATCATTTGTGTATTTGATATTAACTCCATCCATGACATTTTCAAACATTATCTAAAGAAACATGTTTAAAATGGTGCTAATCTGTTCTTATCAGTTACGTCAGTGGTCAAAGTTTCACATCAATAAAGGGCAACATTCCAAACATATGCCTTAAGGATATTTTTCCTTATTTCCATCTCTATGCTAGTCGAGGCTATCATTCGTACTTAAGCTAATATATTTTAAATATATTTCTTGATTTTGTTAATTTCAGTTATTTTACATCCTAGTTTGCAGAACTCCTTAACCTTGATATTGCCTTAATTTTTCTAGACAAATCTATATTAATTTGATTGATTTTTCCTTAATTTTACATTATATATTTTGTTTATATTTGTTTACTTTCGTATAATATTCAATTTTCCTTATTTGACCCATTCTTTTAAGTACTTTTTGAAGATTTTCTTCGCATTCAGAACAAACTACAACGTCATAAGCAAAAATGACGTGGGTTAATAAGTTATCTCCATATTATAATTCTAGAGATGATTACTTATTTTACCTCTACTATCATTTCTTTTAAATAAGAATTAAGTTTTATCTGAGTTATATTGTGTTACGGTCAAACACTTTATTATTTTATCCTACTCTTCATGCTCACTAACTCTAATTGTTGCTGTATAATTTTAAATTGTCACTTTAGTTACATCATTAATTTATTAATTACACTAATGCTTTTTGAACAGATCATAGGACCATAAGACCATATTCAAGAATCTTAGTTTCTATGCTTTAATTAACATAAATCTTTTATTACCTTTTTACCAGTTTTTTAAGCACTAAAAACAAATAAAACGCTTTATAAGGCTTGCCTTTAAAGTCTCTCTACATAGAAATTAAACTTACTTTAAATTTATAAAAACGAGGTTTTGGATTCAATGCAAGAATCCTTATCTTCTCAAAATTTTATCACGATGGCACCTTTAAATACATCCCCTATATTTTACTAAGTATTAATATCAGACTTTCTCATGATTGAGAATTATGAGCAAAGATAAATGCTCTGTAGAGGATACATTTTAAAATTTCAAACCTATACTAATTTATCAATTTTCTAGATATACTAAATACACTGAGTAGGTAAAACAAATATTTAAGGTATGATAATATTAATAATTAAATTCAATTGTAATAATTAATAATAAATCAGTTATTAAACATTGGGGAAAAAATACGTCTTTTTATATACCACCCTCAGAGGAATATCTCAGCAACCTGGCTGTAAGCTCACATCACTTAAAAAAGTATGTCCACAGCGTGTATGTTAGATAGCTTCCGGATAAATTCAAACTAGAATTCTTTGTTCCTAATTGATTGATATTTAGATTATATTTCATTCATCCCCGACGCCATCTTCCCGCTACCTCAAAGGCATACATAGCCTTTCATAGAAAAATATCATTTGTTCAGTTTTTTAAGAAAGAAATCATAGAGTGAAAAAAATATGTGCTTATTATGAAAGTATTTACGACACATTTCTTGTTTGGCGGCCACGCCCTGACAGTGTTATGCACCATATGTAATGCATACGTATGCCGACCACCAGCTATGTTCAGTTTGTGGTATCTGTGAGGTTTGTGAGTTTCATAACCTAGTGTTTACATCGACAAGTCGTCCACGAGGGGAAAAAGAAAAGGGTGAGAGGGGAGGGCGTCACGGGCCTGCTTGTTATTTTCCACCATGCGTCTGCCTGTACCGAATGCATCATTCGAGGGTACGTTGAAAATGAATAGTCTGTTTCCAGTCATAATAGTAACCAAAAGTCAAGAATTTGAGGAAGAAATAACAAGAATTAAGATAGTTTTAAAACCGATTAGTCGAATGATGACTGGACCATAATTATTATTATTTTTAATAGTGGTATTTAACCTTCACGTTTCTAACTGATATATTATATCGGCACACGACCTATAAAGTAATTTAGATCTAGAACTTATACAAATAGACCTTAATAAACTATAATATATAGAACCAAATGTCACTTTGCATAGATGCACAGCAATTGAGGCTTTATCTAATTATTTGAGAAGTTCACAGATTAACAATAACTGAATAAATTATCTCTTCAGGTAAGTTATCTAAAGGATATTTATTAATTCTCAAGATCCAACATTAAAATTGTAAAAATTAATATAATTTTAATAGCTATATAAACATAAAAGAAAAGTTGTTTACTAACGCATTAAATGTAAATTATAATAATTATGTTAGATTAAATAACTAATTTATATTACTTTTGGTAGTATTTATTTTAAAATCTTTATTATTGATGTTATTCAGGATAAGTATGCTCAACTTGACTAATAGATAATTAGTATATAATAAAGATAAGAAAATTTGAAATTAATACTAATATTGATTATAAGCGGAGATAAAAATATTGTAGGTGAATATTCAAATAAACGAAGTGGTGGATATGTTTAATTACATGATTACTCCAGGCAATGCGCTTCCTTCCTTCGGACAGAAAAACAAATCTTCATACAAAGTCTTTGATAAATTAAAAAATTAAAACATTTTCGGGGTGCACAATTGACGTTCATTTGCTACTAATTTGTAAATTACAAACTTCTATATCCGGTAGATATCACACAATCCTCATGACAGACAAACAAACACTACATTTAATTGATTCAAAATTATTTTCAAGGCATTAAGTTTAATTTCAGCCATTTTTTTTATTAACACTGGATCTTACTATCTTTTCAGTCCATACGGACTATGTGAATGAGCTACGGATCAGGACTGTTGAATACAGAGTAATTGCACTCTCATTTTTGTGGAGGGAGAGTAAAAAACCCTTTTGCTAAAAAGAACTCTTGGTATATCAAACCAGTATTTTAGCCATCATCTCTTTGTTATTGGCAGTCAATTATAACGCGAGATTGACGCCTTGGACCATGCGGACACTGAAGCAGGTCAGTCATAAATTAAATCTGTCTTATTTGTAGATTTAAATAGAAGCTAAAATCGTTTCAAGCATCTGTTCCGTAAGGATATTTTATCATAAACAAAACGTCGGGAATGTTTCTAAATTTGTCCCACCATATGGTAGTTAAGTTTGATCTTCAAAAGAATGTTTCTTTTTATCTTTCTCAGAATGTATCGCTACTTCTGAACGTTATGATTTATTTTTGTGTCTAAGTTGTATCATAAGTGTAGAATGATAGTGTCTACCACCATTTGTGATTTTTTGGGCTAAAACATAACTAAAATCATACGAATAAAGAGGCAAGTGGCTATAATGAGGTTCATTTTACTTTCTCACATAGTAAAAAAAAAATAACTATGAACATCTTACCTTAATATAGTTTCCATGGACGTCATATGTGTAGCCGAAATCAAATAGGCCTAGTGTGTTTTACAATTTAACTGTACTTCTTTCTACATATATACTCATATGAACATGTAAATACAGCCAAAATGAATTTATAGATTTCATTTAATCTTAAGGTGAAATCTTTTATTTCGTTTCTGGTTTAAAAAAAATTATTTGCTGATGACTGATTTATGAGAATTACAAATTTTTCAAATAATTCAAAATATGATGATATTTAAAATGCATAGATTTAAAGAGTTTTAAATTATATTTAATAGTGTGTAACAAGTTTTCAAATATGTATATAAAACTATTCTTTATTAAAACTGAAAATAGTGATTTGTTTAAAAATGGGTGTATTAAAAGTGTTTTTCATGATAAATAAATGTTTATAATAAATTAAAAGGTAGATTTATAATGGAACATAAATTTTGTTAATTTGATTTCAAACACTACAAAGCTAGAACATGATAGATTATATATAATTGCGTCGAAACACTAATTCCTATTAAATTTCACTCTTTCTCTCAATAAAAATGAAGGCATATTTTCTTTAAACAGTAATTTTCTCATCCATGAGCTTAAGCATTAAAATCTGAGTAGTGAGTTTCACTGCAAAAAGATACTGAAATAATAATCTATATATAATACTATTTATAATATACTATCTATATCTCCAGTTGGCAAAGAGTGTACCAAATCCTTTTCTTACCTATGAAAAAAGTCGTTGTTCCTTTGTTTGGTTTGTTAAAGGTGAGATGAAATAGAACAATTAGTCCTCTTCCGTTCAGGAGCTCTAAATGAGAAAATAGTTCCATCATAACAAACTACTTATCTCGCTTTTGAGTACCTCGGCGCGCCTGGTCTGTGTATAAAGGCCATCATTTATTTTCAGTCGCCTCTAGGGGATATTCTTCTTTGGCCTTTTACGCTCTAAATCAGAATAATTTCACATCCAAAAAGAGGAGCAGGGTGAGGTTACTCCTGCAGAAAAAACCCTTTTACATCCTTAGATGAACTACTTGTAATCCTTCCAGTTTGAAACTTTGTGTGGCTGTGGAATTATTATAGTTCCTTTATCTCATTAATGAAACTTAATGCTATAGAATTCAAAGAAATTAACTCGCTAGACAAGTACTCCAATCATAACTAGAGTATATAATAATACAATCGTTAATAAAAACGAAAACATAGAGTTTTCTCTTGATATTATATATTCTAGGAACTAAATTTGTTGTTAAAACGTCACATAAACCAACTTATTAAGCCTTTATATGGGTGAGATCCATATATTTAAATAAATCTATTAGTGGTTGAGAGAGGAAAAATCACGGAAAATATACCAACATATACTTGTAGGATGAGGGGGAAACCATTTTGAAGGGGGGGGGAACCCTTAGCTCTACGGACAAATATTAAAACTTATACTTCCCCAGCATTGTTATTTGGAGAGCCACGCCTTAAACAATACCACTAATGAGGCAAATAAATCGCCCGTTGTTCATTTAAACAATGAGATTTTGCGCTTCACTAATAACAGAAAGATATATCTATTAAAATAAATAATTTTCTATTTTATTAAAACATTTACTACGATTTAACTGTATATTCATATTTTTTTATCTAAAGCGTCAACATTCATTTATAAAAATATCTGAACCAACTGAAGTGTATAGAAGAAGTAACTCTACAAATAATAATCTAATTAATTAAGATCCCTTAAGAGGATTCATAACACATCGATGATTTAATTGGTACGGACATATTATATGATGAAAATAAACACTAGAATTATATAGGGAATATTAATTTATATACATAGTTGGATGTAGCCTTTAGTCAAATAGATGTAAATGGGGGGGGGGACCCTTATCCCTACGGACCAATATTAAAACTTATACTTCCCCAGCATTGTTAATCCAATCTCTTTGGAGAGCCACGCCTTAAACAATACCACTAATGAGGCAAATAAATCGCCTGCTGTTCATTTAAACAATGAGATTTTGCGCTTCACTAAGACCAGAAAAATATATCAATTAAAATAAATAATTTTCTATTTTATTAAAACATTTATTTAACTGTATATTCATATTTTTTTTATCTCAAGCGTCAACATTCATTGATAAAAATATCTGAACCAACTGAAGTGTATAGAATAAGTAACTCTACAAATAATAATCTAATTAATTAAGATCCCTTCAGAGGATTCATAACACATCGATGATTTAATTGGTACGGACATATTATATCTATGAAAATAAACACTAGAATTATATAGGGAATATTAATTTATATACATAGTTGGATGTAGCCTTTAGTCAAATAGATGTAAATGTTGTTTTAGACAGTTTATAAATAGCAAGTAATTAATCATTCATTCAACTAATTGAAAGATTTTCTTTTAAAAACAATTTAATCTATTTTATAAGGGGATTGAATATTTTATGAATAAAGTAAATAAGAAACAATTTGTTCATATTAGAATCACAAATTTATATTTTTAATCCAATAATTAAAAAATAAATGTGTCTAATTTTATAAATAGTGTATTAGAAAGTATATTTTTTTCCAGGGCTGCATATTTATATTGCTATGGCCTGTACTACTATTTTTTAGGAATGAGGAAATTTAAATCTAGATAGATCTTAGCCCCATTTTTGCTGAAGTAGATTAGCAAAATATATAGGAAAAACAAACCTCAACCCATCTAAAAAGGATTGGAACAACAATCTATCTGCAATCGGAATTGGAATATGTTGTGAGAATGACGCCTTTAACCATTCCACCACCTAGGTTAGAAAATAAATAATACATGTTCATGAATGCTAATACATTTTTTATTTAAACCAATAATTCATTACTAATGAAACATGATGCACTGTGCTTTAAAATAAATTTAAATATACTTTGGAGAATTATCTAATGCCACCTACTCCTTGAAAATCACCGTTAAATATTCCACATAACTAAAATATCTATTTATGAATTAATTTCACTCGTAGTCATCGCAACGATTACCAGAAAACTAAGAATATTAATTGATAATTGTTTAGAATGACTTATATAAGTTTCAAAAGAATATACTTCAAATATGACCATATTCCAAATATATTCATTAAAATAGCATTATTGAATATTACTCAATCTAATATAGAATTTCTTAATAATTCTATACAAATCTTGAAGTCATGATTATGATATCGAATGCATTTTGAATGGTCTTCCGTTTATGTGCCCTAGTAAAAAAACAACATTCCGTTTATAATTTAAGTAAAAAATACATTATCTGAGTAATTTGTTAAAATGCTATTATTATTTAATATTAAAGATGAAACAGAAAACTTCAGTTCATATCGTGTAGAATAAATAGAAGTTTATGAACGTATACGTATTAAAATAAATATATACAATATATAACAGTATTTGGTGCTATTTGTCTTTATAAATATTTCACCACTTAATATTTGTTTAAAAAAATACATATAAAGTAAAACCATGGTATCTACAATTAACAATTTCACAAGAATTGTCACTTCTTAATTAGGTAGTGGGACAAAACTTTTCATTTTATTAAATATGAAATTAAGATCTTTTAAAATTTTTTTACATTCATTAACAAGTCCAAATAATTTATTCAAATTAAAGTGAAACACACACATTTTTGGAATTTCAAATAAAATTAATTTATTAAGAGATAGTAGTTGGTTGGGTTATTCATAAAACATTAAATGCTACAACTTATTCAAAAATATTTTAAATTAATTCTCTAAATTCTCTTTATTTATCTTAATTTTTAAGCTGATAGTTTAAGCCTGCCTGACAAGTTGGAGTTAGGATGTAGTAACATAAAACCTGTTTATAAAAATGTAAAATAACGAACAAATAACATAAAACCATATTAGAATCTATAGGTGAATAAGACATAATGGTACCCAATGCAGAAATTTACCTACTTATAGAAAGTGTAATATAAATGTTAGAATACGAATAGTACAAAAACTAAGATAAACTTTTATCATATAATGCTATTAAATTATAAGCAATGGTCTGTGCTCAGATAATATTTCAAATTTTCCTTTCGGAATTGCTTTTCAAACGTTTTCTTGGCAGAGGAGCCATAACAAACTTTATTTAAATTTTTGAAATATTTAAAGTTAAAAGGAATCGTAAAATATGGCTTCCTCTATGTGCAAAACTGATTAACAATAAAAGTAATAAATAAATATACACATTGTCAAAGTTTTGTTGATAAAACTGTTTCTACCTTAATGTGTTAAAAAATATAAAGTTGTTATTAAAGTAAACATAATTTACCAAAACATGATTTAAATTGAATTTGAAACATTATGAAGGATCTTTGCGTTAGAAAAAATGGCTATGAAGCACGTCTAACTACCCGTAAAAGCTATATACTTATTTTCGCTAGTACAGTAGGGGCAAGGAAGGTGGAATATAGAATTCATTTAAAAATATTTTGTAAAAAAACACCCCAGTACATTGGGGCCTTGGTTCAAACCACTTCCTTTCCTTATCTGACCAACAAAACAGGATGAGACAGACGCCTTTTATTTTGCTGTACATGCCCACTGATACGAATGTTCTTTAATAAAACTACTATCTTGATATATAATATTAATTCATAGATAGTGACTCTGTTAATTGTTTTATGAATCAAAATTTTATCAAACTTTAATCGTTATGGAATAAATTTATAGGTTATATAAAATGATTAAATATTCAATTTAGGAATTAGCAACAAATTTGTACAAAGTAATTGTATAAACTATAGTTAATAAATTGTATATTTTGTAGTATACTTCCACCAAACATTCACATCTGAGTATAATAAATATAAAGGCGTTCACACTAGAATGAATCATCTTTATATTTTAGAGGCCAGGTATATTTAATAAATAGCTAATAAATTACTGCCTAGGAATCGATCTCCGGACTTTCGCTTCACCCCCATTAATTGGTCAAATTATTCTGATAACTGTGAATTATCCTTAATAAGCATATGTGCACTCCTCTAAAGGTTTTCTTATATTGAAATCTTTTCTAGGGATGAATTTTCCTGTGTTTGCACGTGTTCAAACGTTTTCATACGTATTTTGTAATATGTCTTTCTAACAAGTTTATTAAAATTCTGACTCAAAGGATTTTTTTTAACATTTAAAAGGTTTACAGCCAATTTAGAAATGGGAGATTGTAGCGGTGGGATGGATAGAGTAGGGTATCCAAAAATAGTTAAAATACGCAGCATTTCATTGCCTTCTCGAAGACTCAAGCAAACTAAGCTGTTCTCCTCTCCTATTCCTTAAAAGATTTCACAAAGCAGTTTTCTCTTGATATCATTTGTCAGGCTTGGTTCGCAGAGTTCCTTGGCGACAGTGAATTCTCAGCACAAAGACCTCGCTAGTAAGCACAGGCTTTCAATGAGGCCTTAAACCAATGAAATAAAAGTGATATTCCTACAAGTAGAGGGAATTAGACCTGAAAGAAACCAGACAAACCCCTTTATTTTACTCCCTTGGATGAATTTTATTTTTTGAGTCAGTTTTAAATTTGAAGGGAAATGAAACAATAACTAACTTAGAGATAGCAACATAACATTGTTCTTTAGATTCAATTAGTCATGTTATCAATAATGATATAAATTTAAAAAATTATTTCTTAAAAAAACGATACCCTTTATATAAATTCTGTGTTCTCACCACGTTTTACTTCCCGTACGAGATATTCAAATATTTACACTAATGTGGCAGATACAGTGCAAGCTATTACTCGGTAATTAAGTTATTGTCATCCCATCTGGATTCAAGGAATGTACAACTCTAAATATATACAATACAATAGTAGAACTGGATGTTCTAGGTGACCTGGTGGTCTAGGGGTAAGGTGTCAGACTTCTGTGCTGGCGGCCGGGGTTCAATCCTCGGTCCCGGCAAAGATTTATCTGATTTCCAAACCCTTCCTTCACCTCTGACAAGACATCTTGTGAATGTGGGGAATGCCGGGCCTCCAGCGTGGTTCGGATCCCAAGTTAAGCTGTAGGTCCTCCATTTCATCTCACAATCACCCTACCATTAAACATTAGCGTAAGTGCGTATAACCCGAACTGGTAGTAAGATTAGGTGCTAATAATAATAATAAAAATATAATTATAATAATGTTTGTTCTATATGAGTGTCAAACCTGATCTCTAATCTTAAATGATTAAAAAAATTAGTCTGTTTGAAAATATGGTCTTTAAGAATATATTTGGTTCCAAAAATTGATGAGGCCACTAGGGATTGGAAGTGTTTACATACATAATGATGAGTCACATAATCTTTACTCATCACAAGACATTGTCCGGAACAAAGAATACAGTGGACAGGACATGCAGCGCGAATGGAATAATCTAGAACCGTGTTCCGACTATTGACTGGTAAACCCGATGGAAGAGAACATTGGGAAGACCTAGACTTATATGCGAGGATTACATTAGATTCGACCTGAGATATATAGGGTGTAATGAGGTGGACCGGATAGAGCTCGCTCAAGACAGGGATAGGGTGTAATAGGTTGACTGGCTAGAACTAGCTCTAGATATGAATAGGTGGCGAAGGTTTTTAAGTATGCTAATGGACTTTCGAGTTACTAGTAAATTAATGTGTCAGAGATTATTTGCTTTACTGGGAAGTAAAAATACCATTTAGGAAGACTAATTTTGTAACAGAGCCTTGGTTATAGCCACAACCGGCGTGTTGGTAAGATACAAACCGTAAAATTAAACTGATTTAAAAATGACACATGAATCTGGGAACCAAATATTTAGCCTTTAAGCTTAGGGCACCAGTGCCAAAACACTGATATATCTATGAATCTTCTCGTATGTTAGGTTATTCTTCACACAAAATCTAAATCATAATCAACAATTTACGTGTGAATTCATAGGTGTCTAGTGCAAAACATATAATCTCAGCCAAGGGAGATTTTGGGTCGGACATATGTGGTCACAGATACAAAGTTTAATTTTTCATGGTTTGCGATATTAATAATAAGTTTTTGGTAATTTTGGTATGGTTGTATATTTATATTGGGATGGTACGTCGAAAATGATATTGGTGTAAAAATGATATTTGTATTTGGGAAACGAGCACATTACCTTTGGATTTGCTCACTAATACTGTACCCCTGAACTATTCACGATTACATAATAAAGGTCCTAGGATCGGTTTCCATGACCTGGTGTCATTTTTTAAATAATTATTATTAAATCAAATGGCTATATCCGTTACAAATGTTTTTTATAAGTTTTATTTATCACCGAATATTTCTACCCATTCAGGCAATACGCAATTAAGATAATGAACTTGGTTATAAGTAAAGGATTAATGTAGAGATAGTGTACTTACATTTAGGTGTGGAGTGGAAAATATTAAGTGAAAACCAGCCTCAATACACTCGACATTGATGTTATGCTCTGATCACCCCCATCACTTTCAGTTTAGTATATTGCTAGTATAATGCTTAAGAGCATTCGACAACTGAAGCGAGATCATATAGAATTTAATTCCTGTAGAATATATAAAATTAAGCTAACTCCTTTATTTGTGGGTCCAATGACACGGGTTTAAATTATATAAAAATAAATACTATAAATCCAATTTATATAATTTTTGTGGCATAGTTAATACCAGATATCCCTAAAAACATTGGAAATGTAAAAGTGTTTGACATGTACACTCGCAATTTATAATGTCCCAAATAACACAAACCAACAATGAGTACTTTACAATAGCCCTTTAAAAAAACCATAAATCTTCGATAAATAAAGAATTATCTACAACGGACATTATGTTGCTGATATCAAATTTAGGTGAAATATTTTACAAATACCAAATAAGTGATATGACTAATCACAAGCACAGAGTTATTCATATTTTAAAGAAAAGTTTGATAATAACTCATCCCAACAACAACAACAAATTATTCTGATCTTATAAGCAAATATACATCAAATAAAAGTAAGGCTAATCTTTTAATTTAACCCGGTACATACAATACTTTGCAAATAAAAAGTAATTGATGTCAATAAATTATTACAAAAATTATAATAATTGGTCAAGGAAAATTGAATGATTATTTTCTATTTTGATATTTAATGGAAATACTGCAAACATTATTGCTTGTAATTCGAAACTTATATACATTTACAAAACATTTGTAATATAAGAAATATATATATATATGTATATATATATATATATATAATAAACCAATTGCGTATAATCCGACTGGGTAGTAAGACGCGGTGCTTAATAATAATTATAAACTAATTACATGTTTGTGATCATATTATAGATGTAAGCTTGTAGCAGAAAAAATCTTATATTATTTCCGTCATGAATGTTTTTTAAAAACTTGGTGGCCTGTTTTTCTAGATCATCCTGAAGTAAATACTTAGAGCTACTTCATTTCAAAGAAATTTAGCTTTTAGTACTTGGATTTTAAATCTTTTCTTAAACAACTGCTCTATCACCTACATTATAATTTATTAAATCTAAATATAAGTTTTATTATTTAAGACTAAGAAAAAAAACCTATATCTTTATTTTAATATAATATTTAGTATAATTTATGTTAAACAATGTGTATGACTTAATCCTCCTGATACATCATATATTTTATTGAATAAAATATACACCATATGTTTTATCTAATAAAGATTATTAAAAGTGAATACCCTAAATAAATAGATAATACGGTGCACCACACAAACTTTTTTTCAGCGCTTTCTTAAATTAGAGACATTTACTAAGAACTCGTAAGATTTGTTAAACGAAATAATAGGTCTATACATTTTTTTAGATACACTACACCAGAGATCATAAATGAAATAATATACACCGTTCCTTATGCTCTATGGCATTAGGAACTAGGAACACTGTTACAGAAAAATGTATAAAAGTGAAATATCTTTGTCCACCAAAGAGCATCGCTGCCAAAATTAATTTTAAATACTTGTCCTGTTACATATATAAATGTTGAATATAATCCTTTAATTTTAATTTGTTTGTTACATACATCGTTTGTATTGAAAAAGCATTGTGTGTACAAGCTTTGAAATACTAACAAAATAAGCATTTTAATCGTTTCAACATTACCCCCATGTAGCAGAGCCCCTGATCTACTTAAGTGGACATATGATCTAGGGCGCTAATAGATACAATAGACTAAACTGGCGATGACTGGAAGCTTGTGCTACGATCCTAAACGGGTGAGTGCTATTTTTCTTAATTGGTTTCTTACTATCTCTCCAGTATAATGCGGGTGAACTTAATCTAAATTCAACATTTATCATCCATTACCCATTAGTCTCATTGTTTCGACGGGCCTCTAAACACTAAAAATAACATAACCCATTTGGGTCCAACCCGAAAAGGTAGTAATAAGAGGCACAAAAATAGAGAGAGAGAGAGGAACTGGTTCTATGTTCACATTCCCACCTTATATATAAATTAACTCTTCATTTATTTAATATTTTAGTTTGTAAATTTAGTTTATTAGGTTTGTTATAAGGTAGTAAAAATAAAATATTTATTTTGGTGCCCATTCACCAAAATGACACCACATAAAAATCACTATCTTGATACGAGGACTGCAAAATTGTAGACAATTTAATTTCTTGTCTTATTAATATTATGTTGCCTCGTAGACATATACATTTCTCCGTGCTACCTATGTGTCTGAAATAGTATTTTTGTTATTTAAGATGATTTTCTAAAAAAATTCCACAAATTTAATGCAAGCGAAGCCATGGGATAAAAGTTTGTAATAATCCTCCCTTTGGCTAAAATTGTATTAAAATTTAGATACCACTTTCCTAGCTAAAAAAAAGTATCACATTCACACTAATCAGCCCCATTCTTTTTTTTTTGTCGTTGCGCGTTAAAAGAGGGAATATTTGAGAACATGTATTTTAAGAAATTATTTTATCTAAGCTTATTTGGATTTATATAGATCTTCCTATAATAGCTTACTAGTTAAATTGCACATAATTTGTTATATGTTACCGAATGTATTCTTTTTTGAATGAAGCAACATTTTGATATATTTTAATCAAGAATGTTTTTCATGTTTTGTGTAAATATAAAAAGGATGTATGTGAATGGCAATATGTACTTGGATACTATTTCCAAACATTGTGTTCTGCCAGTAAATCTATTTTATAAGCTAAATAAAACCAAAATATTGTGTAGCTCTCACCTATTAAGTCAGTGACTATACGTGTGTTCACGTCTAAGAAGTATGGAGTTTCTCTTTCTCTCTCAGTTAAGTAGATGACAGTTGTGCACATATGCCTGCGAGGGAGCTAAGGGTTTATGGAGCCATTTACACCCCCTCAAACCTGCCTCCACCAAGCCCCCTTTCACACACCCCTTAAGGCTACACTCTTTAAAAAAGTTTACTAGCAAGTTATCCTGTGCATTGTCGAGCAAGTTAGTTTTCGTTGTAAGTGTCTGTGCCGCATGACACTTAATATGGTTTACTAATTTACATATTGCTGTTGCCTATTGTAATTTGTGGGTTTGTGAGTAATTTGAATTGTCTGTTGGTGTTTGTGTTTTGTGTGCTAGTAGTTGAAAACAGAAGGAAGCCGAAGGAATTTAGTGGCAGGAAAGTTATGGCGAAGTAAACAG
Source organism: Timema californicum (assembly GCA_902141385.1). Classification (NCBI taxonomy): domain Eukaryota; kingdom Metazoa; phylum Arthropoda; class Insecta; order Phasmatodea; family Timematidae; genus Timema; species Timema californicum. The sequence goes on along the minus strand of CABFOW010000037.1, from coordinate 144,447 downwards.
TCAGTGGCAGATATTTCCACAAAAGTAGGCAAAGTGGTTTGAGGCATTATTTTTAGTTCATGGAAAAAATCAGTTAATCGTAATATGTTTATTGTATGACTGCATTATTGTATACTAAGCTTGTTAAAATGCCAGTGGATCAAATGTCAAGATCGTTTACTTTGTTTTTATGACTACCAAAAGATCAGTGCTTCAATACCTGCTGGGTGTCTTGAGGATTTATATTTCATAAATGGTTTCTTAATCTCTCATAATGAAAATGAAGATATATTTCCTCTTAATTTTATCACCAACAGAACAAAAAAAGGCATTGTTGGTATCATTGGGCACTTTCTGTAAATTGATAAAATAGTTTGAGATGTTTAAGAGAAGATACATTTTCTGGTGTTCTTTTTTTCCAAACACATTATTCAGAAATGGTATGTACCTATTTTAAATACATTGCATTTTCTATTAATATGTGTGTATTTTCAAAGTTTGTGAATCAAAAAATCTGAAATTAATTCAACACAATTAATGATAGATTGAAATATCCACATTTTCCCTTACTTATTCCCTCTATTTGATAATGCCTTGGTGAAAGTTAGTCTAATATTCTATTAATCAAGTATGATTATGTATTTATAGATTATATATGGAGAAACGAAAGTAAGAAGATAGATATAAGAAATAATAACAAGATAGAGAAAATTTATATTAAAAAACAGACGAAGAGAATAAAGTAAGAGAATATGTAGATAAAAAAGATTGGGAGAAATGAAATATTGGAGTGAAAAATTTAGATGTGAGAAGATGAAAGGTAAACAAACAAATTGTGGGGATTGAAAAGTAACCAGATAGAGACATTGAAATAGAAAAAAAAGGGGAAAAAGAAGCGAAGTAAGAGTAGAAGAGAGAGGTTAAATAGGTTGCGAACGCAATCGCAGATGACTCTCCAAGTGGCGTTAATGACATTCTCCGACACCTGGCAAGAGGAGCGTGAAGGGTAGTAATGAGAAAGACAGATCAAAAGATGCATTAATTACAAAGCGCACTTGGTTGTGTCAAATTTGAAGACGAGACGACTGTGAAAGTAGGAAAGGGGAGAAGGTTACAAGAATGAGAAAGTTTGTGCCTCAAAGGTGACAGAAAACGTTTATAACCTCGTGAATCCAAGGATTGGCGCAGTGGTGGCTTGCGAATGCTTTCCTCAGTGGGTTTGCCTTTGTGCTTAATATGAGTAAAATGAGATATTTTACTTTAATGTAAACAGAACTACTGAGCACGCGGACTATATAAAATGCTGGTATATATTATTATTATCACCACGTCTTACTACCCGTTCGGGTTATACGCACTTACGNATCCGAACCACGGTGGAGGCCTGGCATTCCCCACATTCACAAGATGTCTTGTCAGAGGTGAAGGAAGGGTTTGGTAATCAGATAAATCTTTGCCGGGACCGAGGATTGAACCCCGGCCGCCAGCATAGATGTCTGACACTTTACCCCTAGACCATCAGGTCACCGATGGTATATACACGATGGGTATTGTTGAGATTTTGAGATTTGAATTTGTCCAGGTGGGCTGATGAATGTTATTTCTTAAAGGTTTTACCACACTTCCCCAAAACAAATATACGTAGATTTCTTCTAAAATCTAGATTTCACCTCTATAAACAATTAGTTTGGTTAAAATAGCCTGGACATGTATAAAGACAAGGTGTGAAAAAAACGTTAGTGTATTGTAAAATAAGATAATTTTCTTTAAGGAATTGAATCAGAGAGTAGCCACTTAATATTAAAGAAATATAATTCTTACTTCACCTAGTATAAAATAAACAACGCAATTGATAATCAGGGTCATGTTATCAAATCATTTTTAGCACATCATTTACATTATTTTGTTTGTTAAATAGTTCTATACCAGTTTATTACTAATAACTTTCGTACACTTCACATATGACTTAGAGTAAAAAGGAACTGACATCTGTTTGTACAATGACCTTTCGAAGATAAGTGTAACATTGAATATAAAGACACAGTAAAAACATTATCTATAGGCCCTGTCTTTCTTGCAACATTCCACCATCCGCAGATGATGTATGGAGAGTTAAAAGAGAAAAACAGTCGGTTGTATACGCCTTTAAACAAACACTAAAGTTGGTGTAAAAGAAATAAATCAAATTAAACTTGAGTGTTTTAAAACATAAATATATGACCCTATTTTACCCCTATTAAAATGCACCCAGATTAGACTATTGAAAACTGGCTTTCCCTTAAAATAAATGCCCCCAAATTGATCCCTTGGTAATAAATAGTTATTAGACTGTAATCTTATTCTTCTTTTGATTTTCATTGTTTATCTTCATGTAACTGCAAAATTCAAGTTGTTATATTAAATATTCAAACTTTTTGTTAAACTTTTTTCTTAGTAAAATAAAATTTTAAAATTATTTAATACGGTTCTTTACGTACCAATCTCCACCCAAGTTAGCTAAGTATCTATACTAACGTATTATGGTTTATATGGGTAAATTTCAAAGAAAAAATATTCTTAGCTTAAGGAAGCAAAAAAAGGGGAATTCCAATATTAAATAAAATTGAGTTAGTTCTTCCATATGTAAGGCAATCATGAAATCTTTCTATTGCACTTTAGATCTTGGCTAAATAAGGTATATGTCTTATTTAAATTAATTTTAAAAATCGTATTGGCTGTGGTAATAATGGGATTTAAGATATAAGGATTTACGTCCTTGAAAATACGTCTATTGTGACTTCCCCCATTTTCCCCCTGTACCGTTTGTTATAGAAAACATTAGTAAATTTACACTTAATAGACCCGTTCAGGAATCTGAAATTTGATCTTTTCGTCACCTGAAAACCACTGAGACAGTATCAATCAGCACATTTATATTTTAGAATGTGCTTTTCTTTTAACTGACCTTAATGATGTCATAAGCAATATTCCCACCAAATTGATATTAAATGGTAGGTAACTTATGGTACTAAGCATCTTATAAAAACCGCCAGTAGAATATGATTGTGTAATAGTAGAATAGCCCACTTTTGTGGCCAAAGTCTAAAGCGTTACTCTAATGTTAGACTGGAATTCTAATGACGTGAAGATCGGGGTTAGAGTACCAGTCGTGTGTACTGACGGTAGTATTTTCAAAATGATTTTCCATTCTCCCTCCACGAAAGTGTTAGTACACTTTCTGTGAGTTAAACCCTACCCATTCCTAACTCATCAGCGTAATAACCATATATGTGTTTATCCTGCACAGGTAGTAATATGCGGGACTAGAAAAACTAAAACATTTTCGTTTTTGTATAAGTAGGAGAAGCATCTTTGATTTAATAATAACAAATTTTTTAACTCTTCAAAGGGTTAGAGCTATCATGTATGTTGTGTTATGATACCAATATTTAAATACTTTGTAATAATGATACAGTTTATTCCTGTTAATTGGGACACATCGGGAATAGATCAATTTGGCCAAAATATAGACGCTGCCCAATTTAAGAGAGCCCTTATCGCCTTTTTACATGAAATATCATCTAAATCCAGCGATATATTTCCTAACTTTTTGGTTAGTCACTTGCTTGGCCTTATCACCATCATCATCGTTTTAATAGTCTTCTGGTGTGTGAGTAATCATTAAATGCTTATAATCTTTGTTTTCATATTAGCGTTGAAGATGTCCGATCGTCAATCCGATTACAACGCAATAGAACAAACGCCACCACTCTAAAGCTCGACTTCGTAATAAATGACTCGGCTGCTACACGCCCCTTCACTGCCCCAAATAAGAATTAAGTTGACCCAAATAAGAGGAAACTATTCGGGTGAAATAATTGTTTTTCTTCTGTTCTTCAAATGATGTCCCAAATTAACGTCTTTCCCTATAACTGATACCTCAATTAATATGACTACACTGTATTTATATATAATATATTTAATTTAAGTTGACCCAAATAAGAGGAAACTATTCGGGTGAAATACTTGTTTTTCTTCTGTTCTTCAAATGATGTCCCAAATTAACGTCTTTCCCTATAACTGATACCTCAATTAATCTGACTACACTGTATTTATATATAATATATTTAAAACAATGTTTTTTGACTAATTACAGATGATCCATCTAAAACACTTTTTTCTTCAAACAAAATAATACAACATATAGAATGAATATATTTTGTTTACGTTATTTTTTGGACCACCGTGAGTGATATGTAAGCCTCTCTTTTCGGCTCTCTGTATCGGGCACGTCATACATGATCCAGAAAACGCGCTGCAACTCAGAAATCACGACTCGCTCCAACTGTTTGTTGTGTGTGTGTGTTACATCTCTACCCCATTTACGCACGTGATGTGTTTCGAAGTACTTCTGCGTGCTTACGAGAGTCACACGTGTTGGGTTGAAGGGGGTGAGGTGAGGGGCTAGTTAGTTGGGGGGCGGTAGAGGGGGCTCATGGTAGGAAATATATATGTATCTATTTCAACACATATGTGAACGCGATAATGCACTGTATCAACTGTGAAAATTAGTCTCGCTGATTATGTTGGAACGTTGGTACATAGTGGCAGAAGATGAGTACTCTAAAAGTTCAAACAGAAAGCATAATAATATTCTTTGGTATTCATATGTTTTTTTTATTTCAAACTAAGTGCTTTTCATTCATGACTGCTTGTGTGGACACTGAAAGATTTATTTTTACTTCGTTTATTTTGTGTTTTCTTAAACCAAATGAGTATACAAGTAACATCATATGTATTACAAACTAGTTTGTTTCTAATATATGTAATCCTTTGTTAGTCCTGTGTGCTTGCACTAATCCTTTTGAAACGGTGAAACCTTATTCTTATAAATAAGCAAATTTTTAAAATTATAAATTGAATTGAAACGTGTAAAGCAATTATAGGAAGCTAATGCGTTATTAATTTAATTAGGGCGTATTTAGTTTATTTGAGGTATTTAACATACACTTTCTGAACCCACTGATTTTATAAGAACACCACTTACAAACTAACTTAAATCTTGATTATTCATGATATTCTTCTCGTAGCCGTTAATCCATCTCTCTGAAAGAAGAAACCAATTTTTTAACCAATTCTAAGGTTTACAGTTATGCCAGGAATCGAACCCGGAAACCTTAACTTTGCAACTGATCTAGGGTATAGGACAGTTAAGCTATTTACTTGAAGAAACATCTTTCGTATCTCTCTGACCATTTAATTTATTGATATACCCTTAGAAATAGGTGATATTATATTTGTACTTCAAGCGAGTCTTGTACTCCATATGAGCCATACTATTTATAAATAAGTTGTTGGGCTAGAGACAAGTGAAGTATAGACTCTAAGAAAATATCTATCTTTTTAGTGTCATTAAGGACCAAAAACAAAAACTATCTGACCAGAAACTTAACGTCACCGACAAACCAGATCATATAACCCTAGTAATTATTTAGTTCATTTGACCACCAATGTGAGCTTTAATTAAAATGATTTATTTTAATATTTATAGGATAAAATATGTTATTTTATTTTGAAGATGATGTATCTAACGTATACTTTCTGAACCTACTGATTAAATCAACACATGACTTGAGGCGTCCATTTTAAAATGATGACTTTTCCACACAAAAATAAAAATTGCTTTCACTGGTTTCGTCTTGGGATCATCTATTGACTCACGTAAGTTTTACAGTTACAAAAGTCCTTAAATCCTTAAAAATTGCATTTGAAGATCCTTACCATTTCCAAAGTTGCCCTTGTCAACACAAAATATCCAAAATTGCAGTATCTTAAAACATATCTTATACAGGAACAAAAGGATCCTTGTCCCATATCTTCAGTAATCAAGCTGATGAACGGAGTTTCAAAACGAACCTTGTCCATTTCTAAAGCATTGTTACATAGTTTATTAAAATATCTCTTCATTTATAGCTTTATTCATTTAAATAGGATAATATATGTTGTGGCGTTGGTAGCTTTATAAAATATATTCGACTTTCAGAAAGTCTATCATTTACTTGTGAAAAATGCCTTGTGAGGCCTTCAATAATATTTGTTGTATTTGAGATATTTTAGTCTTCACTCAAATAAGAAAATTGTTTATTTACTTGAAGGAACTATGAAAGGTATTGGCTAAGTAATTTTGTGTATTATGGAATAACCGATGCCTACTGCAATTGGAGAAATCGAGGTTAAGCAAGTAGAAATTTGATATGTTCTTTTAAAGGAAATGAAAAAAAAGAGAGAAGAATCCAATTCTATTCATGAAATATGTGGACTAAAAGAGTAAGTATTCTTAGAAGTGCATTCTAAAACTACCTGATTGTCAACACAAGCATTGAAACGATTTATATGGCTCACAAGTCACAATTCAAGATGTGCATAGGTCTCCCAACAGTTCTTATCTAGGAAAAATTGATTGAATCACCCAAACATAAACGAACCTGACCAGAACGTTAACAAGTCACCCAAGTATGGCATAGGTTTTACACACCTATCATACCACATAGTCAATCAAAACAAGTTCAAATCTGCCAAAAAGCTTTTCTGGCCATTTTAAATATTTCAAATAAAAGGGTTCATATAGTTTGTACGTCCCATGTTGAAACTGGCACATGTACCACAGGAAATTGTGGTGGTGATCATCGCTCTCAAGGGCATTAAGGGAAAAGGAATTCACTGAAAACTTATATTGAGTATCTCGTTCCATTACAGACTTATTACTGCCGTAATAGCCAGGCTAATAAGCAATATTTAGACAGTCCATTGACAATTACAAAATTATATGCCTTTTGCAATAGTTCATGTTCTTAAGAGGCCCTGAAAGTAAAATATGAATACTTCATAAATAATTTTGTCTAGGAATATAGCCTATGTTTTGACTCACCTGCAGTAGATGTCTGCACAAAATGCTTGCATGATAAGGAAAGAGTTAAGTCAAATAGAAATTATAAAGCTATTTAAATTGAGTTCAATCTTCATAAAAGGCGTTTCAATGTCTTTTTAACACTTTAGAAAAGATATGTAGATAGAGCTATCACATTTGCATTTGACTGCCAAAAAAACTTGGGGCTACCAAAAATTCCTGATCAAGCCACTTATTATTCACGTCAATTGTACCTGTATAATTTTACAGTGTTTGTGAAGGAACATCAAAATATGCTCTTATTTTACTCAAAAAATGTATTAACACTTGTACAGAGGCAGACATTTATAAAGGATCATCTGAAATCTCTTCTTTGGCTTACCATCAGCTAACCAACACTGACTTATGAGAATGTGAAACTGCGTGCTTGTTGCGTATGGCTGTGTGGGGCAGAACAAAAACAAGACAATGATTGGTATTCTGATAAAGTGGTTGCACGAAGCCACCCATAGCATTTGTGAAAATCATCTTACATTTCCCCTTCCTGGACAATCCTTTGTTCCACCTGACCGTGTGTTTGGGTGCATTGAAAATGAACTCAAGAAAATGAGCCTGTGAAACCAATTTAGAAAGATCATATCAAAAGGTTACTACAAATTTCACTATGGTTAAGACTGGGAGAAGCTACCGAACCTACAGTTCTATGGAGATACCTTCGTCTCAGGGTTGGTCAGAGAATCTGAAGAACTTTCGGAAGATGAAAACGAAGAAGGACTTATGCATGATCTTGATGATAATGTGTAGATAAAATGACTTAATAATCTACTAACTTACATAAAAAGTGTAATTTAAACAGTTTTTAAAATACAATATTATGTCTCTCGAAAGTATAGAACTCTTTAATATTATCTATTTCGAAAGAAGCCTAAACAAATAAAAAGATTTATCTAAAGTTTATATTTATATTAATCCAAATGCCTACAAATACTCTTGAACTTATTTGTGTTTACTTTTACATGTTTTAATATTAAATAATGTCTAAAAGATAAATTAATTTTTCTTTAAGTTAAAGTTTATATTCTCACAAATCAAAATTTTCCTTGTTCTTTCTAAACCGTTCCAAAATGTCCTTTTTCCATCATGTAAACTTGTAGTTTTCACTGTAGTCATACCAGTCTTTGAGTGATTTTAAATTTGTAGTTTTCATTGTAGTCACATCATATTTTAAGTGATTTAAAATATATAGTTTTCACTGTAGTCACATAAACATTTGAATGATTTTAAGATTGTTGTTTTCGCTGTGGTCACATCAACATTGGAATGATTTTAACATTGTTGTTTTCGCTGTGGTCACATCAACATTTGAATAATTTTAAATTTGTAGTTTTCACTGTAGTCACATAAACCTTTGAATTATTTTAAGATTGTACTTTTCACTGTAGTTACATCAACATTTGAATGATTTTAAGATTGTAGTTTTCGCTGTGGTCACATCAACATTTGAATGATTTTAAATTCGTAGTTTTCACTGTAGTCACATCAGCCTTTGAATTATTTTAAGATTGTAGTTTTCGCTGTGGTCACATCAACATTTGAATGATTTTAAACTTGTACTTTTCACTGTGGTCACATCAACATTGGAATGATTTTAAGATTGTTGTTTTCGCTGTGGTCACATCAACATTTGAATGATTTTAAATTTGTAGTTTTCACTGTAGTCACATCATACTTAAAGTGATTTTAAATTTGTAGTATTTACTGTGCTCATACTAACATTTGAGTGAATTTAAATTTGTAGTTCTCATTGTGGTGACACCACCCTTTTCGCAATCAAAGGCTGTAGAGTTCCTCTAATTATATATTACCTCATCCTAGCTCTTTAAATTAAGTCATTAAAATATATGTAATATACTTTATAATTTTGAAAACTAAGAGTTGTAATAAACTCCCCCGTCAGTTCACAACCCTAATCTAAGGTCTAGGGACAAAATAAAATATTGTGCCAAGGTGTTTTCATATAAAATCTAATTATAAAGATTGAACAGGGTACATAAACCTGTTTCAGATCCATAGACTCATTAGCAGACAGACAGACAAATCAGACATTAGGAAAAAAATATTTTTAATAATTTCTTTTCGGACTCAGGGTCACATAGAAAGTAGGGCTTCATCCTAATCTAGAGGTCAAACATTTTAACAAATTCAATACTTTCTCATTTTAGAAAACATTCTAAGTTCTAAATTAAGTAAGGAGTTGTAAAGATATGATTAAGACTTAGAAACCCACATAAGATTATAATAAAAACGCGAAAGGCTGTATAACCATAAGAATTACTAGAAAAATTAATAAAAAATTATAAAAATTAATCTTAGGTTAATAATGATTATATTTAAATAATGAAAAACACGTTAAAAAAGATACAACAAGCATGAAATAAGTGAGATAAAAAATGAATAAATTAATATTTTAAAATAAATCAATGCATATAACAATATATAGAAAGTCAATTGGCGACCATCAGTCAAAATAAACACATACACTAAATATTAAAATAATTAGTATCAGCATCGAAAACTTGTACGAGTCCACACAGTTACAATCCATAAAATTGAGATTGTTGTTAAATGGAATAAACTTTGAGAGAATAGTGGCTTTTCAAGTTGCAAAAGTATTATGATAAAAGTTTTAGAGCGAAAAGCAATGATAAATGAAAATCCAAGTCTTAATGTTGTTCAGTCCCATACTCCTTGGGTTAGGTAATCAGCGTTCAAAAAACCCGATTAAATTCTGGCCGACTTGTTTCGGTTTCTATTTAAAAATATATTAAAAATTTAATGATTGAATGGTCCTACCACTAGGACACAGTGTAATGTATTTAATAATAATAATAATAATAATATTATACTTGAAAACTATAAATTAGTATAATTGATAAGCAGCCCCGTGGAGTAGTGGTCAGTTTACCTGACTTCAAACCTAGGTGGTCCGGGCTCGATTCCTTGCTGGTACCTTGGGTATTTTTTCCGAAAGTCTAATACCCCAACGTTCACCAGGTTGGGTAAGGAGCCTCCACGAAAAGGACGCATGATTTGTACATTTGGGCTTTCCCTAGCTAATCTTTCCTTTACTGGGCTACGAATAATGTCGCCAAGAGGCACAATATATCTAAATATAGCACGTCTAGTCTACATCACTCGTCAATTATAATATTTATATATATATATATATATGTTATACATATGATTATGTAGCCTAGATGCGATATATATATATATATATAGAGAGAGAGAGAGAGAGAGAGCGAGAGAGACACAGTTTTGCCTAATTAAGGTAATCAATTTTAGCTTCAAATTTTTTAAACTTGAGTTGAGAATTACTGAATTAGATATTGGGATGAGTACAGCTTAAAATGCATGGTCACTAGTATGACCCACACTCCTATTCTCCCTCTAAAAATGGAAAAAACCTTAAAGGTTTGTAGTTGGAAGATGCTACAACTGCGCGTGTGTTTGGTGAGAGGATGCTTGTGTTTGTGCGTGTGAAAGCACCAGGCGGGTGACATTCGGGGTGTGTGAAGTGGACAAATATTTACGTCTCCTCTTGGAAGGGTGAACGAGTGAGACAAACCCCCTTACAGTGGCGTCCTCCCTTCAAAAAGTCTCTATTATTCAAGGTCAAACACACACGCACGCGCGCGCGCACACAAACACACACACACATGCACTTAGTAACAACACAAAACTGGTACTGGTATTGTAGTAACCAACTGATATTTTCTTAACCCATTCTTAAGAATTTTGAAAAAAATAATAGTTTACATATACTTTTAAATGTGTGTATCACCTCCATTTTAAACTGTTATAACTATTAGTATTTTTTTTTAAATATAAAAACTTAGTAATAAAATGTTTTACTGAATTAGAACTTTTCTCAAATTATTTTTAGCTTTATTTACATGATAAACAATAAAATATTTTATTAAATATATATGTTTTGTAATAGTTTAAACAGTTTGAGGACATTTTTACTTTTCACAGACAAACTTTGAACCTATATGCTATCATTTACGAAGACCTTTTTTATGAAATCATTTATCCAAGTATGATTATTGGGGTATACATTTTATTACCACATATCACAATTTGATAAGTTATAAGATATTTTATATTTACCACTGTGGAGGCGTAGTATTATCAAAGCTGCTATAGGCCTAATCACATTGCACTTTAAATTCCTTGAGATGAGGTTAGAGTATTCTCGCCCCAGTTTATTAGGGTAGTTTTTCTGTAAGAGAGCGTAACCTTATCTATTCCATTCTCCGATTCATCGCCTTGTATATACTCGTTGGTGTTATTGGTTTGGTTGTAATGTTCTAAATATTACATTATAAGGGAAAGTTTTTTACGATTTATTTAATATTCCATGTTAAATAACGTTTTTTTTATGAATTAGGGATCAGGATAGTTATTTTGAGAAGCCACTTTATGAGCAGCGTTCAGATGTTATTGGAAAAGCATGGTAATAGTATCTTGAGGAAATTCACTCCTTATATCACTTGGATGAAGTTCTAGTTACTATATCTGTGTAATTAGCAGTTATACGTGTGATAAGTATCTATATTTTACTAAACCATACCAAAGTAAGATTTTTAAACATTAAACCAAATCGAACAAGAGTCATACTACTTTATTTTTAGTGGTAAATTTCCCTGAACCAATTGACCACGCCATTTCCTGCGACATCAAATTCTCTTGTGGTAAAAAAAAACAACGTAGGTTTACTCACGCAATATGGACATCAAACTTGTTCTACCACCTTTCATACCCAACCTCCCTTCTAACTTCCCCTCCCTTTTCCAAACAATCTCCCTATTGGATTTTTGGGTGCGGTAGTGCAAAGTCACATGGTGTCTCTTCACTCTTTAGAAAGGTCAACAAGTTCCATATGAGTAGTTGAACACTGAGTGAGGGAGAGGTGTTTTAAAGGGGAAGGGGTGGGTGACATAAAGAGTCAGGACGAGAAATAGTAGAATAAAAGTGTGTATTTTTCTCTTGAATGCGTCTCATTACGTGAGGCCAGCAGAGAGACATCTACAACAGCTTGTGGCTTTTGTCCGAGGTTTGTGTAAGAGCATGGCATGTGCTAATGACTGAAATTACGAATAGTATTCAACAAGAGAAAAGGATTTAGGACGTTATGTATTCATTACGAGTTGTTTTTTTCTCTACACACCAACAATCATTATTTTGGTAGTAGTAGATTTTTAATTTATATAAAGAAAACCAGCTCATAAACCATACCATACGTATAGTATTTATTAAAGTCGGTGTTTAGACTTTTGTCATCTAACTACCGTTTGCACCACCTGATTAACCTTTTTATATTTGCAATTAAATTTGTATTCATCTAGTATATACATAATATATTATACGTAGATTATCATAAATAAATTGATGAAGATAATAGTTTATGTTATATCTATACATAATTTTAATCTCATCAAATAGTCAATAATATTTGGATTATTTAAGGATTAGGTTCCAAGGAAATAGTTATGTATACCACTCAAGTGTTCATAATATTGCAATTTTCTTCAGTCTTCATTAATAAAACTTTTGATTTATACAAATCTTAAGAAGTAAAATTTAGATTTAAGTAAAAATTTAATTTGCTATGGATAAATTACTATCATCAAACATGATTTAAAATTGATTTTGAGAAAACCACATTTTTATGTGAAGTTTATTAAAACTTTATTGCTTGTAACTAAAATTAATATGTCAACATTTATGAATTATAAAATATAAATATCCATACACATACTCGTTTATAGATGATTAGGTATTCTTAAAGCAATAACTATTTCTAAATATATTTAGATACATTGTAAGTTTTAGTATGTGAAACATTTAAGAATAACTCACCCAAAGAAGGTTACTTCTCATCTTTATGATATAACAACTCCCACGACATATGTAATGGTTTTAAAGATGGGCTTGGTACTCGAATGATTTTGTGAAATAATTCAACACTAAACAAAGCTTTTCTGAATATTTGGTTTTGAGATAATTTAATCAATTAATTGACACCACTAAGATCATCCATTAAATCACATGGACCAGTGGCAGCAAACAAAATAAACGTAGTATCAACCATGCATATGTATTCTTAGCGTCTTCTCCATCCACACATGTGGGTGGTCCTCCATGAGAGAATTAACCTATGAGCCACGATAAACAATTGATTCACTGACCCTCTGGTTCCTCCATACGACAGTTGAAAATAAGTCTCATACTATATACATCAATCATTTTAGACAATAATTTGCGCGAAGGCTCTCAAAACAGAGTCAATGCCCTCACTTATTTGACTAGCATTTATGAATGTTATGATGTTTATATGATATTTATTTTAGATACATACATACTAGTTACACTTTTGGGTTGGCTATGAGAGAAACTTAATTTTTAGGATAAGTATAATTGCATTTGCGTGGAAGGAGAGTAAAGTTTTTTTTTTGGAAATACGACCCTAAGTACATTTAATACACGTGTATCCGTACCCAGTACATTTTTTTAAAAATTTGCACCACATCTTACTACCCGTTTGGATCATACGCTTTTGTATCAATTACGCTATTGTTCTTAGGGAATAGTAAGGTTATATTTATATGAAATGTACCCATATCTGCGCAGAGGGGAAAGTAGAGAACAATTTAGGGGAACCCACTCTCAGTACACCCAACCAATGATTAGTACCTCAATATCCCCACCATTGGTTGTTTAGTCCCCTGTGAGAGTAACGCCCTAGACTTTGTAGCCACTAAAGCGGGTCCAATCTTCCTATCATCAGCAATCTAGTAAATACCGAGAGTGACGCATTAGACCATGTGGCCACCGAAGAAGCTGGGTAGTTATAAATTGGTAATGCTAACATCACTATCTGAGCTTGTTGTCACATGGTATAAGGTGTCAGTCTCTCAGTAAACTGGATTTCCTGCGACGAGGAGGTCACTTTACAAATATTGGCTATGTTTACTAGAGGTGATGTCCACACATGTTATATAAATCACGGTGATCTGGTGGTCTAGGGGTAAGATGTCAGACTTCTGTGCTGGCGGCCGGGGTTCAATCCTCGGTCGCGGCAAAGATTTATCTGATTACCAAACCCTTCCTTCACCTCTGACAAGACATCTTGTGAATTTGGGGAATGCCAGGCCTCCACCGTGGTTCGGATTCCACGTTAAACTGTAGGTCCTTCATTTAATCTCACAATCACCCTACCATTACAAATTAGCTTAAGTGCGTACAACCCGAACGGGTAGTAAGACGCGGTGCTAATAATAATAATAATAATAATAATAATATATAAGTCACTATAATTTTATCATCACTTTTCCACACAAAGGTGGTGCACTTTATCCAAATATCCTTTATTATCCCCACCCCATAGATTAAATTATTATTAAGAACATAAATGAACGTGGAAAAAAAAATTAAAATTGGAATCCTTTCATTTGACTCTTCAAACTTCCCCAATTTCCAGTAGCAAGAGGCAGACAGTTTGGAAAGTGTCGTTAAAAGTAGTTTCAGGAGAGACGGTGAAATGTTTATGCGTGTATTTCCTGTCTCGTCGTCCTCGTCGTTAAGGTTTTTTTCAAACTTTTTCTTTTCGAAAAAAAAACGAAGAAAAAAGTCCTGCACAATGTCATGGCCCAGTCACTTAGCGCTTGTTTGCTATGTGCTGTAAACACGGATTCTCTGAATGATCCCAATGCTACTTCAGAAGGAAAATACATCTACGCTGTCGATTCTTCTGATGGGAGGAGTTAGAAGCCAACAGATAAAATGTTATCTCCATTGTTTGTTCGGGTAAAAACATTATGAAGGATGGCATGTGATTTTGTTTCTATCAACATTTTCAAGATGGGATTGATATGAGAGAGGGTAGATTTAGATTATTATTATTATTATTATTATTATTATTATTATTATTATTATTATTAGCACCACGTCTTACTACCCGTTCGGGTTATACGCACTTACGCTAATGTGTAATGGTAGGGTGATTCTGAGATGAAATGGAGGACCTAGAGTTTAACGTGGGATCCGAACCACGGTGGAGGCCTGACATTCCCCATATTCACAAGTTGTAATTAATATACGTCTTGTCAGAGGTGAAGGAAGGGTTTGTAATCAGATAAATCTGTACCGGGACCAAGGATTGAACCCCAGCCACCAGAATATAAGTTTGACACCTTACCCATAGACCAGCAGGTCACCTAGATTTATATTAAGTAAACCCGCATCTACGGGGAAGGAAAGGGGTAAACAAGGCAGGAAAAAGCCGCGCCAATATTCGATGACTTTATTACCAGAGAAAAACATTTTTTTATGATGGATTAACTAGCTATGCATTTATTAAATACGGTTATAGCTGCATATAAATATTACATTATTTATATTAATAAATAACATCTGGATACAGAAATCAAACCTTAGACTTTGATTTTGTACGCCATATGTTCCTACCACTTAGACATCCAATAGTAGTTCTTTGACCATTGTCATTATTCACCCATAGTTTAAGGCGGAGGATGTGATGGACGTGTGGAAATCGTTATTATTATTATTAGCACCACGTCTTACTACCCGTTCGGTTTATACGCACTTACGCTAATGTGTAATGGTAGGGTGATTGTGAGATGAAATGGATGACCTATGGCTTAACGTGGAATCCGAACCACGGTGGAGGCCTGGCATTCCCCACATTCACAAGATGTCTTATCAGAGGTGAAGGAAGGGTTTGGTAATCATATAAATCAATGCCGGGACCGAGGATTGAACCCCGGCTCCCAGAATAGAAGTCTGACACCTTACCCCTAGACCGCCAGGTCATCATCTACATATTAATGATCAATTAAGGTCACGATCTATTAGATAACACAACCACCTTCGACTTGGGAGGACCTTATGCCACCAAATGTACTACGACAACAGTACGAATGCGCATATCCCTGGTCCTGGTGTCATTTTTCAACTTAAAGAATAAGTTTAAATGAGTCTTTAAGTTTATTCATTGTGCCAAAATTTGCTTTTAGAAGCTTCCTGTTAAATAATTTTGTATGGTTGTGGATCAAGTCTCTTTAATTTCTTCCTTAAATATTATCATATGTTTTTACAATCAGTAAAATTTTAGGATTGAAGAATATACAGTTATATTTATATTAAGAAAAATGTCGTGCACTATTTGAAAACCTATCTAACGCAATGCAGCAAGCCTATAACCACATACTTAGCTATTCTGTTAATAGGTGTATATTTACAAAGATTATAGCTAAGAAAATATATTTATAAATTACAGATATCTACATACATATAACAAGGAAGCGACTTTTGTTTTGTTTATTGAGCCCTTTATTCATTTATCCCCAGCGATGGTTAATAGTTACTAAGGAACTTATGTGAATTTGAAGTGGGATATTATATCCAATAATATCTTCTTTAATACTAAATAAAAATTAATACGTAGTATTGAAACGACATTAAAAGAACACAGCCGATTAAGACTATGCATAATAATCATCAACGTATAATACGTTTTGATTAAACATATTATTTAGATCTAAAATTGATAGTCAGCTTCTAAATAAAATATGTCTTTGGTCAATATTGAAAAACGATAAAATCTGTAAAGGAAATTTTCGTTCTCAATAATTTAAAATTGTATTACTATAAAATTCAATTCAATTGCTTTTAAAAAATTCATTATATAGAAAATATTTTACAAGCTAATAAATGTGTTGCTTTATTTTTTCATAATTTTGTAATGAACTACTTCATAAAGGTAAAATAATGTCTAACAAATAATATTAGAAATCTTCTGTATGGTTTCATTGATTTGTTTTCGCTAAAACATTAAGCTGGAACGAAACAATATCACTAAATGAAAGCAAATAGCTATTAATGGTATTAAAACTCAATATAACTGAAAGCTATGATGTTTAACATCAATATTTTTTATTATTTCCCTTTAGCTGTATTTGGTTTTCTGACAGTGACTTGCCTCAATAAATGTACGTAATAAAACAACATAAAAATAATATTATTTTATTGGTAGCTGATATAAAACCAATATTAAAAAAAGTGTGTCCTTAGGGGCAATAGGAATTCAATAAATCAGTAGTCAATATCGACAAAGACTATGGTCTATATGAAATTATGAATATTCAAACACCTAATTATATTACATTTTATATATTTAAAAGTTATTATTATTATTATTATTATTACTAGCACCGCGTCTTACTACCCGTTCTGGTTATACGCACTTACGCTAATGTGTAATGGTAGGGTGATTGTGAGATGAAAATGGAGGAGCTACAGTTTAACGTGGAATCCGAACCACGGTGGAGGCCTCGCATTCCCCACATTCAAAAGATATCTTATCAGAGGTGAAGGAAAGGTTTGGTAATCACATAAATCTATGCCGGGACCGAGGATTGAACTCTGGCCGCTAGCACAGAATTCTGACACCTTACCCCTAGACCGCCAGGTCACCCTACAGTTTAAAGACAGTTAATAAAATCAAAACAAAGGTAAGAGTACTCTAAACGAGTAAACACTTAGGACCGTTTGAACAAAATTTACATTGATTATTCAATCACTGGATTGCCAATCAGCTTTATTATAGATCAAGAAGATTGGAGCTGCAACAAAGTTAATTAGGGATCCAAATCTACAATCAGCTACCCACAGATTTTAAACATGGTTCAAATAAAACTAACATGGCAAATGTGTGAAAAGAACCATTTCGGAACTCCTGTCTTATTAAAGTATTACACTAGGTTGGCTTTGTAATTTATTAGACCTAGTTCACCAAATATGAGGTTAGAGACACCAATTTAAGCTCAATTATTTACATTCGATCTCTGAACAAGACACCCATTATTGTTTTGCAACCGGCTCTAAGATTCTTTTAAGAGGAAATATATATTATATACTTAGTTTTATATTCCATTTAAAATACTAATAATATATGGAACGAATAAACTCAATAATAATTTTCTAGTGTAATCAAGTTCCTAATTAAATTATTAAAATTTAATTATAATTACTTATTCTCTTATACTAGTTAATCGAATGTTCATTGCCGAACTGACAAAAGTACGTAACATATTTCTATCTTGAGCTAGTTCTATCCAATCCAACTCATTACACCCATTACATTATCTTTTAGGTAGGCTACATTCTAGTGTTATCCTCTCATCAGCGTGTAGGTCCTCCCATTGGTCTTTTTCCATTAGGTTTGCCAGGCAGTAAAATGAACAAATTTTATAATCTCCCATTACCGCTGCCTATCCTGTCCAACGTTATTTATGAGACTTGTTTATCCTAACACTGTATTGTGATGAGTACAGGGTATGTAACTTTTCATTATGCTATCTCTTACACTACTCAGTAGCTTCACCCATTTTTGGATCTAATATCTTCCTAAGCACTGTTTTAGAACACCTTAAATAGTTTTTTGTCATGTGAAATTAAGCGTCTACGTTTCACGCGCACAGAGAAAAACTGGTAAAATTATTGTTTTGTATATTCTGAGTTTTACATTCCTTGAAAGCAGTAGAGGTGTCTACAACTTCCTGAAAAAGTAAAAGCATGCATTTCCAGATTCTACTATTTCCCTAATTTCTAATATATTATCATTTTGCTTGTTAAAATTGTTCATTAATATTTAAACTCATTAACCCTGTCAAAGAGATCATAAAATATTTAGTATTTTTATTGTTCTATTAAAACCATATTTTATAATGTGTCACAATTTAAATTCCTGCATTTCTTATTTATAACTGTATTATACTGTTTAATGGCAACCCTCCCCTACTCTTTTGCATTACCCTAAAAGCGTATTCTAAGGCTGGATTAAAAATTATTAGGGAAAGTGCATCTCCTTGTTTCAACCCATTTTGCACTTAAAATGTAACTGATAAGGGACATTAATCCCGTATCCAACCATGCGTTGCCATCACACATACCTCAATCAACTTGAAAAGTCTTTTGGATATCCCAAGCATAAGAAAATTTATTATAATTTATTTATTTTAGCTTAATCATAGGCTTTTCAAAATATATCTTTATAAATTAGTAAAACTATTTTTCAAATAGAAAATTAACATTTTAAAATAGTATTTTAATAAACTAAGACACATGATTGAAAAATTCATACCAAAAACTTTCTAAACAATAATCGTAATTTTAACTTGGAAAATAGAATAATAATAACTCATATTCCTTAAAATGAAGAAATACACATTTATGAGAATTAACTTAATTCTTACTTAGTATTTAATAAAATAAATATACCAATTATTTTAATTGGTGAAACCTAAAGTACTTAAAAATAAAGATATATAGTCCTACTTGTAAATACAAAAACCTAAATAATTAAAGTATGCATTCCATAATTTAAATAAAAAAGATTATTTACTAGCTAATATATTTTTATTGAAGGACCGTACATAATAACCAATATTTTAAATTAAGAAATTTGTGTGATATTAGCCAATATAAAATGATTTATCCTTAAATGAAATGACTTAAATCAATAATCTTATAGTAATACTTAGTTATATTAAAGAACAATATTTAATCTTTCTCTAAATATTCTAACTTGATTAAAGTAAACCTAGCCTTAATAAAATGAAAACATATAATTTTTTATACCAAGATATACAATTACTAATTTAATATAAGATATAGAATTAGTATTTTTAATTACTGTATTGTGATGAGTACAGGGTATGTAACTTTTCATTATGCTATCTCTTACACTACTCAGTAGCTTCACCCATTTTTGGACCAAATATCTTCCTAAGCACTGTTTTCGAACACCTTAAATAGTTTTTTGTCATGTGAAATTAAAAGTCTACGTTTCACGCGCACAGAGAAAAACTGCTAAAATTATTGTTTTGTATATTCTGAGTTTTACATTCCTTGGACGCAGTAGAGGTGTCATCAACTTCCTGAAAAAGTAAAAGCATGCATTTCCAGACTATACTATTTCCTTAATTTCAAATATATTATCATTTTGCTTGTTAAAATTGTTCATTAATATTTAAACCCATTAACCCTGTCAAAGATATTATAAAATATTTGGTATTTTTATTTTTCTATTAAAAACATATTTTTTAATGTGTCACAATTTAAATTCCTGCATTTCTTATTTATAACTGTATTATACTGTTTAATGGTAACCCTCCCCTACTCTTTTGCATTATCCTAAAAGCGTATTCTAAGGCTAGATTAAAAACTAATAGGGAAAGTGCATCTCCATATTTCAACCCATTTTGCATTTAAAATGTAACTGATAAGGGACATTCATCCCGTACCCAACCATGCGTTGACGTCACACATACCTCAATCAACTTGAAAAGTGTTTTGGGTATCCCAAACATAAGAAAATTTATTATAATTTATTTATCTTAGCTTAATCATAGGCTTTTCCAAAATATATCTTTATATATCTTTATAAATTAGTAAAACTATTTTTCAATTAGAAAAAATATATTTTAAAATAGTATTTTAATAAACTATGACACATGATTGAAAAATTCATACCAAAAACTTTCTAAACAATAATCGTAATTTTAACTTAGAAAATAGAATAATAATATTTCATATCCCTTAAAATGAAGAAATACACATTTATGGGAATCAACTTAATTCTTACTTAATATTTAATAAAATAAATATACCCATTATTTTAAATGGTGAAACCTAAAGTACTTAAAAATAAAGCTACATGGTCCTACTTGTAAATACAGAAACATAAATAATTAAAATATGCATTCCATATTTTAAATAAAAAAGATTATTTACTAGCTAAGATATTTTTATTGAAGGACCATCCATAATAACCAATATTTTAAATTAAGAAATTGGTGTTATATTAGTCAATATAAAATGATTTATCCTTAAATGAAATGACTTAAATCAATTATCTTATAGTAATACTTAGTTATACTAAAGAATAATATTTAATATTTCTCTAAATATTCTAACTTGATTAAATTAAATCTAGCCTTAATAAAATGAAAACATATATTTTTTTATACCAAGATATACAATTACTAATTTAATATAAGATATAGAATTAGTATTTTTAATGATTTAACATAGGTGTTATTTTGTATTTTAAAAATTAAAGCAGAGTTCAATGATTAAGGGCATGACTATTAGGTTTAATTACCATGAACTATAACCAACATTGTTAATGTGTCAAGAATTCGAGCTTTTAATAGGGTTGGGTATAGTGGATTAAATATTAATATGATTATGTAATTTTTCGGGATGCTCTCAAATAAACTTTGCATGGCTTTTTAATTCCAGGTATATGTTCATCTAATAAAAAGAGGTACCAATAACGGGTCCTCTTATCCACCATCCCTCATTTATCTCTAATATATAATTTACAAACAGTAATGTCCATCTTAAATCTGTACGTTTTGCATGGACTAATCAAATTAATATCTGGGAATATTTCTGAAGTTAAATCTTTTTGAATTCCTTCAAGATGTCCCTGTGGTATTATTTTGTGTTTCCAATTATCTGAAAACAAATTTGAGGCCTGGAGACTTAACTCTTTTAAATTGATAGTAAGATACTCCTTGTCGTTAGACGGAATCTCTTAACGTCTGCGAGCTAAATAGATCACTATATAACAAAAACATTTACTGTGCTGGAAAGCATCACCATTTTCGTAGACTGTTGGTTCTAAGATTAATGGGCCTTTTGAGAAATATATTTTAGCTTTAAGACAAGAGGAATGTGTAAAGATATATTTCAAGGAAAAAAATAAAACAAAACAATACTACTTTATTTAAAACTATATATACTACTCTTAAGTAATTTTTTTGTTTAAAAATTTATATCTCTTTCTTTTTCTATATAATAAAGGAAGTAATAAAATTGGCTTTGACCAAAAGAGATGATGAGGTATATTATATAAAATCAGTCTAATCAATATATATTTAATATATACATATATTGAGATCTACGAATATATTATATAAGATTTAATGTCTATTGAATATACTTTTTCTCTCTCAGATCATTTTCTTTATTAATATATAAAAAGAAAGAATTTTAGAAAAAAATAAGTCAAATCATTTTAAAAGTATTGGATATTAAGATAAATATATTCTCTTTCTCTCTCTCTTTATATATATATATACTCTTATTATGTAATGGGTCTTAATCTATCTTTTTGACATGAATAATTTTCTCTATGAATGTATATTTGTATAATGTATATGAATTTTACTTACGTGGTTATATTTATATAGTTTTTTAGTGTTTTAAAATAATTTTAAAACATATTTAACTTTGTATTTCTTGTTATAATTCCTTACATAACCAAATTGGTTTCAAATTCAATTTTGTTTGGTCCATTCCTGAACTTAATTGTATAATTACAAAGCCAAGTCTATAATATGTATAGTATTTTTATGAGTTTTAACTGAAAAAACTTATAACATCTATAAATATATTAATAAATGTTTATTAAAGTTTTATTTTGTTTTTATATATATACTACTCTTAAGTTTTTTTTTAAATTTATATATCTCTTTTTCTATATAATAAAGGCAGTAATAAGATTGGCTTTGACCAAAAGAGATGATGAGGTATATTATATAAAATCATTCTAATCAATAAATACTTAATATATACATATATTGAGATCTACGAATATATTATATAAGATTTAATGTCTATTGAATATACCTTTTCTCTCTCAGATCATTTTCTTTATTAATATATAAAAAGAAAGAATTATAGAAAAAAATAAGAAGAATATATTTGTATAAGTCAATTTATTTTAAAAGTATTTGAAATTAGGATAAATATATTCTCTTTCTCTCTCTCTTTATATACATATATATATACTCTTATTATGTAATGGGTCTTAATCTATCTTTCTCTATAAATGTATATTTGTATAATGTATATGAATTTTTCTTACGTGGTTATATTTATATAATTTTTTAGTGTTTTAAAATAATTTTAAAACATATTTAACTTTGTATTTCTTGTTGTAGTTCCTTACATAACCAGATTGGTTTCAAATTCAATTTTGTTTGGTCCATTCCTGAACTTAATTGTATAATTACAAAACCAAGTCTATAATATGTATAGTATTTTTATGAGTTTTAATTGAAAAAACTTATAACATCAATAAATATATTAATAAATGTTTATTAAAGTTTAATTTTGTTTGGAAACACGAGTTTAAAAATTAAGAGAATAATAGTTGCTTGGCAAAAAAAAATATTCAAAGGGTGCTTAAACAAACTTAATTACTCGATGAACATTTATAAAGAAAATATTTTAAATGTTAAATTACTATTTTTAACAAGTATTCAAAATTTGAGTGTTTGGATTTCTATATAGCAAAAATAAATAAAATTAGTTAAATTTCAACAGACCTCCTATTATTCCAGTTAAAATGTCAACACAGGAAGCTAACCACACTCCATTTTGTATTGCTCTACTATTTCACTCCAAAAGCTGAAGTTTACAACACTATCAGTAATAACAGTACCACCAACCACCACGGGTAGCATCAGCGTCGGTGGCATCAACACAGCAGGTAATATCAAACAAAATACCATTGTCCACAACGCTTAGGGATTATCTGTGGAATGAAACATTTGTGCACTGGGATTCAAATTCTGCCAACGTTGTTACGCGAATAAGCCATTGTGGGATGGTTACTAATTCCTAGTGACAGGCAAGTAACCTACCAAAAAAAATTGATTTTTGTTGCATAGGTTTCTCTCTTTCTAACTCTTCCCCCCTTTCCATAAGAATCTATCTCTTTGATCATATAAAGAGTATTCAACTAGTTTATTTTTTTTAGCTTTATATTATTGTTTTAATTTTATTTCAAATGTACTTCTAATTATATCAGTTGTATCTATAATTTATAGTATTTTATCTCTCTTACTTCCAATGTTATCGTTTCTATTTCAAATTATAGAGTTTATTTGACACTTTATGATCTATATGACCCAATAGACTCAGAAAATAGAAGTCGAGTGAAAAAGAGGCCTTTTGAAGCTGATTTAAGAATAAAATAATCTCCGCTTGAGTAACATTATGATTGTAGTTGCAACTTTATAAATAGTGATACTATTTATGTGTTAGGCAAAGTTTACAATATAGCTGGTGACAAAATTAAACTGACTGGTGATATAGATTTTCTACCTATTTCTATTTTAAAAGGAATAGGTACAAACAAATTGATATCTCGTAACCATTCTTTCTGAATGTCCTGTGATTCAATTAGTAGGGCCACAAAAGCTGCACCTTTACTGATTTTGACTGATTCATACTATACATACATACATACATACATACATTCATTTATATATAAGTTTCTGACAATTTAAAATAAATGAAACCAAGTTTGTTTGGTAATTGAGTAAGAAAAACTTAACAGCGACCTCCCTTTTTAGGGAAAATAAAAAAGGTGAAACTAGTACGACCCTCTCGGGTGTTCCCGCCTGTGTTAGATTTAAGAACTCACACACATTATTAAATAAATAAATATTTTCAAATGCTATGGAGAAAAATAATTTATGAAACAAAAATTAATGTTTAATATAAGGAGATCATATTAATTTTTAATCAATCAATAAATTATGAATTTAAAAAATAATTAAAGGCATTATAGTGTTATATTAATTATTCAAATAAGTTTGAAAAAACCCATACAATATCAAATATTGAAGAATGAGTCAAAAAATATTATGAGAGCATTAGTAACAAAAAATCATATAAAAATTATAACATTACATTTAAGAATATTAGGCTCATTAATCATTTGTAGGAAAATAATTAAAATAAATAAATTTTATTTATTATTCTCCAGATATTTTAACGATTTTAAGCTTCTGATGATGTATTTTCACATAGCAAATAATTTGAAATCGAAATTATAGATAAGCATTTATTATAAAATTCTGCAAAAGATAGTTTAAATAAGTTAATAATAATAAAAAAAATAGTAAAAAGGTAGAGTCTACAAATTTATGATCTAATTATGGGATTCCATTTCTCCTATTGATCTCGTCATGGGGTCGATTTCTGGCTGGTATCTTGGGTATTTTTCCAAAATGGGGAACTACTCCTAAAGTCAACAGGGTTTGGTTGGTTAGACTTAAGTTAGGTGGAAGATACTCAACTGTTTCCACACCCTCAAACTCACTATAATTATAATCTAATCTCATCGGGACATGGAAAGAGCCTCCACGGAAAGAATGTGAGATTACAACATTTGGGCTTTCCCAGG
The DNA here is from genome assembly GCA_902141385.1 of Timema californicum. NCBI lineage: Eukaryota > Metazoa > Arthropoda > Insecta > Phasmatodea > Timematidae > Timema > Timema californicum. The sequence continues at coordinate 119,227 of CABFOW010000037.1, read as the reverse complement.
GACAAAATAAAATACTGGCTAACTTTCCATACTGGGCTTCGATTGATGTAGCAGGAACACGAAAAAAAAAAGTTACTTTTAATATCCTATGCAATATCTAATATTAATTATAGATACTAATTCAATAGCCTAGAATCAATTTTAAGTATTCTATATTGGGTTCAAACAGTATTACCCTAAATTATTCCAGACAACTCTTTTTAAATCCCTATTCTTTAATGTTTTGGGTCTGTTTTGGATTCAAATTATCGTATCTATGTTAAATTTATCTTTAGTGTAAAACCTATTTTAAAACCTTTTATCTTGAATTCAAACTGAATTTAAAAATAAAAGTTTTTGGACAAGTTTTTTTTTCAAACAATCTCATTGTCTAATAAAGTATGTCAGTCTAACTTAATATAGCGGTTCGGATGTCTATTCTCTAATTTCCCCTTCGGATATTACATCTCGTTGAGTCTAACTTTGTTTCTAGAGCCAGTTATACCTCTTTCTTTGTATCACCTTATCTCCTCCACCCCACCCCCACCCCCCTTTTAACTCGCATTCACATACACACCACACCTTACCTTGGTTTGTATCATGTCTTAAGGACGTACGTGCACCACATGAGAAATGAACTGATAATTACATTTTCTGCATAGTTGCATCCTTCCTTTAGAGAAGGTGTGAGAGAACGAAGAGAGAGAGAGAGAGAGTTACAAGAGTGTTTGTATAGTCACGTCTAATTACTACTCAATCCTATCGACACTAAAACTTGTTTATCTCAACTGATCTCATAATTAATAATATTTAAATCCACTAGATAAGCTTTGTTTAAGTTCCTTATAGCTTATGGAATTTTTATGAAATACAAATTTAACTTAATATTTGATATATATTATCTTTATATTGAAAAATCACACTCAGTAAGTGGAAATTGAACCCAAGACCTCTAGCTTAACACGCCAATGCTCTAACTACTTATTTATCTACGAGTCGTCCCATGTCCAGGGTCATTCTTAACTGATATCTTAAGGCAAAGTCTGTGATGGACTTGCTGAAATCTTAGCTACGTTATTCTGATAGCTCGAAATCTTAATTGGTCACTCATATGTAGTTTTTATATTTAATCCAACACTCTAAATATTTATCGATTATATATATATATATATATATTTATTATTAGATTTTCCATAGCAAAATATATATAGTGCATAATACTGTACTTACAGTCTTTTTCTAATACATACATTTTGGGATTTTTTTTTTAGTTAATACTCTAAGTTGTAGTAAACTGTTTTATTCAGTGCCTGGAAAATAGAGGGGCTTACATTATGTTGTCCCTTCAAAATCCATCTCAACTCTTCGATGTGGTCCAAGGCTTGTGTAGTTGGTTGCGATCGGCTTCTCTATAAGCTATGTCTGTTCTTCTTCATCTGAAGATGCACTGTCATTTATATTGTTAATAATATCTGCCAGAACAACTGCACTTATAAGATCACCGCAAACTGCTAAGTTCTCGACCAAGATCACTAAATATTCACGAAAAAATAAACTTTATTGCCCCAGCAATCAGAAAGCCTATTAATCACGCAGCAACAGTAGAGTAGTAAACTTGTTTCTAACGTGAGATATCAGGCTATTTTTCGTTATCTTCGAGGCAATTTTACTTCGAATTAAACAAAATAAGTTTGAATTATATATGATTTTCTAACATTGTTTTATTATAAGTTTTAAGAAACCAAGGGAAAGGTTCGAATTAAGCATGAATTCGAATAATATAGGTTCAAAATGTCCAAAATCTACAGTATCTATACATACATTCATTTAAATATATGATTACTCACTAAGTTATTTAGAATCTTAACAGCACAGACTTTTAACGTTTAAAAAAATCAAACGCTGTTTTGTAGTTTCAGTGAATATATATAATATATATAATATTTATATATATTTATCTATATATTATATTTATATATCCTTCTATATATATTATATTTATATATAATACACATTGTATATATTATATTTATATGTATAATATAAATAATATATATGATGTATTTATCAAAGATGTGTGTGGTAGCTAGTTATGTAAATTATAAATTACAATATGACATAATATGTCATTTGTTTAATTAAAAGGTATACATACAATCTAATAATTACTATCCTTTTAACTAGATTTTCATTTATTTATAGTACGTCATATGGTGTGGATTTTTAAAAATATTCAATCACATTCTAAGACTATTTAATTATTTTTGATAATTATATTACTAGTTTTTGTAGTAAATAATCAAAAAACCGTTTTAAGAATAAAGTAAAAGCAATACACTGCTGTTTATAACATACATATCTGGGCACTAGCATGAAAAAGCAATAAGAGTCATTCAAAAAAACTATATATAAAATCAGGTGATCCTTTTTTTCTCTGTAAGAGTTATGGCTTAAAATGCTTTTTGATTCAAACACTTAATTAATAATCAATTTACATTTTGCTTATCTTTGTCAAAATACTAATTGTATCTTAATATGTGTTTAAAATTTAGTTCAATCTTTGTTTGTATGCTGTTAGATTTTTTTTTATATCTAGTTTTCAAATTTAAATATAAATTATGTTTATTAATATAAAGTTTAATCATGGTTGTTCTTATATCATATATGTTTAGCTAAATACTATAAATTTAAACATAAAAATATTAAAGATTTTACAATTGAACTGTAAATGTTTTATTCTCTTGATCTTTTTTATTTAATCTCTACTTTAACGATTGAGATTTATATTTTCACCTTCATGTTATTTTTGTAACGCCACTTTTACGAACTTCTTTACTATCAAATACTTAAGTATAACAGCTTTTAAAATGTTGTTATTTATATAGAATATATTGGGTGAGAAATAACGATCATAGTTAATGCAATAGATTTCTATCCATAAGGTTGTGGTTTGATCCATATCTGGTAACCTGGTTATAATTTTATGACCTGCCTTGGTGGCGTAGTTGGCTAACGCGCTAGTCGTGTTGAGCTCAACTAAGGAGGACGGTGAGATCGAGGTTCGAATCTCGGTTGAGGTAACTGGCGGTGGTTTTTCCTAAATGGTTTTCCACTCTCCCTCCACGATAATGCGGGTATACTTCCTCTATTTCATCCTTACTAATTCCTAATCCAATAGCGTAATTAGTACTTAAAGCGTATAACCTGAACGGGTAGTAAGACGCGGTGCTAATTGATAATTATAATAATATTTTTCTAATGCATCTCCCTATTCCCCTTCCTTCTGTTTAATGTTATTGCATTTCTTAAAATTTATGTCAACCTTTTTCTACTAAATATAAATAGCCTAATTCAAATATAGTCTATATCGATATTATAGAATATTGCTTAAAATTGAGAAAATGTAAATAAACCTAGTACAATTATGATATCTATACATAAGCAAGCATCTATACCTAGTTATAGCTATGTACTTTTAGACACGATCTATTACAAAACCTTTTTTGGTTATCTTTTCAATAAAAGCTTATAATTTGTTTTAATCAGTTCTTATATGAACGTTGAAGAGGTCCCTAACATGCACCTTGTAAATATATTGTTTCAAATATTTCCAAGCAGTTTGGTATAAGACATAAAACTCTTCCCTCTTGGGTAGTGTAAGATTTACTTTAAAGTTTCTGGAAAATCTGACCTACTTTTGCGAGAAGGATAATTTATTTTGTTGACACAAAGATATTTTATTTGTTTCGAGTCAAAAGAGATATAAGCTTGAGATTTTTTAAGCGATTCAAAGAATGTTCTAAAAGTAGTTCAGTGAGTATGAATATATGTAATGTTAAAAAAAATTACTCATTAGATACATGATCAATGATTTGATAAAAGTGGTAATTAATATTTTTCAAAATAAGCTTATTTTTAACGTGGCATTTCATGTTTTAAAACAGGTATATCAAGCTCGTGGCCAATACATTTATAAAGTCGAACCCAAAAAACGTAAGATGATCCTAGATAAAATGTAGTCTGATACGGATGGTCTAACATGGTCTAACGCACTACTATCGCAGTAGACTAAATTGCTGATAACGGGGAGATCAAGGTTAGAATCTGAGTCAAGTGTACATTTAGTGTATTTTTACAAAACCGTTTTCCACTTTCTCTCCACGCAAAATTTTGTACACTTCCTATAAATATACAACCTCCTTAATTCTTAAAGCCACTAATGTGATTAGTAGATAGGCGTACAACCTAAACAGGACGCGGTACTAAAATAAATAATAATAATCAACTCAAACTAAAAATAGAATACTCAATTTTATTTAAAAAATCATATTTTCATGAAATTTTAATATTTATAGTAAAATATAGGACATGTCTTCCTATCCTTATATACCTTTTATATATATGAAAACATTTTAAGTGGAAGATATTGTTTTCTTAAAAGAACGTCAAAATTAATATTTTTTAATATGTTCTCCCATTTTTTACGTTTTTTAATTTTGAGATAATATGCATTTGACACGCCTATTTTAGTAGGTTGGGATTTGTATTCCCATTCAAAATTATTGTGTAAGCATTTTTGAATAGTTTTGAACTCTGTCGAAGAGAGTAATGTAAAATGTAATTTTAATTTTATTTATTCAATTTCAAATTAACTCTTCAGTCCATTTTTTCAGAACCGTTTTATATTCTCAATATTTGGCACATTGAAAAATATTTTTTAGGATTCAAACCATTTCTTTCCTGTATTAGTTCATTTTAAATATATTGTCAAATGTGTATCTCAAAATATTTATTAAAGCTTAAAAATCTAATTAACAACACTTTATCATAAGGAAGAAGAGGTTTGTTTAAAAATTAAGTATTAATTTGTGGTTTTCCCATAATGATTAGAAATTGAATATTATTTAACGGTTAGAAACCTCTAAACAATGCAATTACTTAGTGATTCAACTCTTCAAAGAAAACGTGTATTTTATCACCATGTTGCGTGACTAGAATAATGCATATATGAGTATCAAGCTATGTGGTGTCCATGACCCATAGGTTGAAAGCAAAAAGGTCACCTGGGGATTGAGAAAGGCCAACATATAGAAATACTTGTTTATTCGTGGGTGCGAATTTACAATACGTGTGTGCTATAGAATTGAGAACACAAAAATTAACTATGATACCATCTCTTGGTGTGACTTGCAAACATAATAAATTGTACGAATATTTTGTTCCAATTTTTTTTTCAGAAACACATATGGCATAAAATTAACTAATAAACGGAAGATACGAACTAATATCAATGGATTTTGTAATAATAAATTATGACAGTTACAATCAATAACCAACCAGTCACAGGAATAGAATCATTCTAAAATAATTTGTAAAGAACCTTTCTATATAAGACATATAAGTAACAACATTTGAATTAAATTATTATCAATATTATTCATTCTCACGTGCTGAAGTGTGCTACCATGTTAATACACTCTTAGTATTAAAAATGAAGAACTCTGCTAGATCGATCTAGATATGCAGATTTATTATTTTTCTATTTTTTTCATATTTGGGCTCATTGTGTACCAATATAAACATAATTACTTTAATTTAAATTATTTTTGATATAAATTAACTTGTTGAGCCAGCTTGAGTAAAATCTATCTCACCACATAATAAAAATAGAACACACACAATTAAACAGAACGAGATGTTCAGATGTGTTGAAAAACGAGTAACTGTTTTCTGGGACTAAAATTTTATGTAAAATTTAATTTTACAAATCAAATCGAGTTACGTCGTTATATATTGTGCTTAGCAATTTAATTATATTTGATTTGATTCATAATGTTATTTTAAAATGTATATGTAAAAACTGCGTTGGATCCTATTCGATGGCTCATATATCTAGTTATGTCTCTGTTGTTGTTTTTTCTGTATCTAAATAAAATATCGTAAGCGTGAAAGTATTTTATCTCAATTCATTGATGAATTCTTACGTTTTATTTGTATCCGAACCCAGAAAGTGAATTTTGCAACAATGTACTTCTGTTATTTGACTTTCCCTATATTTTGTGAAAATGTATCAAAAGGTAATTTTCTGATAAGTTTTCAAAATTTCGAAATATTTGTAAAAAAGCATTAATCTTTTTGTTTATAATTCTCCTCGGGAATGTTTACTATATCAAATAAGGCTCTATAAATAATTCGTGGTGAAAAATTGAATAATGCTAGTTAACTAATGACTGATTTTTATTAAATTTTATTTTCATAACAAATATCTTTAGTTATTTGGTTCAATATTTGTATCTGTCAACTTTATTACGTAATATATAAATTTTATTAAAATTAATTTAATAGTAATATAATGAGGGTTATTTTTGTAAAAATAGAAATTAATTTTTTTTAACAATATTGTTTGAAATTAGTATTTAGAGATTATGTTAATATAATAATTAATAATGGTTACAGCTTTTCTAAAATAAATTAATTTATGGTTAGTACATAAACCATAAATTAATTTATTTTAGTAATTTTGAAATATTTCGAAAATTGACTCTAAGAATAAGTATAATTTAGGAGTTGTTTTTAATTTTAAATAAGAATGTATTTAAATCTACTATACATATATAAAAAATGTAATGGTAATTTACAAATAACAAATTTTTACAATTTTCCTCTAAGAGTTTATAAATAATATAACAATATGTGTAGGATTGTGTTTTCCCTATATTGTGTGAAAATGTATCAAAAGGTAGTTTTCTGATAAGTAGTTTTCAAAATTTCGGAGTATTTGTAAAAAGGCATTAATCTTGTTGTTTATAAATCTCCTCGGGAATGTTTACTATATCAAATAAGGCTCTATAAATAATTCGTGGTGAAAAATTGAATAATGGTAGTTAACTAATGACTGATTTTTATTAAATCTTATTGTCTTAACAAATATCTTTAGTTATTTGGTTCAATATTTGTATCTGTCAACTTTATTACGTAATATATAGATTTTATTAAAATTATTTTAATAGTAATATAATGAGGATTATTTTTGTAAAAATTGAAATTAATTTTTTTTTAACAATCTTGTTAGGAATTAGTATTTAGAGATTATGTTAATATAATAATTAATAATGGTTAGAGCTTTTCTAAAATAAATTAATTTATGGTTAGTACATAAACCATAAATAAATTTATTTTAGTAATTTTGAAATATTTCGAAAATTGACTCTAAGAATAAGTATAAATTAGGAGTTGTTTTTAATTTTAAATAAGAATGTATTTAAATCTACTCTACATATATAAAAAATTTTAATGGTAATTTACAAATAACAAATTTTTACAATTTTCCTCTAAGAGTTTATAAATAATATAACAATATGTGTAGGATTGTGGCGTACTATTTATTTTTTGTATTCATCACAATAAAAAAAGAATCCAAATACTACCCATAAAAATAAAATTTCTGAATACACGATGCTATTATAAGGAAAAAACCTAAATTCTGTTTTAAAAGATTAAACAAAACAAAAATAATAATAATATTTAGAACCGCGTCTTACTACCCGTTCGGTTTATATATTCGCTTTAAGTACTAGTTACGCTAATGGATTAGGAATCGGGAAGGTTGAATTAGAGGAAGTGAACCCAAATTTGCGTGGATGGAGAGTGGAAAACCATTTAAGAAAAACCGCCCCCAGTTCACCCGACCGAGGTTTGAACCTCGATCTCCCCGTCTGAGAGTGGAAAACCATTTAAGAAAAACCACCCCCAGTTCTCCCGACCGCGGTTTGAACCTCGATCTCCCCGTCCTCAGCAGTATAGCTCAACACGACAAGCGCGTTAGCCAACTACGCCACCGAGGCGGGTAAAACTAAAATAAATGCACTAGAATTTATTATTAAAGCATATATAAATGTACACTTACAATTGCACATGCTACTTGATTAAAATGGGTGAATATGAGCATAAATTTTACCATCGTCTCCATCATCATGTTGAAGATTGGACCGAGAAAGAACAGTGGAGGTTGTCCCTGGAATAATTATTAGGCTACCAGGCAAGTATCTTACCAAACTCCAAGATAACGGGCAAGAATTAGCAAAGTTTGTATATCTCATCATACCAGTCGGCTGGATAGAAAAATAATTGATATCGATTGAATTGATAGTTGATATCGATTGATCATATTTATTTTTATAGTTAAAGGAGTAATTTACGATAACTCTACAAATTAATTACCACATACGACATTAATTTGGATCAACCTGTTACAAAGTACCAAAAAGTTAATTCAAAAAAATTAAGTTTTAATAATAAATTTTAAGTCAGATGTAACATTAAGACTGAGAAAAAGGATTATGCCTAAGAATGTGATATCCGTATAGGTGGTCACATGGTCTGATGCACCACTCTAGCAGTAGATCAGACTGCTAATGACGAGAATATTAATGATCTAACCTTGGCCGTATGTATTGGGGTGCTTTTTTCCAAAGTGTTTTTACTCTACCTCCATGCAAATTCTGGTACACTTACTATAAATATAACCTATCTCACCCATTAACAATTGGTGTAATTAGTACATAAGCGGATAACCCAAACGGCTAGTAAGACGCTGTGCTAAGAAATGACATATATGTTATCTAATATGTATTATTTATCATCTAATTTATCATCTAAGTTGTTAAACTTATAAATATTAAAATTGATATTTTTCACTGTTTTTTCTAACATTTTTAAAACTACGATGATTCAAATATACACAATTCTGTAATAACCAGTAGTCTTGCATGTTTCTAATTGACTTACATGTAAGTGAAATTTATGATATTTATAGATAAAAGAGTAAATATTAAATAAAATTAAAAAAAGTATATTTCCAAACATTGTCGATGGAAATAAATTATTGATCTTGAATTTTTCACTGATAATTTGTCAATTAATATTAAATTCTGGATAAAATATTTATTCTTGGAGTATACCTGTTTAAATAATATATAATTGATGACAATAATGTAAGTGTATTCACATGCTCTATTATAATTACAATTTTTTTGTCATGAATAATTAACATGTAACAAGTAAAAAGTAGAACAAATGTATATAGTTTTAAAGGTCTTGTCATTATTACAAATTGAATGCAGTATTCATTCAATAATATTATATTTACACATATAAGTTTGTTCAACACGAATGAAATTATCATCACATTTGTGTACGGCAGTTTAACATAAATAACCATATTTATTTGTTCATAAATTGACTATTAAACCTTTTCCCCTTTCCCATAGTATTCCGAAGTACAAAATCTGCATTTTCTCTCCGGGGTGGTTAAGAAATGAAATTACCTCACTTTACTTTAAACTCTATATCCTCCTCCTCCTCATCACTTTATCCTATCCCTCTTCTTCTAACGCACTCAATCCACCCTTTGCCGTAAGATGTTCCTTAGTAAATCAACTTACACCTAACGAGCTACGAGGAAATACCGATTTACATGGTAATCACAAGACAATATGGTTAGTCATAATCTACATCGTCTTCGGTAAGGATCTAATCTAAAGGTTGGGAACATAGAAAACTCGTCTTTATGTGCCAGGAAGTAAAAAAAAAAATAGTATGATTTGACTGTTAAATCAATGAAAAATGATCTTATCTAAGGAAAGTGAAATAAAGAATTATAGGTTCTTTTTTTTTTACTTTTACCTCACCTCGACAAAAGATATAATTACGAAGATTTATTGACTTATTGGTCTTATTGAAAGTAATATCTGACAAATATGGCATCATCAGATTTCTTTTGATTGAAAGTTGTCATAAATTGGGTTCTCTCCAAATTTCCAAACATGAAAAGAAAGTAAATGTTTCTTTTAAGAGTTACTGAATTTATAGATACCTATGGCTTAGCACAGATTACATTCTCAAAAATTATTTAAAATGGATTTATCTCTTAGGCTACAAGAAACCAAGATAGTCAAAATATATGAAATACAAAATATGTGATGGAATATATATATGTTTATTATATATGTATGTATACATTACGTCACATATATATTGTCATATAATCGAGTATATAAATTTCATCACATATATACGAATATGCATATAAATATCAAAACACATACCTTTACTTACTTAGTATGTATATATTAACGGCAATGTGTGTAATCCCGACATTTTATATAATGCCAGAGTGGTTTTGGCAAAGTATGAAATAAATTAAATTTATAAAATAGCCAGTCATTATATATTACCTAGATCAATAGCTAACCTAATATAACCTAACCTAACCTAACCTAACGAACATATTCTAAGATAGCCTAGCCTTACCAACTTTAATCCTAGTAATTAGCCGAACCTGCAAGAAACCGGCGTAGGACTTACATAAAATTGGATAAAACAATTTATAACATATTCCGGGAGCTCGAAAATATAAAATAATTTAAAATAATTATGAAATACAACTACAAAAATGGTTTATTTCATACTTTGCCCAAAACACTCTTGCATTATATAGAATAACTAAGAATTTTAGAGAATATCTGGATTTCACACATTGCTGGTGACATATACACTAGGAACGAGTCCATTTAAATTTCATATTACCAAGTCGAATATGGTTTACCAAAGTTCTAGACAAGCCACAAAGTTAGCAATTTTATATTTTAAAGGATGTAAATTGTAAAATATTGGTTGTTTAAAATATATTATCGACACACATCTATCTACTTAATATTACAGCATAAAAAATAAGATATGAATTTTCTTACAAAAACAGAACAATTTCTAAAACATTATTAAGAATCAAAGTCTTAATTCATATTTAAATGATCGCTAGTTTATACCAGAGGTTGTAGCGCCACTTTAATGTATTTTTAGGAATGTATTTATTATTATTATTATTATTATTATTATTATATTATTAGCACCACGTTTTATTCCTCCTTAGGGATATACGCACAAAATAAATGTAAATAAAACTTTTCGGTTAAAGTAAATAATGTTAATTTCATTTTTATTTAGTCTAAAAGTTGTTGAAAACTAAACTAAATTTCTTATAGACTCTTTTGAATTAATCTGGCTTCTAGTATATGCAGTATATTCATAATTATAGATTCACCTGCGTTACTGATGTATATTAAGCCTATCAAAAGCAACTAATTGAGATAAGATGATACTGATAATAAATTGATATAATTTTTCAGTAAAGAAATGTTAAAATTATATCTATTTGAACAAAATACGAGTTCAGTCATTATTTTTTAAAATTTATAATGGAATTATATTTTAGTAGAAAGCCAAACATAATAAAGTAATTTAAATTAATTATATTTCGGGCATACTGCCTAAAGTTTTGTTGACATTTGTGTGAATATAATAACTATGTAGTCCTTAAGAAAAATTATTTTAACCTTGCTTAGCAGATATAGTTTAATTTATATAATGTGTGATAAAATTTAACAATTAAATAACATTTATTTATAAGATAATATTATATTGCATATGTATATATTAAAGAATGAAAAATGTACCACGTTTATTAAAATTTTATTTCAAAATATGCCTATATATGTAGAAGGACTATATTATATTCTACTAATTTACATATAATATTGTTTCATATTAAACATTATGTATTCACAACATCTTTTGAATAAATTATATGCCAAATTATGAAGCAATAGAATAATTTATTTCAAATTTACAATTAAAATACATAGCTGGAAAAAAGTAATACCATTTTATTCATTAATACAAGTTGGCATGTCATTTCATTATTTATGAACCAAGCTTCATTCATATTTTATTGCTTAAAACCATTTAGTATATATAATGACTCAATACAAAATTTAGCAGTAGTTTAAAAAATATAAACTTAAAACAATCCTTGACCAATTATATTTGTTACTTACTACTTGAGATTGTGAACAATAAAAATCTCCTAAGGGCAGTTTTCTGTGAAAACTCTTCCACGTTCAACATACTTCAGTAGTTAACTCCAAGCTATGAATAAAAAGTTTGGCTACAAATTCTATAAAGTATAGTATGCCTACGGTGTCCAGAGTGTTTATAAAGAAAAAAAAACATATATAATATTTTAATGTGGGTTATTCTTCCTCCGAGTTTCTTAGAGACTACATTTAGGGAAATTTGGGGTTCATTACCAAACGATTGTTCTATTTCTTAATTAATATTTTTCCTACGTAACATTTTAAATAATATTTTAGGAAGAACTATAGTTTTAAATCTGAATCTAAATATTTCTAGGATTAAAATATACTTAGAAGTGAGTGCTTGAAGTATAATATGATTACACATAAAACTCAGATTGGGTTGATAGTTTAAAGATTACTACAGAAAAGATATCTTTTGACAGGATTAATGAGTTTAAATAATTATGGACCATCCTAAATATCAATAAACATATTATATTGGAAAAAAAGAAAATCATGTTTGGGTAAATGCAAGCATGCTCTTATACGGTCAGTAAGTTGTTGACATCTCACCTGCTGTCAATAAGCTAGATAAAAAAATATAAAATAATAATTTTAACTGGTTGTTCACTATTTGTGAAAAACGTGGTCTCTTACTCTACATGACTAAAACCAATCTAAGGTGTTATAAAACAAGGAACTTAGTAATATATTTTGATAAAAAAAGGGATGAATCTACTTAAGAAATAAGGAGTTTATATAATGATGTGTTACACCTTGTTAACATCACAAGACTTCTTAGGATAAACATTTCTCGTTGATTATAGTGGACAGGACTTGCAGTGTGAATGGAAGAATCTATAACGGTTTTCAGGGTATTGACAGTCAAACCCAATGGGAAAATACCATCAGTATACATATATGTATATATATATATATATATATATATACAGAATTACAGAAGGTTAGACAGATTGACAGAAATGGGGACATGCTTATTTGTGAGTCTCAATTTTAGTTCTAGTGCCTGTAAAACATCAAGATTCATCATAAATTATATATTGAGAGTATTTTTGATTACAATAATTTATTCATATGAGGAATAATACAATTTATATGCTAGAGCTATAATGTATATATATATATATTAATAAAACTTATTAATATATATATATATTAATAAAACTTATTAATATATATATATATTAATAAAACTTATTAATACTTATAAAACTTATTGGGAGGAGGTCTATAAAATTTGTCGATGGTATGAACCGATAATAGGATAGTAGTGTGAAATTTTTAATTAACCTGTAGGCCCGATGGAGAAACTCTAATACCTAATATCTTGTATGGCTAGCAGGTTTATTTGGTATGAGCATCTCAATTTTTTCAGGTATCTAGGGATTCCTGATTATGAATTTTAGGATTTTTAATAAGTCTTTTGACTATAAAAAAGAAAGGGGCTTTGAATGAATAACTCTCATACTACCATTGCTATTGACTATATATATATANTATATATATATATATATATATATATATATATATGAAATGGTAGTATGAGAGTTATTCAATCAAAGCCCTTTTCTTTTTTATACCAAATAAACCTGCTAGCCATACAAGATATTAAGTATTAGAGTTTCTCCATCGGGCCTATAGGTAAATTAAAAATTTCACACTACTATCCTATTATCGGTTCCTACCATCGACACATTTTATAGACCTCCTCCAAATAAGTTGTATTAATATATATACATTATATCTCTAGGATATAAATGTCATTATTCCTCATATGAATAAATTATTGTAATCTAAATCACTCTCAATATATAATTTATGAAGAATCTTGATGTTTTACAGGCACTAGAACTAAAATTGAGCCTCACAATTAAGCCTGTTCCCATTTCTGTTAATCTGTTTTACCTTCTGTAATTCTGTATTATAATACACTGGCATTCAGTTGAGATGGTTTGTTGAATCTCATTTAAAGTTGATAAAAAAATTTTTTTACAAATACAAACAACTTTTGCTTAATTTACATATAACTTATTGAAAAAATATAATTCACCTTAACTTACGCTTTACTTTCATCATACACGATACAATTTAATTCACTAAACATGTCTTTTCATCATAGTTTATAAGAAAATTTCATAACATATTCCCTATTAACCTGATCTTACGTTTCTTTAAGATCAACGAAGCTACAAAAATAACTTCTTTTTTACTGGTATACATTACTCAAACATTCGTTGCATTGAACATATTTGGTCCACGCAAACTTTACCTGGAATAAAACCATTTTGGTTGGCTTTTAATACCTCGCCTTGCTAATTAATTCACTCATCATAATATTTTCCCCATTTTTATGCTACTTTATTTATGTTTTCGCCACTAATTAGCTCAAAATACTCTCTTTATTACTATCTTAAACTGTTTTCTTCACATATATTCTTACAACGTACATTCTGAATGCAATGTTTTTTGTTGCATTGCTTACTTTCCAGAACAGCTTATTATTTCTTTCAAAATCATATTGCATTCTATCTCATTCTATTAATCTCCTTTGCTCTTTAACCACCCTTACCACTATTCTTTTATTCATCTTTTTCTCTTTCTATATGTCCCATTTTTACAAATAATACAAGTCTAAGGACATGCATCCTGTGAATACTGGATTGTGATATTAAAATATTTCCAATATCTATCACAATCACTATATACTTTTGAATATAGATCTTATTTGTTTTATATCAACATTTTTCACATATAAGAAATGTCAATCTTTATAAAAATACAATTTCACAAAATACTTCACCCACGCAATCCCGATCAGTTATAGATATTTAAAAATATGATAATGTTTTGTATGAAACTCCGATAAGGACTTAGAAAAAACAGTTTTACACCATCCAAGACCGATCGTCGTACGATTCCGGGTTCTCACACCCGTACAGCTAGTTCCATTTTTAAGAAAATGCAAGCAATGAATCTGCATTATATATGTTCTATAGGTATTCTATACTGACCCAGTAAGCTGGTATTGAGTTGTTATATCAGCTAGGTATACTAAGTGTCGATAGAATTTAAGTGAATAGACCTACTATAGGTAAAACTTAGGAGATTTATTAATTAAGGATTATTTTTTCTAGTCCCTGCCTTGTATATTTTTTATACCAATGGCTATTTAACATACACTAACCAAATCATGTAATTACATTATCACTTGGCTTACATGATTACTATTAAATATATTAAACAAGACATCCATTTCCCTGAGACTTCATTCAAAATTATTAAAGGGTACACCCCAATATTCCCAATCATAACATATTTATTGTGTACTACTCGGAATCGAGCCAGAAGTACCCTGGTTTGAGGGTGTTACATGGTAGAATATTGAGAATAGTTGAAAACATTTAGAGATACCTCATTACTTAAGAAGTGGTTTGATATTTCTTAATATCATTCTCAACAAAGTTTTGATAAAAACTATCAACCGTTTAAAAGTTGAAAAGTTAAAATTTTAATTATAAATTTTAAAAAACTAATCACGCTATACGGGAAAATTTGTACTTCTGAGATTAAATCAAATTATTAGAAACCTAGATCTAATAGTCATCTATCAAATAAAATCATGCTTTGTGAATATTATAGAGAAATTTATTGTAAGATCATTTGGGATTGTTTTATAGGGATTTATGTAACTTAATAACAAATTTAAAAAAAAACTTCTTAACTGGTCAGAGCTTTCCCTTTAATTTTGGAGAAAACAATATAAAAAATATCGATAACGACTGGGATTTCAAGATTTCCTCTACTCTTTTCATAGCTATCCCATGTATCATCCTAAAACAACTAAACCACGAGAAAAAAATAATACTAAGAGAGCGGTGAATAAGAATAAAAAGATTTGAGATACAAACTAAATCATTATTTTTAATTTTTTATAAACTTGTTACTGAATTGGCGTGTTAACACCATCTGTTTTAAAGGGTTTCTTAAAAGTCTGACTGTATACAAATGAAAGTTTACGAAACATTGTTTACGATTTAATAGATAAGTGGGTAGTGTTATAAATATAAAAAGTTCAAAACCATAAAATATCAAATGTGAAAACACTTTAAATATTTGCAAACAATTAAATTTTGAATTCCAATGTCTTTCTAAAGGTCAGTCTAAAAACTAGGAGTATTATTAATTTCCCGTGAGGAGTCAGAATTATTATTCTCGTACCCAGTTAGGTTTGAAAGTGACTATACTATAAGTCCTATACCGCCCCTTTTGAGACAAAATAATGATTGTGACGTAAATGTGTCGTGTTGATTAGAAGCAACACCTCATTGACAGTCACGATATATACATACTTGAGGACCAATTATTTAGGTCGACACCGCACAGGTAATCACCCTTAATAGTTTTTACACGTCGTACACCTACGATGTGCATGTAGTCTATATATACATAGGAATATATATATATATATATATATTAATCTACAGGCTGTTTCCAAAATATGTGTATATATCATCGTTTCTCGCTGGTTTGGACTGAGGAGAGGGGATAGGAGCAAGGAAGATGATATTGCAATGTTTGTTAATGGTTGTGAATGAATTGTCTTAAGCTCAAATCCCAAATGGGTATAATGGGGTAAATATTCTTAATCGTTTCATGATCTTTCTCTATGCAAATACTTTTAAATTTCTTATTAATTTTAACTTCATAATTATACCTGTATTGTTTGACACAGATATTAATATAAGAATAATCTAGTCTGGTTGTATATGGCATGACTATTAGATTTTAAATCATAACTGTATTTGCTGAATCTTTTATTTCCTTAATGCTATTCCAGTATAATCTCACTAATCACATTTAGTTTTTCATTAAATTGATTAATTTTCTAGTAGACTTTTTTTTCTACCAGATTCCCAAAAAGTAACTACTAATAAATGTAGGAGCAATGAATATAAGATAATTATTAAAAAAATCTCTGAGACTTCAACTCCAAACCACCACGTCCGCTGATGTTAATAATTAATGAAAAAACTAATAAGTCTTCTTCAATTAAATATACTTTTATTTAACACCAGCTATGCCATTATGAAAGGCTAGAGATACAAATTTTGTTTATAAAATTTAAAAATAAGCAAAAGACATGATAAATTATTTAACAAAATTTTATGAAAATTTATTGTGGTATTTAACTTGGAAATTATATATCCTAACCTTAAGATAGTGTATTTTAAACTAGGACGCTAATTAACGAAGATACACACCTATTGTATCTATGTGTCTGGTTATCAGAATTAACTTTTATAAAAGTAGTTAATGTATGTTGGTTGTAACAATCTATAATTTAGCGAGCGTCCCCATAGTATCGTGGTTAGACTCTCAAGCAGCACTTAAAGGACTTTTTTTAATATGAATAGAATAAATCTGTTCTGATCAAATAATGAAGAAAATTATTTATTTCTGACCAAGCTTCAATTCTGGATTTATCTGCTTATTTTTTATTTTATAACATGGTAAATAAGTTCCTCTAATGAAAAATTTTCATAACGTTCTTGTTCCATGGGAAATGTAATTTGCCAAACATAAATTTTACAAAGAGTGATGCTACACTCATAAAAACTTACTAAAAATTCTTATTATTTCGGGGATAAAATTAGCACTCTCTCTAACTTAAATTTTTTCTGAAAATTCTAAACTTTATTTTGAAAATTGAAAATTTTATTCTTAAAATTATAAAATCAGGTTTTTTGAGAATTTTAGAGGCTCTAAGATGTTTAATTTTTTTATTAATGTAAATATTTTAGTAACACCATGTATATACTATATAACTAGAGATCATTGAACACACTACTAATTGGTGAACATGTGGTAGCGTGTTATGCGGCCTAGACCTTCATTAAGTCACATTACCTTCGGATCACGTGACTACCTCAAAACACTCCTTCACCCTCTCACTCTCACTCTTCGCTTGGAGGGAATTTTTGATCGGCATTCTTTAAAGGAGAGTTAAGGGCCTGTAATCTTCGTCACGCGGGGACCAGTAATTTTTTTTTCTAAAATTTTTTTGTTTAAATATATTCACATAAAATCATTGCTTTTTCTTCTTTTGAAAGATCCAGTTATATTATCAATACCCAACTGTACAAATATTGCTTTATTATCACAGCCTTTTTTTATTTTTTCTGTTTAAACACTTTTCTTATATTATTATTATTATTATTATTATTATTATTATTATTAGCACCGCGTCTTACTACCCGTTCGGGTTATACGCACTTACGCTAATGTGTAATGGTAGGGTGATTATGAGATGAAATGAAGGACCTACAGTTTAACGTGGAATCCGAACCACGGTGGAGGCCTGGCATTCTTCACATTCACAAGATGTCTTGTCAGAAGTGAAGGAAGGGTTTGGTAATCAAATAGAAATGTGCCGGGACCGAGGATTGAACTCTGGTCGTTAGCATAGAAGTCTGACACCTTAGCCCTAGACCACCAGGTCACCCTACTTTTCTTATAAAGATCTCGAAAGCAAAAAATTTTCGAAGTAACCATGCTGCTTAAGATACTTTTTCTGTCATTGAATTTGGTCACAGCTACCAGGGATGCCAAGTTACAAAACTCATTTGAGTCCACAGTCGTTTAATAATGTATTTTATTAAACTTAAACACACGGTAATTTGGAAACACTTGCTGTTAAATATCATACTACTTAGATTAGTTCGTTAACATCCTCAGTGTTAAAACTTATTCATTGTTTAAAAACTTGTATTATTCATTGTACCATAAATCTTACTTCTAGTTATATTATTACTAAACTGAGTTTATAGGTAACTTCTCTTTTCTACGAATTGGCAATTGAAAAATCCTATGTATATTGCTAGAGAGGGTAAATGAAGTCATGACAACAGGTGTAATTTTACTACTAAAATATGTTAGACCGTAAAGAATATTTACTAAATTTCTTTAGTTATTTGTCACTTAGCCCTATTTTCTATCTACATCCTACCCATAGTTAATCAATGTAAATTCCTCTACTTCTAAGGGAGAAAAACAATTGAACATTTATTGCTGTATAAGGTACCCCTACTTTTTAGTTTATTTTTCCTAGTTAAATGTTAACAGTGATGCGATGTAGTCGGCTGGATCAAAGCACAAATTACAGCACTCGTGTATTGCCTCCAGCCGAAATAAAATATGTATATACTCTGCTATCTATCATGGCAAGAGTATACATCCTCCAGTTCAAATGGAGTATGTATATGTTAGAAAGTCCCTCATGGCACTCGTGTATATTCTCTACTGGTTATGAACCATGCATAGGTTTAATAATATCTCTTGGCATTCGTGGATTTCATACAGCTAGAATGATATAATTAAATGCTTTATAATCTCTCAGGACACATATGCTTTGTCTCCGGCATAAATAAAATTTTTACTGGATTCATAATTGTTTACGTTACTCATATTCAAATGAATAAGTAAAAATACTCTAAACCAATAGACAATAAGGTATACCAGCTTATAAAAAACCTCTTTATCATTATTTCTTAATTCATACATATTAACAAGATATTAGTGTATTAGTAAATTCAAAATGTCCCCTCACTCTAATCACACTGTATTGAGAGCACGAATCTCAATTGTCATTGATTATTATTGTAAGAATGAACATTATATATTAGGAATATTTGAAAACCCTAAATAATTTAATTGGCTAAAATTTGAGTGAATGAACAGGAATACAATCTTATCTAGCATCTCTATTTATAATTTTAAAATGTTCACGATAACTTTTGACCAAATATAATAAATGATAAGCATATTCACAAGTACTTTCTCGTAATGTATTATAGTTTAGAACCAAATATTGAAAACTATATCTTCCCTTAACAAACCTTTATGTGCATAATCCGAACGGGTAGTAAAACGCCGTGGTAATAGTCATAACAAACCTTAAGTAAACTTTCCTCAGAAATGCATAAACATCATCTTGTTCATCACAATACGATATTATTCATATATAAATATTTTGACTAAATCTCAAAAATATTTCAGTAAACTACCATCAAAATATTTTTAGTTAATATATAATAATGCTTTAGATTAAAATAACTCCCAGGCATAAATTTGGAACTAAAGTTTAAAGGCTATTTTGAAAAACTTCAAATTGAAAATATATTATTCAAAGGTAGGTATTTTTATCTATTAATATATATATATATATATATATATATATATA
>CABFOW010000037.1:46308-99006 GCA_902141385.1 Timema californicum | reverse complement strand
ATATATATATATATATATATATATATATATAGTGAAGGTATTATTATGTATATATATATATGCAATATATATATTGTGTAGGTATTTTTATGTGTATATATATTGTGTAGGTATTTCTATGTGTATATATATTGTGTAGGTATTTTTATGTGTATATATATTGTGTAAGAACCTAATTATTTAAGGTTTATTCCGACAATAGGTTAACTCACGCTTGTACATTTCCTTGGAAGTCAAGCGTGTTGGGTTGTCATCCTGCTTAGAATAACATATATATCATAATGATTGCATCCTGTTGACGAGTGAGAACGTTGCGACCGATGGACCTTCCTGGCTTGTTGGACACATTGAGCTCAGAAAGATTAATTAATAGTAATATCACCTTGTTTAGTGATTGTTTAATTAAAAAGTAATGGCGGAGCTTCACCCCAGTTGAAGAGAAGCCATGCTGGTGCATGAAGGTCAGCATCTAGCAACGACTGACTAAACGAAGGAAGGAAAAATGTAGTCTGGTTGTCGACCGAAGGGTCGATTGTGGGTCTAGAGGACGGTTTGCGAGACCCGCTATCGTGCATGCTTCCTCGTCACTGGAGAGCTACCCGGTTACTTATGTAGTAGTTTAGTCATCTGAATAGATTAATAAATAGAAATCATTGGACTAACACTAGGGTCTCACTACCCACGAACCACTAATTCCAAACCTACTACTCGGGGTCCATCCCAAACATGTAACTCCCCACGGTGACGTGGTAGTGTTGTAGTTAGGGTTGGCTACCGGGCACCCAATTAGAACTGTGGATGTTATAATTGTAATAATTACCTTTTATTATATTTTTATTGTTTAACACAGCATCTTACTACCCGTTCAATCAATACGATTATGTACTAATTACGACAATGGCTTTAGGGATGAAGAATTTTATATGTATGGGAAGTGTACCCCAACTTGCATTGAAATAGAGTAGAATATTTTTTTTAATCTCTCTCAAAACACCAGACCACGATTCGAACCTAGATCTCTCCATCATAAGAAGTCTTAATCTACTACGAGTGTAGCATTTTATACCATGAGGCAACCGTAGCTGGTACACAATTAATTCTGAATTGATCAATAATTACATATTACTTAGTATTAGTTTATTAGAATGATATATAGTAAGATTAACATAATCGCGTTAAATGGATTTAATATAATTAACTGCGTATTCGTAAGTAACTCATTCAGGAATTATTTAAGTAGCTTAATCAATAGGACACATTTAGGTTTAAGTGATTAAGGTCATATATAAATATCATGTTTGTTTTAATAGTTCTGTAATTTAATTTAAAAATATTTTTCATAAAATTATTCCTTTAATTCGATAAAAGTATTATTAATAACAAAAAAATAAAACACATTTAAAATATAGGATGTAAAATATAGCATTAAATACAGTTGAATGGGCATATTTGATGTATTTAAATGTACGTAAACATAAAATCCTCACACAGATGTGTTAAATATTCGTAAACATAAAAGCCTCACCCAGTTGTGTATATAGTATGTAATGCATATCAATGTATACTCTAAAAATACGTTGAGTACATCTAGATGCGAGGCACGGTTTCCCTATAGGTTCCCAGGCGTCATAAAACACTGGGGTAATCAATACACGTTATTGTCATGGGATACGTTCACCTATAAATATATAACGGCCAGCGTAATAACGAATGTTGATGGTACGGGTTTTTAATTTCGATTCTAGCATGTATTTGTTTTGACTGTGTGAGCTAAAACTTTCATTTTTTGAAAACGAAACTTAAAGGCCATATTTACCCACACAGAAGAGAATATTGGAATGCAAATAAAAAAAATTGAGAGATGTATATTTTTAAATACATATGGTTTATTTTATGTTGTTATTTTAAAGACTACTATTGGATGTATCAGTTTCTTGCTCAAACAGTCAAGTATTACTGTCTTAACATTTCAATTTATATTATTAAAATGCGGAAAAATATTCACAAATACTTACCACAAGATATTATTTAGTTTTTGGACTCAAAATTATAATATTTTTGACTAAGTTCCCACTTTCAGTTGCACTTTTAAGTCATTTTCATTTAGAACAGTTTACTGCATTAAAACTATTTTCTAAAGGGGAAATGCTGCAAAATATATTTTAGCCAATCATTTTACAAGCCATTCGTACTATACGCATATGAAGTAAATAATCTATTGGGCTAAGAATGGTTAGATTTCAACTTATAGGAAGTGTAACAATATTTGTGTAGAGGGAGAGTGGAAAACAATTTTGGAGAAACCATCCTCAATACACTCTAACAAGATTCAAACCCCAATCTTCCAGGAATTAGATGTTTAGTCTTTAACGTGAGTGACGTCTGAGGCTATTCAACCATCAAAACTGGTTCTTACAAAATTGTTTTTGATCTTATATATCTCTTAGTAAACTTGAGTACCGAAAAAAACATTAAACGAAGGACTTAAACACTTTTTACATTTTGATATTATTTAAAATTTATAAATTTTCATGACAAAAAAATATACATTTTAACGGCATTATACTTCCAAAGGTATTCTATTAAGTTTTTAGCACAGTAATTGTTTTAATGCAAATATGTCGCTAGATTTCATGTGATCGCATGAATAAATGAGAGTACCCGCCTCGGTGGCGTAGTTGGCTAACGCGCTTGTCGTGTTGAGCTCGACTGCTAAGGACGGGGAGATAAAGGTTTGAAACTTGGTCGGGTGAACTGGGGGTGGTTTTTACTAAATGGTTTTCCACTATCCTTCCACGCAAGTGTGGGTTAACTTCCTCTAGTTTACCCTTCCCAATTCCTAATCCATTAGCGTAATTAGTACTTAAATAGTATAACCCGAACGGGTAGTAAGACGCAGTGCTAAATATTATTAAATTAACAACATTAAAGGTTTCTTGTTCTATTTATTGTGGTTCCGAAAAAGGTGATTTACCATTTTTTACATTTCCATTTTATCATCAATTTAATAAATCTCTAAACACCATAACCGAATATATTATAATTGGTGTGATGTTATAAGATATCTTGGATTGTATAAAATGTGCGGATATATTTTCTCTTAAATAAATGTATGTTAATAATACCAATGACAGTAATCTAACATATGAAGACTCAAACTTCCATAGAGTACATAAAACCTTTATTAAAAAAAGTGATGACTACTCATACACACTGAGCAAACCCAATTCCATGATGTTGTTTGGAATATCTAACTTAATAATGATATTTTACTAAATATTTATACTGTCTAAATTATTAATACACCCTACTTATATAAGGTTCGTTGGTCAGTTTTTCCCCTCAATACCTATTACATGCCAAAGAGTGCAGCGTGTTACACATCATTTGAATTTTGATCACTCAGAAGAGTTTTTTTATACTTTTTTTTTCGCTCTACTTATCCTATAAATTTGTTAGGGTGTCTTTGAAGTTAATGTTTTTGGGTTTAAAAAAATGTAAATTGAAGCGTCCAGCAAGTTTGTACGTTGGGTGGGGAAATATATTTTTTATATAAAAGTGTAGCGTGCAAATGCAGGCCCACCACCAGTGCGAGAGTGAAAATATAAGGTTATAAGTTTCTTCCATGCATGACCCAAAATATATAGGTCGAAAGCTTTGAGAAATAACATATTGATACTATTATAGAAAACAAATTCACAAGGATATTAAACACATTGCTAGAAATTGATCTCACATGGTGATGGTGATTATATCTTTAAACTAAGTTATTTTATAATGATCTATTAATATTTTAAATTTTAATATGTGTTATAATATGGCTTATCTTAAAAGTACGTAAAATCATAAGAGTGAGTTTAATACATTTTATGTTACTAAAAGGGGTACTAAAAATAGTCATCACTAAAACATTACTCCATTTTTATATTATATTGTATATTACAGTCAAATAATTTTGTGTTTTTATAAAAATAAATGACATGACACCCATTTCAATGGCCGTATGGTTTAAGGCACCACTCTGAAATTAGAATTGAATGCTGGAGATGGTAAGATCTTTGTTAGATCCCGGTCGGGATTAACAGAGGATGGTTGTCCCTAAATTATTTCTCACACTCTCTCTCTAAGAAAATGGCGATACTTTTATTCTAAATTCAACCTTCCTTAACTTTAACCCATTAGCTTTATTAATACATAAGCATTAAATCCTAATGGGTTGTAAGGCGCGGTGGTAAATGAAAATAAAATAAGTATTATTTAGCAATACAAATACTAGCTTTACAAACAAACATAATTTATATATGTTAATAGTGAGCTCATGTGCTTGTCCTAGTGAAAAAATAAACGATAGTTATTTAAAAACTATTGAAGCTGTTTTTAGCTTATTTGAGTGACAACCCGTTTTAAAATGCTATATTCTACTATCTAAGTTCGACTAAATTTTTTGCAGATGGAAGAGCTGGACTTAAATTTTCAAGGAAAACTTTATACTCCCCATATGTTCATTGTCTCTAAGAAGGATATACATTTTGAATTTTTCTACAAAGTATTACAATAAAATATTAATTCTCATTCTAAATTAACACTTACATAACATTGTCATAATTTATATATTAATATATTCTTAACCTTATTTTATAAGATCACTTTTATTTATAATAGTGTGGTGGATTATAATATTAAGTAAGTTTTGTAAAATATTTTAATTTTCAGGTAAAATTTTCATAGAAAGGGCCTTAGGTAAAAATCTCTTTAATTTTATATTTAAAATTTGTCAAAATTTTTATATATAACTAGTGAATATATCAAAAGCAAAATGTGCATATAATAATTTTAAACATGAATACTAAAATTTAGATCAAATATTATTATTATTAGCACCACGTCTTACTACCCATTATGGTTATACGCACTTACACTAATGTGTAATGGGGGAGATGATTGTGAGATGAAATGGAGGACCTACATTTTAACGTGGAATCCGAACCACGGTGGTGGCCTGGCACTCCTCACGTTCACAAGATTTCTTGTCAGAGGTGAAGGAAGGGTTTGGTAATCAGATAAATTTATGCCAGGACCGGGGATTGAAGCCCGGCCGCCAGCATAGAAGTCTGACACCTTACCCCTAGACCACCAGGTCACCTCGATCTAATAGAAGTTTTAATTTATCAGTTATAAAAATTAAACTGTTGATTAGTTTAACAATCCAATATTTTTGTTAAGTCAGAAGCGTGTCTGTCTACTGAGTTAAGAGTCCCAGGTTTTATTCCTGGTATGGCCAAAATTTTTTTTTTGTGCAATGTGAATTTACTATTTTACAGTGATTAATTAACGGCCGTGAACTAGAAGTTGTGCCTGTTCTAATCTTAAGTTAGATTATAAGGCATGTGAAGCTAAGATAAGCACATAAAGCCAGTAGTGGAAAATATATAACTTTAATAAAATAACTGAGCCAGATCACCGGCTGGAAAAAGTAAATGGATATAACTTGAAGTAAAGTTATTTCAACACTTTTAATATTTAATTTAATAACATAGTGAAAATTAAATATGTAGGATTAATCTTTTTAATCCAAATGATCAAATTGAAAACATGAGAGTCAGATTTCTAAACAGTATCTAATTGGAAAAGATACAAAATATTTTAAGAATAGTTTCATTCTCAAATGAAATTAATATATAAATTAAACATATAGGTTTATTCTTTTACTTTAAATTTTGAATTAAAAATTTAAAGTCAAAGTTAACATTCTATAGCTTCAGGAATTATATATCTGGGCTTTGGTTTCTAGCTGTGAACACTTGATTGTACAGAATTATATCAGATAGCTAACTCCTGTAGTAATATGTTTCGGAACAGGATAAAATCGTACTTATTTTGTATTTTACCAAACATTTCATAAAAAAAATATATCAGTTTTTTTTAGTACTAAAGGTGTAGTAGCATGAATGGCCGTACCTCTATATCGTTATTTCTGTTAATCTAGTTTCCTTCAGGGGTCTAGCAGGCTTATATAGATGGATAACTCTATTGCCATGAGCCAATTTACTCGCCGAGGTAAGCGCTTCTCAGCACGATATTACCTCACCGTGGTAGCACACACACACACACACACGCACACAAACGCATACAATTTCCAACACGCATTGAAGCACCAGAATTATCGATAATCTATATTTATCGATTTGAAGCTACCCCTTGATGTTGTTCTCACATCATTTGCACTTGGGTGTGACCTTCTAAATAATTGTGGGGTGGATTCTTCGTTTTTTCTATAGTCAAAGTTGAAAATTGAGTTTCGAGGACATAATAAATTGACTTATAAAATGTTTTGAAATTTACCCTTTAATATTTTAGTTTTAAATTGAAATTATTTAAATGGCGAGTTTAATCTAATTATTTCATGTTATATAATGTTTTATATTAAATGATTTAATACATTTTATTTTTATTGCTATTCATAGTATTATTCAATTGTAAAAGATAAAATAATAAATAGTTATTAAAAATGTTTTTGTAAAATAACCGTGACATATATGTGATTAATTTATTTTTAAGCAATGTAGGCTTGTTATAATATTTGAATAATTCAACTACTATTGTCTCTGATTTATATTATTATTTTGAATACTACATTTATTTCAATATATTGCAAAACTATACCATTATATAATTATTATTACATAACAATATAATTGTATGAGCAAAGTATTCTAAATCTCCAAAACAAAAACGCGCCTCGTTGGCGTAGTTGGCTAACGCGCTTGTCGTGTTGAGCTCGATTGCTTAGGACGGGGAGATTAAGGTTCGAATCTCAGTCGGGAGAACTGGGGGGGGGGTTCCTAAATGGTTTTCCACTCTCCCCCCACGCAAATGCGGGTTCATTTCCTCTAATTTAACCTTCCCAATTCCTAATCCATTAGAGTAATTATTACTTAAAGCGTATAACACAAACGGGTATTAAGACGCGGTGCTAAATATTATTATTATTATTACTATCCAAAACAAAACACCAAGTTCTAGCTTTATTTGTAAAATTGTTTCGGCTTTAGGCTGAGATACATACGCACAGACAGACAGACAGCATCGCAAAAATCAAATGTCTTGCGTTCATTGGGTCATGAAACTTGATGGACGTCCAAATCTTGGATTTGATTTTTTGATCAATCGTTATACTTTCGTTTTCAGAGAGATCGGGATGAAGTATACGTCATACACTGTAGGTAAATCAATTCTTGGTTCTAAAACCGATCTTTCTATTGCCAGAAAGACATACTAGATGATCTTGAAGTACATCCCACGTGTACAAACTAAAAATAAATAAATGGTTAACGACACCTATTTCTCAAGTTGATGTTACACCTTATATATATATATATATGAGTGTTTCTGAAAAATAACTCGATAGAAAGATCATTGTGTTTGAATAAATTTAATGAGAGGGCGAGTCATTCGTCATCATACTATTTGAGTTCTTGTTGACTTCCGACATGCGCAGTAGCACGACAGCCACTTGAAAATGGACAAGGGAGTCAGTTGCGCAAAGAGGTTGCTTTTTAAACAAGCTGCTACTCAACATTTAGGATGTCATCGGTGACTAGAAAAAAAATAATATATATAGGGTGTTTCCAAAGTGGACAATATGGGTTTGAACATCTAAAGTAGGTTTTTATTTGCAAAGTTAAATGGGTAGTCTATTCTATTACTATGAGAGTACTCAAGAATAATTCAGATTTTCAGTATTTTCTGTTCTACTTTATAAAGCCCTTTTCAGTTATCACTTGCTCTTATGCATCACACTCACACTAAACAAGACAAACGATGACGAAGTGAAGGTGTACTGAGGGTGCTCTCTTTATCAATGTTTTTCCTTTCTTCCTACACGCAAATGAGGAGACTCGTCCTCTAGATGTAACCTTATTTTTCTCTAACACATTAAAGTGATTACTACATAGGCATATATCCTGAATGGGTGATAAGTCAAGGTACTAAGAAAAATGTTTTTACAATAGTAGAATAGGACTATTTAAACAATCTTAATCTACTTTTAAATGTCTAATAATTTAAAATACTAATAATAGCTTATAAATTAAAAATGATTCTTTCATTAATCCCAATATCAATCCTGTCGAGTTATTAATGTACTCAGATGTGAGTTTGGGCTTAACCGCGAATATAGTTTCCTGATAAACAAGTCGTTAAATGAGCTCTTAAGTGTGAACGATGTTGGTATCCCTCAAACTTCAACTCCATGATATTCTCATTTTAGGATATAGTTTAAATATTTAATGTCCAACACGCAAAAGCTATGGAATACTGATGAAAAATAAATATAATGCAATTACACTCGTGAATGAAGGTTGAGGCTTTTTGTTTTGTTTTTCTCTAGGCCATTCCAATATGGCGGGAGCCGCGTTCCGACGTCACTTCAACTTTCTGTACGGTGTCGCCATCAGTCTGGTATCATTTATCTTGCTGGCTGTTACACTAACGTACTTTACCTTCTTTCCCATCCATTACACAGGGCTTTGGTACAACAAGGTACCACAACAACAAATACAAAATGTGTCTCCCATTGCAATGCTTTTAGTAGATATCTCATATTTGTTTGGATTATGAAAGCCAGTCTTTTGAACTATAAGTGCTGTTTTCTTGAACCTTTTTATATTTTTGTTTGCTTATCCATACAAACTCCTTAAAATAAATATTTTAGGTGGTATAAAAATGAAAAATAGCAGATAATATTTTAATAAAAACAGATTTTAAAAATCATTAAGGAAAGACCAAAACAAATAATTTAAAAATTAAACCAATTCTCATATTTTAGGGATTAAAAGTAATACATTTTTTTAGCTCCACGTTTTATGTTATTAACTAATTACTTGAGTGGTTTTAAAAATAATTAAGGATATATTTTAATAATATGTACCTAAATTTGCGTTGAAAGAAAGAGTTAAGAATTACAGTTGAATAAATCCCCCTCTCTCATTAAACCCGATCATATTTTAATCTCGATCACTCTCTCATCGCCAGCCTAGTCTACTACAAGAGTAGCGCGTTAGACCATGCACCAGAAACATACTAACATTTTCATATTTGAGTTGATTAAGCAATTTTGTTTATTGAGAGAAAGTTGTGTGATTTTGAAAACATTTATCTCGAGATTATGATTAATATTTACGTTTCATGAACACATGGACCTAAATGTATGATATTGTTATTGTATATATGAGGTTGATTTACAAATTTAGGTTTTAAGGAAACTATACTCATATATACATTCAAAGCAATATCTTTATACCTATTTTCAATTATTTAGTATTTTAAAAAATCACAAGTTTTTGAAAAATCAGTTATCAGTAAAATACCCCATAAATGAATTACTACCCCAGACACAAGTATGAACTATTATTTGTCATGTCAACACTTCCAAGACATCCATTCAGAACCAAATCGTTAGATTCATTAGTAAAATACTTGGGTGACCTGGCGGTCTAAGGGTAAGGTATCAGACTTCTGTGCTGGCGGCTGGGGTTCAATCCTCGGTCCCGGAACAGATTTATCTGATTACTAAACCCCTCCTTCACCTCTGACAATACGTGTATTAACCACAACTAGTTAATGTGTGGAAGCCAGGCCTCCACCGTGGTTCGGATCCCACGTTAAACTATAGGTCCTCCATTTCATCTCACACTCACCCTACCACTACACATTAGCGTAAGTGCGTATAACCCGAACGGGTATTAAGACACGGTGCTAATAATAATAATAATAATAATAATAATAATAATAATAATAAATAATAAAATACTTATTCTTAAATAGTTGATAAATCTACTCCAAAAACAAACCATAAAACCCTATATGTAATGTGAAATTTATCCTCTATATGCATTGATATAAGAAAGTAAAAAGTTAACTTGACAATTATTTCAGTCCCCATTTTTGTTTGCTTTTCATTCTGTCTGTCCCTGTCCACGGATTCAAAATGGTTTGATGGATTTTCTTCAAACTTTATATTTAGATATTATAGGAATGCACCGCAAATAACATTTAAGGGCTACTGAAGAGTAGTTTTTTATAACTTCAAAATTTTTCAAAAATAGCTATAATGTGTGTTTTTTAATCCATTTCTAGGATTTGATTGGTATGACAAGTTATACCGTTTACTGAAGGCAAATTTGGGGAAGTTATATATATTTCTAAAATAGTTATAATGATTTTGTTAAAATGTATATATGGAAATGGTGTTGTAATAAAAATAACATTGTTTATTATTTTTAAAAGATAGTTGAAAAATATAAGGTAAAAATTACCTAAAACGTGTAAATGTTTTTAGAAAAGTTTCTTGAAATAATATTGACAAGATGTTTAACATACATATATATATATATATATATATATATATAAGAAACTTAAATTTTTAATCTGTCGGCTACTTTTTCTTTAAAGTAGACCATTTATCATATAAAAATAATATATTTGCTCAAAAATATGAATAGTTTAAATATTCCGATAATTAATACATGCTAGTATATTAAATTACTAAATGTGGTTACTGTTTTGCATTATTATTGTATTATATTGTAGATCCTCAAGTAATTTGATTCCACAAAGTATTTAAAGTTATTATAATTTTGATTAATTCATAAATTCAATTTGATACAATAAAGGATAAAAATAATAATAAATCTCATTGCAATTATGATGATGATAAGAGGACCTGGTCTAATTTGTAATCAACTTAGGAGATAAAATTATAGAATAGTTTATGAGAAGAGGTTATAAAAATTATAGATTATATCAATACAAGACGAATATACACGTCAAAAAAGGCAGTAAACTCATTATATCTTATTGGATAATAAATACAGATCAACGTTTTAATCCCAGCTGGATGTAGGTGTTACTCGGAATAAGTCTTATACCCACTCCCTCAACGCAAATGCATGTACATTTCCTCTGAAAAATAACGCACTCATGCTTATCATATTAATGTAATTAAATTTGTATATCCAGGACGGGTAGTAAGATGTGCTTATAGTCAAATTCAACACACACAAAAAAACATAATTTTCCCACCAGACTTTTTATTCTTAAATTTTAGAGCTGATCTGTCAAAGTTTGTTAGCGACATGCGTATGTAGGCATAATTATTGAACAAGTAATATATATACTGTAACCAAACTTCTGACACGTTTAACTGGCCCAAACACAAAGTAGGCAATTTCAATATCTTTAGAAGCCTCTAAATATTCGATTCATTAGATTCGCCCAAAATTTTCCCAAGCAATCGGAAGTTTCCCATCATGCCCTTGGCGGAGCGTCAGGAATATGCCTAGCTGTTTGCTGCTGTGATATATGTAGTGGTGGAGGGTTGCCAGTTATTCAGGCTACGTCTCATGTGTGGAAGCGCATGTAATCACTTTGCCACCCCCCTCTTAACCCCACTCTCCCTTCACAACCCCTTTCTTCCCAGCGTGGGGTGAATGGGATATTCCAAAGTCGACGTGTACGTGACTTTAATCTCGAGATGAAATACTTTCTCGAGAAGGATTCTGATTGAGGAGTTATAAAGGTAATTAAAACATGTACGGTTTTGTTTTGAGCAAGTGAAATTTGGGTGTGCGGTAGATAATTTTCTTCACAGATGTACCTCATTCAATACTTATACGATTATTTGTTTAGTTCCTTTAATTTAGTTCAAGTCATCCATTGTCCTCAGATTAAATAATACTTCCCAGTATTGTAACCAACAAACTGGTGATTATATGTTAAACTATATCATAAACATATTTTCATTTTTAAAATCAACACTAACACTAAACTATGTATGAAATTTATTTTCAAAATAAAGATTATATTATAGACTAAAATAAACAATTTTAAATATATTCATTAGTAATTACTTTGATAATAATAATTAACTTCTTAAATAATATAATATATTTCATAATTTGGGAAATTTAATGCTTAATTTAATTTGTCTACAATGAGAAGATATTACATGATATAAACAAAATTATTTTTATTCTTCCAAAAATATTTTGAAAACTTTTTTAATAATTGACTCTTTAGAAAAAGTATTTGCAGATAACAGTGCTAAAATATATATTATTTATTTAATTTATTTAGAATGATATAATGATTGAATACATTGCTTATGTTTATATATTTACACTGATATTTAACAAAATGTTCAAATTATTTATTTCAGGTATTCTGGATGCATCAGTAATTGAGTCAAAAGCAATAATAATAATAATAATAATAATTTTTATTACATGTCATAAACTATATAGATTTTCTATTAATTTTGAATACATACAAGTTTAACATCCGTTATGAGCTATCTCGAGTTTAATATAACCTTGTAGTGGGAATATTTTTGTAGACACCAATAGAAATTAGTGACAAGATAAATGTTATAACCAAATTATAAGTAATTTCTCATTTTTTATTTTATGGTAGATAAGTTCAAATATGTATTTTCAGTAAACTTACCTATTAATGATATTATCTCCGAAACAAGACAACTTGTCATTTTAATCATTCCACAGTAACCCATTTTGAAAAAAAACAATTTCATAATATATTGAAAGAACATATTATGTCTATAAGTAAACTTTCTTCAAAATAAATTTTCTCCTAAAAAAGAGTGCATAGTGTTAAATCAATTAAGACACTTAAAGACATCTCTTTTAAAACCAATTGTGAAGGTCATTTAAAAAAAAGACTTTTATATAATATATGATTAAAAAATTAAGTTATATCAGTTTTACGTAAAGTTAAATCACGTTTCTATCTCTACATTTGTCATAGAAAATATAAACATCAAGTGTGAAAATCAATTAAAAACCCCTGCTATGGACCTATCTTTAGACATACATAATTATTTGTAAAAAAAAAATACAGCTCCATTAGGTCTATATCCATTCAAATTTCGATGGCAATTATTTTTACAACCACAATTATTTATCTGTACTTTTTATTTTTATTAGGTGTTCTGTCATATAACAGGACCATTATATTAGTCAGTGAAATTTAGACCTCCAATGCACCCTGTACTCTACTTCCTTCAGCTATGTATTTTAAAATATAGTTATTGGTAAACATCAACTATGAAATATGAAACTTCCTGGTCTTTGTGTTTACAAATACCCAAGTCTTACCCAATTTTTCCAGATACACCCAACCTTTCCCCCTTCCCACGCAAACACACACATTTTCTCTACAAATTACGTGTTGTTTCCGACGGAAAGACAGAGGACATGAAACGCGTTTTAAAACCATTAGTCTGCAAATATGCCTCCCGGCTACATGATAAGGGAGCCTAAAGTTTGATTAACTGGTTCTCTGAATTTTAGAGGGCGTTGTTCATTCTTCACATCCAAAACAGGATCCTCGAACACGTGGTCTTGGTAAAACAGATATCTTACAGCATTATCTAGACGACTAGTGAAAGGAGGGTGGTGCTCTACATTATTTAACTCCCTATTTGACGGCTAGTTCTGATTCGTATCAACAGGTGGTTGACATTCTAGCTTGTACTTGGGTTAGAGATAAATAAACAGGTTTGAGAAGGACACATATTTTGGTCCTCATTGGTTTGAGGTGTGATATAGGGCTATTAAAAGCTAACAGTGACTTGAAACTATTTAAATCTAAGGTATCATAGATATCGTATCTGACCTAATAGAGCTCTGGACTCTTTATTTGTAGATGGTGTAAAATTTAAAGTTGCTTATAGTAACCGTGGTCCTAATACTGGCTGGGATGAATTAATAGTAGCCGGGACATAGGCATGGTTTAATTTGTATTTTACATGTTGTGTATTATTGTTTAGTAAAAAATAAAGTACACTTTTCTTCAGGTATTTTTTGTTTTTATTTGTTTCAATTCTAGTTTTCATTTATTCATACCCTAAGCTTCAAAAGTATACAAGAGCCACAATTGTATCCAAGGTAAAAATTACTATTATTAATAGTAACCTGGGTTAATATTAAATCAAATTATGTAATTAAATAATATATTTCAAAATTTTATATTATTGTTTAATACAACTCTGAAAGTATTTGATATGTGTGTTTTTATCTTAGCACCGTGTCTTACTGCCCGTTCTGGTCCTAAAAATACATACTAGTTACTCTATGTTATTAAGGTTATTTATTTATGTATCCTTGCTTTCTGTCCTGAGGCCTAGACTGTAACTCAGGACCTGTGTTAGATTGTTTCTCTACCTCCGCTTATTACTAATTTATAAAATTTACAATCATATTATTTAATTTACTGTTGACTATAACTCCTAACTTAAGTGTCCCTATTTCCCTATTTTCTAGATTTATCCTACTAGGTGGTCCGCCCCGGGTATTTTACGCCTCCGGTACCCAGCCCCACTGGGTGTCCCACCGCTTCCGGATCTAATAGTCCCCGGATCGGTGCGAGCCCCAGTGGGGGTGAGCATCTCCCTATCCACCACGTGGGGAGGCGCCCTATTGGAAATTCCGTTTCACTTACCTCCAGCTAAAACCACTACCTTGGACCTAAAACTAAACATGTTACAACATAATAAAATATAAAGTAAAACTAAGTTAACCTAATACATTTCTTGAAACCTGGTGACCACAGAGTATCATAATATTCGTCATTGTCTCTTCATCTACTAATAACAGTCAATTAAGAAACCTTAACTGACCGGAAACCCCACCACCCCAGCTCAGCACCACAAATGTTGCCAAATGGGTCAGAACATGTGGAGGGTTTTCTTCCTCCATCTTCTGATGTTCTTCGATTACTCTAGTTCCCAGATGGTTGTAAAGCTGCCTCCGGTCACCCTGCAGCTTTCAATACTGGCATCCTAAGGGAGCCTCCTCAGCTTGGCTCCAGTTGACCTGGAGTTCCTCGTCCCATTACAATCTGCCAGCCAGTAAGATCTACGTTTTGTCTCATCTAAGTCTTGGTACTAGTTTTATAGTATGTCTTCTGATTCTGTCTCTGATGTTGAGTCGTCATCTTTTCTAGTGTCACTGTCATCACTGGTCTCACTATGATGTCTTTTTTCCGTTCTTTCGTCTTGTCTAAACTCTCTCCTAGTCTTCATGTCATATATATTTAAAATATCGTTTGCGATTGCATCTAGGAGACCCCACCCCTATTCACGTCACGCAATAGATGATAAATTGCTCCGGCCTATAATAGAACTTTCATTGTTTCTCTCTCTTTTACCGTTAATTTACATTCCAGTACGGCGTGTTCGGGGATATCTTCCCTTCCGCATTCAAATAGTTCTGTCATGCGTCTTAAGTAGATAACAGACCTGTACTGCCCATGGTCCGTGACATAGTGAACTAACCCAGGGGAAGGCTGTAAGAATTTTAATTTTATGCGATCCCTGACATCAAGAAAGAGTTGGTTAGTTATCCTTCCAGTTGTGCTTTGGTTCCATTCTGTCTGCTACTCGTCCAACTATGCTTCACTCACCTGGATATCATCTATTACTTCTTCCCTTGTCAACTTAGCAACCTAGTCTAACTCACTTTTCCGTAGCCAGTACATAGCCGCTCTCTTCATTATTTCTAGATCTAGTTTCCAGGTACCTAGGGCCACACACAGTACATTTGCCGCAAATGTACTATAAACTCCGGATAACCTTAAAAGAATATTTCTCTGTAGGATTCGGATATTACATTTAACCCGTACCAGTCTGAGTCGATGTGCCCGAGCACAGGCCCCATAACCTGAGACGGAGACTAGTAAGGCTTGATGGTAAATCCGTATACAAAACCTGGGCAGTCTAAACTGACTTCATGACTTTCATTAGTCCTAGGGCTCTTCGACAAATATTATCCACGTGCATTATGAAGCCGCTTTTTTAATCCAACGTAACTCATAAATATCTGGTGTTAACACTTCATTTAATCACTTTTCTGTCAATCCTTGTAAAAGGGTCTCTCTTCAGTGCTCCCTTGAACAGAAAATACGATATTTTCACAGGGGCAAAACTTAATTTAACTTTCTTGCACCAAGAGTCCAGCCCAGTGAGAACCGCATTACCCTTGGTCTCAAGTTTCAATCTTGACTTGGCTTCAACAATTATCAGTAAGTCATCTACAAAGTCGACCACTCCCGCCGTACCTGGGAGCGCTTCTATTTCCAACAAACTGGGTTCGAGCCCTACCCCCCAAAAGATTGGTCCACAGACCGATCCTTGGTGACAGCCTTTCATAAGTTTCTGACTTATTGTTATTCTTAGACATCTCAGGGTTGCATATCTGTCCCCACAGTTGTCCATAAAAACTATGTAGGGACTCCCCGGGCATTTTAGTTCCCTTGACCGTTTGAACAATGAGGACCACCACAAATTATCAAATGGTCCAGATATGTCCACGAATATCCCAATAATATATTTTCGACTTGCCTTAGCAACAAGGTTTATGACCTCACAGATAGCGCCCTCCGTAAATATACCTCTCCTAAAGCCGTACTGCTGTTGGTGCATGCCAACAATATCATGATGCTTCCTCAATCTGTTACACAAATATTTTCTTTAAGTTTTCCACATGCATTTAATAAACAGATTGGCCAGTACAACTTAGGGAGTTGTGGATCCTTGTCCTTACCCTTACTAAGAATGACTACCTCACTTTATTTCCATACATTAGACACTCTACCTTGGTCCATGCATTCATCCATTAAACTAGTTAGGAAAGGCGCTACCTGCTAGCTGATGTTCTGAAAGGCCTCAACTCTGATTATATCAGGTCCAGCTGCCTTCTTACTCTTCATCTCGTCCACCAACCTTATAATCTCTTCCCGTGTTATTGGATCTGTCTCTGCTTTGCTGTCGTAGTTACTCGTCATGTCATGTGCTAGGAATGAGTAAATTTGAATTTAGAGAAAATGTACTCCTATTTGCTTGAAGTAATAGTGGAAACCGATCTAGTAGCAATCAACCTCAGTGCACCCAATAGGAATTATAACCGCGATTTCCCTTCATAGACAGTGTAGTATCTTTCGAGAATGTCGTCTTATGACCATGTGTCCACTGAAGTGGGCATGTTTTATATTCATCCTTTTCATATCACGTTTTGCTGCTCGTTTGGCCTATAATTAAATAAATTATGATAATGGTTTAGAATTGATTCCTTGGTATAGTGATCAAAGCACTTGGTTACTAACTTAGGGATCTCTGGTTTGATCCCCGGCTAGTAACATTTTTAATTTTCTTGAAAGGAAAACTATAGCGATGGTTACCAGTGTTTGTTTGGTTAGGCTTAAGTTAAATTTAAATATTTCCATTGTTCCACACCCTCATATTCACTATCACCAACATCTCATCTCATCGAGACATGGAAAGGTAGTGCGATTTATTACATCTAGGCGTCGTTTGGGAAACTGTACATTAGTATTGGTTAATATTTCTACTACTGGGCTACGAGGGATATGGCTCAGGTGCTCATGTGTAATATATTAGATAGGAGTGAGGAATTTAAAAAGTAATTATTAAGATATAAGTATCACGATATTCAAAGGTTTGTCTTTTTGGTGTATGGCTAAAATTCATTAAATAGCCTGTAGCGTTGGAACAATTTCCATTCTAAGAAATAGCATGTATTCGGTCAACAGCATTGAGATGAAGAAGATATTACTTAGAACAGTGATTCTCAAACTTTTTTAGATTATACCCCTTGGTCATGATTAAATGTTTAATATATCCTCACGATAAGATTTCTCCAAATGACAATTATCAGGTAATTTAAAGAGAAAATTTTCCTCAGTCACCTCGGAAATTTCCCGCCACATTTGGTTCGCTTTTTATTTTGTCAACTTTCCCTCGATTGGTGCTCGAGTACTCTCTGAAAGTCGTTAGCGTACCCCAGTTTGAGAACCAGTGACTTAGAGGAAATTAATCATTAAATATAAACTAAGCCCAGTAAATCCATCCGGGAATATTGTCCCGATAAGTATATCCTAACTTATATTATAAATGCGATTGTGAGTTTGTTTGTTTGTTACGCTTTCACGCCTTAACGCTTTCACGCTTTCACGCTTAAACTACTATATCAATAATTATGAAATTTTGCATACTCGTTGTCATGGGTACATAAAAGAACATAAGGTACCTTTAATCCAGAAAAAAGTACTACTCCCGACGAATAGAAAAAAACAACCTTTTGGACGGTCGTCCGGAATAACAAATCTGCCTACTGATATTAACATGAATTGCAACATGATGCCTGGATTACAGAAAAAGGGACCTGTGGTATCCCGGAAGAAAATCTGATATCCCCAATTAAAATCTGTTCTCGGGTTATTTTAGGCACATAAATTTAAAATAATTAATAAATATCTGTTCCTAAGTTATTTTAGGCACATCTATCTTAAAATTATTAAAAATAATTAAATTCAGCTAATTAAGCTCTGTTTGTTCACCCCGTTATGGTAAATAACAAAATTGTCGTAAGAGGCTTGGTATTATACTGTGATAAACTCAAATAAAAACAGTATTTTTACTTAAGTGTCTTTAACGTTTAGTACTATACAACTCGATAGATGGTGTGGTATCGATTTGTACTATTTAATGTACTAAGATTTCATTACTCCCAAAATCCGATAAATGGCGCTGAGCACATTTAAAAGTGCGGTATCG
Source organism: Timema californicum (assembly GCA_902141385.1). Classification (NCBI taxonomy): domain Eukaryota; kingdom Metazoa; phylum Arthropoda; class Insecta; order Phasmatodea; family Timematidae; genus Timema; species Timema californicum. The sequence continues at coordinate 80,357 of CABFOW010000037.1, read as the reverse complement.
TTTTGTATTATCTATGGCTATTTTAAACTCATAACTGTGAAGTTTAGAGAAAGGGAAGAAAGGGAGTTGGGGGACCGTATCGATAAGAAATAACAATACATGTTTGCGATTTATTTGTTTACAAACATTGATTAGTTTCCGTTTATTCATCTGTGTTTAGTCCTATTTTAATAATATTGTGATTGTTTTACGTTTTCAGTTTATATTGTTCCTTTTTTCCTTGAGCGATAGTTTATCATTTATTATTTTTGTTAGTTAGTAAGAAAATACCAAAAAATTTCTGTTGCCATGGCTTCCTCCGGTATAGCAACTACACTATTGAACAACGGCCGTACTGCATATTCCGTTCTAAAATTGAAATAAAACCTTGCACATGTACAGGAAGAGTCACCATTCTGCAATTTCAGCGAAAATTAATGTAAACCCTTAGTGTGGGACGAAAGTACGATGTCCCACAACAAAGCTATAGAGGCGTTAAACCGAACTGTTCAAGATTTGCGAGACAGTACAGATATTGTGTGAGGGATGGTAGTTCTACTGGCTGGTGACTTCCGACCAAATCTACCGGTGATCCAGAGGGGCACACATGCAGATGAAATCAAAGCCTGTCTCAAGTCATCAAGATTATGGGCAAACATTAAAGAAATCAGCCTAACAACGAATATGAGAGTCCACCTTTGTAATGACGTAGATTCAGGACATTACTCAGACACACTATTGAAAATTGGCGATGGATGTTTGGACACGGATGCTGAAGGTTGTATTTTACTTACAAGGGAATTCTGTAATTTGGTGGAAAATTATGTAGAGCTCATTGCTAAAGCTTACCCAGACTTACACCTAAATTTTAATTGTGATCACTGGTTGTGTGCAAGAGCAATTCTTGCAACAAAAAAGGAAATCGTGAACAAAATCAACACTGACATTTTTAAAGAGGTGCAGGGAGAAATAAAGGAGTATTTGTCAATAGATACAATCATAGACACAGAATAAAGTACTTCATATCCCGCTAAGTTTTTAAATTCTCTGGAGCTATCGGGTGTACCCTCGCATAAACTACAATTGAAATTAGGTGTACCAGTTATGCTTATGCGAAATTTAGATGCATCCAAATTATGTAATGGGACGAGGCTTCGGATTACAAGATTAGGGCCAAATATAATATGTGCCACCATTTTAACAGGTGTGGGAAAAGGTGAAAGTGTAATCATATCGCGAATCCCAATAATCCCCACTGACCTACCATTTCAATTCAAAAAACTCCAGTTTCCAATAAAACTTAGTTTTGCTATTACTATTAACAAAGCTCAAGGGCAAACATTGCAGGTAGCAGGGGTGCATTTGGAAAAGCCATGTTTTTCCCATTGCCAGCTATATGTAGCATGTTCGCGTGTGTCCAATGCACAGAATTTGTATGTATTGGCGCCAAATGGAAGGACATACAACACAGTATATAGGAGCTTCCTAAAATAATTATCTATTCTGTTCCCATGATTGCAACGGCCAAGAACAAGTAGAGTAAATAAGGGATGTTAATTAACTGTAGGTAAAATTTAATATGGAGTGGAATTTTCAATTCGCGGCAAGGCATAGCCTATGACTCTACTGACACACACTCCGCTACTTCTTTTCTAATCCTACACTTAATCTTTATTTATATTGTATAGTTTAGATATTTCTTTATCTCTATCTGTATAGACCAATAACCTGAATAAGTTCATCGTTTTTATTTTCATTCTTCCTGTGTCGACCGACAACCTGAATTTATTGACAAAATAAACATTAACGTGAGTGAAGCCGCGGACAGAAGCTAGTTGATTATAAATCAGACAAGAAGAGCTTAAAGTATGGTCCACGTGTCCACCGACACATATTAATCCCATATAGTTATTTTATTTTAAATAAATATGTTCCTCCAGATAATTAAAGGTTTTGTGAATAATTTAATTAATGTTAGAAATTCTCAAATGTTAATATAATGTGATGCACTTCCACGTTGGATGTAGCTGCTTATGATGTCCGGTTGAAAAAATACATTATTACTGTTGAAAAGAAGATGCACATGCTGGGAGTTATATATGGTGGATTGAAATAGCATTCTATTTGATAGGTATCACTGAAAATTAACCACCCTCTCTTCATGTTAATGTCAGTGCACTCCTCCAATATACCTTATATTCATTTACCTTTGGCTAAGCCTTTTATAACCTTTGTGGTGAACGTAATTATTGTTGTATTGACATTATCCTTTACAATTACTAAAAAATATCTGAATTTACTTAGAGACCTCATTAACGGTGGGTATACAGATTAAATTTGAGTCTAATATCGTCTATTTCGGTAATAGGGGTTTCAGGCTCAAATATCAATCATATTAATTTTTTGTTCACGTAAACTGTTATATTAATTCTTTAAACTTCACTTTCCCTAATATAAATAAAGAGGTTAAAGTGAAAAAGAGTAAACGGGGTGAAAATGATAAAATGGTAAAAGGTCAAGAGGTGTAATTGGTGTGTAAGTGGTATGAAAGATAAACGAGATTGCTACAATAAAAATATTGGTAAAACAGCTTTGTTTGTATTTAATTAAAACATTTATTTTAACCTTTTTGTATTTTTATGCATTTTTTTTACAGCTTTTAACAGTAAAACGTTAAAATAATACCTTTTTTCCCCACTTTAATCATGTACCCATTTTACTTAATTTTTCTAAAAATATTTACTATGGTTGCATCTACTTTTTTGCCCTTTTTGCTCTTTTTTGCATTGGGTACCTCAATGCTCTCTCTCTCTATATATATATATATATATATGTGTGTGTGTGTGTGTGTGTGTATGATTTTGACCAGACACGTATGCATATCCTGGTTACATCACCCGTAGCCAAAAAGTATTTCTGACCAGGGAACGCCGGAGTGTACTACTCCTAAATCCTTTCCGTTGAGGCTATTTCAATGACCCAATGATATGAGGGGATGATTGTATTGGATATTTTGTTAAATCAATAAATACTCTTAGCATAAACTCCATTCACGGTAAGCATTCCTCTCTGAAAGGTCTTTTTTCCTTCTAATATCCTACTATATAATAGGTTTATGGTAAGGAAAAAGGCCTTTCAGAAAACAATTCCTACACTAAACAGACTTTAACTTAAGTCTAGCTAGCCTGACACTGGTGACCTTAGGGATATTCCATTTTCCCATTGTTTAAGCCAGGAATCGAACCCATGAAACTAAGGTTTGTAGCCAGTTGTATCAAGAGACCGGTTAAATTTCTACTTAATAGACTCTTTTCTTTTAATCTGATTAAATATGAAAATCCTGAATGGGCAGTAAGACGTAGTGTGAATAAAAAAATAACTTAGATTGAAATTAAATATATTTTGTAATTTTGAATAACCTAGATTCCCCCCGTAAATACTTTAGATCAACATTTGTTTATACCAGATCTACGTGTACAAAAAAGAGAAACCATAGTGAAACATGAGATCATATGAAACATATTCACACTCGTGGGAATTGAACTCACTGGTCACTTCCTGTTAGATTATTCCAAAGTGTAATATGTATTCGGGTTGATTTTTTGTAACTTCTAGATATCAACTAGTGTCTCGAGTTCCAAGATGCAAGGTGTTTTATATTGATGTGATATCCCATTTGCCAATATTTCCCTACTACTATTACTCGTTGATAATCGGAGCATAACCATACCCGAACACGTTACATAAAATGCAAACGTTTTAAATAACGTGCACTTGTATTAAGGTAAATAAATACAAAATGCTGCTGTGTCAAGCTTAAAAGAGAGTATTTGGATGACATTCATCATAACATAATGTTTATTTTGTGAAGCATAATCATTTAGATATACTCAAATAAATGTTAATACATTTAAAATATATATTATTTAACCAAAAATAGATATATATATATATATATCTGTGTACATGTGTATATATTCTTTAACTAAGCTATCCCAACCTAACAAAATCTAACCTTTCATTAATATAACTGACAGATATATATATATATAACTGACAGATATATATCTGTCAGTTATATTAAGTAAGAGGGGATAATGTGTGAACTAATCAAATTAATCTTAACGCTAATAATAAGATTATTAAATTTCTTTATATATTATATATTTTGTGAATACTGTTGGGTTTTTTTGGGGTCAATGTCCCCTTATTTGATCCCTAAATAACTTTAACCCAGAAGTTGTTGAGCTTCAAACGCTAAAAAAAAAATCCGCGTACAAATTATTGGTCATGTCTTAAAACTGCTTTGGGCATATAAATACCAACAATATCCAATGTTTGACCATGTGACTTATTAATAATCATTGAGAATGCTATTTTAACTAGGAATTGTCTTCATCTCAAAATAAAAGGGATGTCAGACTCTACTCGCGAAAAATAGAATTTAGGTAAAAAAACACAATTTCCACTGAGATGAAGCTGTTAAAATTTGTGTGTGGATTTGATTTTGCATTCAATATTTTGTCACTGCTTGGCGGGTTCCATTGTATAGGCCCTGTTTAATATAATATACCTAAACCAACAATCAAACTTTAGTTTTATTTATAGGATCATGCCATTTATTACATTGCAGTGCTAGCTTTATTTTAGTTATAGGCAATGTAAATGTAAGTTATAATTAAATAAACATGTTTAACGCTACTTGTAAATTTTAGTTGACCAAATAAACACTTTATGCTCATTTATATTAATCAAAACTGAAGGTAGTTAATGATTTACAAGTTCTTCAACTCAACAAACTTAGGCAAATAGACTACCACTAAATAGTCTATTTACACTTAGGAAAATAGAATACCGCTAAGTAGTCTATTTACACTTAGAAAAGTAGTTAAATTCCCATATATTTTGTATTATTTATAATTTTTCACCTTAACCATAAGTTTGAAATGTATTTTTTTAATATTCACTTATTATAATAACTACCATAACATATTAATAAGGACCATGCTGTACTTTAATATAAAAGTTTTTCAATAACAAATCATCTCTACGGGAGTGTTAGACCTAAATATTTTAAAAATATTATTCATAGAGTGGTCAAGTATGAAAATTCAAACAACGGTTTAGTAAATATTAGTCTTGCTACGCTTTAATTTCAGTGATCAGACATTGAAAACAAATAGTGCTAGTATCACCACAAATAGGTACGCACAAAAGTAAAATATTGGAAGTAAGTTTGAACAACAAATGCTTAATTATATATTTTTAAGTAAAAATGGTGAAGAGATAAAATGATCAAATTAGGTCTATTTCAAAATTACCTTACTTAAAATAAACACAGACTTCAAAAATTTCTGTTAACTGATTATTGTAAGATATTATAGTTTTGCTAATATTACTAGGTGTATATTATTTTCACCAAAACTAGCTTAGTGAAGTCAAGGGCTGCTTCACATATGCATTATGTCTTATTTATAAGTATAGCATAAAGTTATCGGATTTTCCTGGGATTATTATTTTAGGGTAAATGGTAATAACATTATTAAAATATTATAAGCAATTATAAAAAAAGTAAAAATCATAAAAACTGTATATATATTGGTAATAACATTATTAAAATATTATAAGCAATTATAAAAAAGTAAAAATCATAAAAACTGTATATATATAATACATTCTAATATAATCAGGCCTTTCTCCCACTGGGTGGACAATAAACTCTGCATATAGCTCAAAACACCACAACCCCCTACCTAATACGTCCCCACTGACATTCTCCACAATTCTCTATACTTGCACAATAATACTTTTTATAGCTATCCCCTTTTCAATTTTCACCATTTTAAGGGATCTGGAACTATTAACCTTTTTTACTTCTCTAACCATTCCACATTTTTTATTTTCCCGATATTTTACAGGTAGAGAAAGTTTTGTGATCGTCAAATGTTTAAAATATACCAAAAGTACAAAAAGTGAAAAAGAGGAAATAGTGCCTAAATTGCCAAAATTCTATATAGTTAAAAAGGGTAAACTGGATAACAAAGTCTAAAGGGCCAAAACGGTAAAAAAAATGCTAAATGTTTATAAAGGTCTAAAGTAAAAAAATATATTTAAAAGTAAGAAATCAAAGATTGTTGAAACGGAATAAAAAACTACATAGTTCAAAAAGTGCAAATGTTAAAAGGCTTAAAAGGCGTGGGAATGAAAAAATGGGTAAAAGGGGCAAAAATCTCCGACTATATATTTTAGTAAATATAGAAATGTAAAAGTACAACAAATGGTAGAAATAGCAAAAGTTTGAGAAAGATTTAAAGGGCAAAGAACAAAATGGATGAAAATCGTAAAACAGGTAAAAAAATACAAAAAGTGACACATATATAAAATCGTAAACATTTAAAAATGGGAAAAGGGTGATGAATTCTAAAAAAAATAAAAATCTATCATAATTTTAAAATTTCGTCTTACATGTGCATATGTTCGTGCAGAGGGGGTTCTAATTTTTAAATTACAAACCTCTGCGTGCTGTAACTATTACGCCATGTCCATGGCTGAAATACTTATTTATTAATATAGAATATATATGAGTATATATATACATATAGAATATATATATATAGGTGGGTAGATAAAATCTATAAATACTATAACACAATGTGTAGATCTGTTTATTTGTACGTTTTTCTATAGCTGGAACACTTAGCTAATTGCGATGTGACTTTTTTTTTGTATGATATTTTTATCTTCGCAGGTCTTAGTAAGTATATAATAAAGATATACTCCATGGAAGCCAGTAGTAAAACACTGAAGCTGTAAAAGTCAAAGAAAACTCTATTGATTTGAAAATTTCTGATAAAATGCGGACAGATCCAATTGAGGATGGGTCAAAATTGTGTATGATATTTTAGAGTAAAAAAACACTAAATAAAAGAGACTCTACATAAGTTGAAAGACTTTTCACTATGTTAAGCACCCCCATAAAAGCTATTTTTTTCATGAATATCTACTACTATAATAATAACTCTAGCAATCATTCTGTCATTGTATCATTTACAGAAAAGTTTCTTTAACTTTTCACTCAACTACAACTATACAGATTGAGCTGAAATCTCGCATGGGTATAACTCTGACGTTTGGTTAACATAAAGGAATATTAAAATTGCTTACATCACTTAACTTAAAGCACCAGCACAATCATCACCCACTTCCTCCAGGAGATTTAAATCCTTAACCACTGGGATTAGAAAGTTGACCTTTGGTCGGGGCTCAATTTATAACCCACCTCACCCCTATCCCAGCATCCCCTATGGGCATAATACGGACTTTAGGTTAACATACAGACTAATTAAAACTACTTATACCGATTAACACTTAGTTCCATTTTATAAAAAATTGCGATCCACCAATTAGAAAGTATTCCTGCCAAAATTAGTTTTACGATTTCTTGTATTGCATAAATGTAGAATATATTCATTTACCTGTAATATATTTATTAAATATATTTTTTTTATTAAAATAGTATTGTATACAAGATTCTAATTAATATCAAAACTAAACATTTTGTAATATTTATATAATATGTAAAAATATTTGATGTATTTAAATTCCCTTGATATAGACCTAATATATTATAATTAATATGATTTATTGATGTAAATTAATTTTATTTGTAAAGTATTTCATGTATAAGATAAAAATAAAACCACCGCCGTAATGTTATTGTGATTATATTTGTTAATCTATTAAATGCGTAATCTTTATCTAATTTGTTCTGTGCTAGTTTTAAATTTTCTTTGAATTAAAATAAAGTGTACATGTGAATACTATTTATATCATTTATTTTTTATTTGTAAAATATTTCGCATGAAATTGAGATCAGAAATACTCGTATTTTTTTATTAATATATGTTTTATGTTGTAGAATTTTTCGGCAGGAGATTCTATGAAGTACGATTTTTTATTTAATGTTGTTTGAGATTTGGGGTGGTATATATTGAGAGTGTATTTTATCGAACGTTTTTAGATTTATTACGTTTTTTAGTGAGATACAAATCAACAAAGCCATAAACACGGGTCAATGTATTAAAATCTGCCATTTCTATTCATATTTGAGATAGGAATTTAAGTTCTAGATTCTCCTTGCTTTCAAAATGCAAATAACAAACCAACAACTAAAATAAAAACTCAAGTTTTTAATTGTTATAGTTTTTATATTCAAATCAATTTTCAAGCTAAAAAAATTAGCACATATCCCAATTTCAGCTTTTATATAATTGAGAAATATTAAAAATTCCCTGGACAGATATACAACATAGCTAGGCTATATACAAACCCCAATTTGAGTGTGACTTATTTTTAAAGATTGTTGTGTCAATTAAAGAGCCTAGTTGAAGTTGAAGTTTTTTCATACAAAGGAATTATAGATACTTGTTGAGACTCAAAGCAGCTACATAATATGAGTTACCTTTTCTTTTTTTATATGGAAATAAATACTAGATCAGGTTTACACCAAGTATATTTTATTGTGTATTTTTACTAATAGTATTACCAAATTATCTCAAACATTTTTGAAAACAGTACTTAAATAGCTGATAATTGAAATGGATATATGTATATCAGGCAGCCTAGGCTACCAATTACATAAAGTTTGTGTATCATACCTAGCCTACTATATATATATATATATCATTTTACCATTAACTTTTCCAAATACGGTATTATTTACAGTGTGGCAGTATGTTTATTTTACCAAATGAATAGATTAAATTTTTGTCAGATGATAAGAGATTTTGATAACTTGTCAACTTCTTTGAAACCCAAACTTTTCTTGATGTAGGAGCAACATTGTCAGCAATCTTTTTTGACAAAGCAGGCTCTGCTGACGCCATATCCCGCTTGTCTAACCATACGGGGTTTTCAATTTTGAGGTAAATATATATTTTTTAAACTTTTGATAGCTTATTAAAATAACTTTTTTTTGTGGATAGGGTGGATTAATGTAACACAATTTTATTCAACTACAATAAATTAAACCAAAACCTTCAAAGTAAACGAAAAATCAGATATTATAGAATTACTTTTTTATTTATTTATACCACTGCCTTGGAAATGTAAAGCGCACAGGAGGTTTATTTGAAGTACCTAATGAAGAAATTAAATAAACAAGACATATGTTCAGTTCCTCCTTGGGTTGCTGGTGCGTACATGGAAGCAGTCACCTCAGGCGTACTTTGAAAGAATGCTGAAGACATTTCCGACCACAAGCCTAACCTTGAAGATGAGAAGAGAAGGGGGTGGGGGTGGGGAACGTGGAGGCCGCGGAGGTTAGAGTGTAGAATACCCGGGAACAGTGTTGCCAGATTACCTTTTATTCCCACCAAATCGATCTAGCTTTTAACGGAGTGGATAAAATAGTCAAATATTGGTTAGGTGTGTGTAGAATACCCGGGAACAGTGTTGCCAGATTACCTTTTATTCCCACCAGATCGATCTAGCTTTTAACGGAGTGGATAAAATAGTCAAATATTGGTTAGGTGGTGGGAGGTTAAAAGAATGTGTGTGAATATATTTTTGTATTTATTTTTATATTGAAAATTCATCCAAGGGCTTGGATTAGTGGCTCTACTGTTCTTTTCAAGAGGACATTTTCTTAAGTAACGAGCTATTTTATCTTTAAGCTGATAAATGTTTGTATAATATCTTATAATCTCTAACAATATTTATCTTTCTTAAGATATTTGGGTAGGTCAATGCATTTTGACCATTAACTTCAACAATTTAAAGTATAACTACCTTTTATTAACTTTGATTAAAAGTTTGAGCCCCTAAGTTTGTAAAAAATATATGGTATGGTAAAATTTATCTATATTTTGTTATGATATATAAGAGAAACTAGATATTTTTGATAACTTCTTTAGGTAATATTGTAATGTGATCCTTGGGTGACCCAGGGCTTTGAACTATACCGCCCCGCTCCCCCACCGCTTCCTTACTCATGGTTAAGAAAGCGCAAGAGTCGCCCACAGCATCTGACGCCAGCAGCCGGGTTCATTCAAAAATATCTGCAAGTCACGTAACTAGGAGTGGCTTTTCACCTAAAACTTGCCACATACTTCTTTTTTTAGCGTAGGGTCATCCAAACAAAGTTATAATGAATATCAACATGAAGGATTCAAATTTTTATAGCTATGGCACGGTCTGTACGGAGGGGACTACAATACAATTAATGTAAATTAGCCGAAAAAATATACCTGGACATGGGAATCGAAATTGAGACCCTTGTCTTGGTGTGCCTATACTCTACCACTTAGTTATCCAGGATTCATCCACTATTCGGGTTTATTCGTCACTCATAGTTTAAAGTTTAGTCCATTATGGACGTGTGGAAATCGTTAGCTACGTATGAGCGGGCTATCAGATACCACAGCCATCTGCACCTAGGGAGGGCATCAAATTACAGCACCACATTTCACTAAACTGGAATTAAAATAATAGTTATGATCTGGGTTGTTAATTTTATTTCAATTCATCGATGCTTTATCTCATCGATAGCATCTACAGTCTTCTAAATCCCTCTGTTTGAGTAATTATTGATGTGTTATAGCTCACAAATTGGCGACATTAAACTTATACAGTTTTGAGTTATATCCGTAATCTACCCGCCATTGAATTCTGACATGCTCTAAATATTTCACAGGGAAAGTCCAACTTGAAGGAGCACCACAATATAGGTAACGGACATACTCAGAACCTAAAACAAGAACAAAACATGCTATATTAGGGTTGTGCTAGAGTGAAACTTTAATAAAATACAAACTTTTTTTTCGGTGTACATTGATTATGTTTTCCGTCATATTTTAATATCCACTATCCATTTAGGAATTATGGTCTCTAAAATTACAATAACTAAATTCAACAAGGCCAAAGAAGCTTAATCAAATGAGTTAGACATTATTACTAAATAAATTGTTGCTAAACTTCTTGGTGTGTTTTAAGTCACACGTGAGTATCTTCACTTATATGTCACTATCATATTTATGTCATATTACTGACATATCATGATTCACGTCACTTGGTAGATGCTCTTTCTTAACTGTCAGTTGTTGTTGCCTGTACCGTGTTCCTAATGTGTATCTCTATTTAGAATATTATAAACTTGTTTCCCCTATCATTTTATTGAAGGGTGTCAGCTAATAAATATGTAAAATTATATACAGTGTTTAAAAAACATATTTTTAATGTTTTAATAAAATATAAATTTGTTTCATTTCATTTAAAAAACCAACAGTCAAAACATACTTTAAAAATTTACTTAATCTTTAGTATTTAGTAATAAAAAATAACACATGTATTACTTTTCTAAAAAATCCCTAACTCTATTTTAATATAAATTTTAATAAATAAGTAATGAGGACTTAACGTACTCAAAAAAAGTATGCTAACCACTACGTGCACGCCGGATGATAATGAAATACACCTTCAGAGAGATAAAAATTATAATATTTAAAAGAAAAATATTATTAGTGAATCAAAACAAAGCATCTCAAATAAAGTTTTAGTAGCCTAGAGTACAGTTATTGAAATAATATTGTTCTGTATTTTTTCAGATTACAGTTATTTGGAAATAATAAAGTTCATTGACTCAATAATTTAAAAAAATATTGATTAGAAATTATTCGAAAAATTTAATCAACAAAAACTTCTTAAAATTGATCGATTTGTTTCAGTTAACCCTTTAAAAGTATGTAAACATTATATAAATAAAAAAATATATTTTAAATCCAACAATCTCAATAGATTTTAATAAATGTTTCACCCGCCCCGGGAGCGTAGTTGGCTAACGCGTTAGTCGTGTTGAGCTCTACCGCCGAGGACGGGAAGATCGAGGTTCGAATCTCAGTCGGGTGAACTTGGGGTGGTTTTTCCCAAATGGTTTTCCACTCTACCTCCACGCAAATGCGGGTTCACTTACTCTAATTCAACCTCCCTAATTCCTAATCCATTAGCATAATTAGTACTTAAAGCGTATAACCCAGACGGGTAGTAAGACGTGGTGCTAAATAATAAATGTTTCAAAGTCGAGATGCTTAGCCTTTATTTGTTTAATTGACAAGCTCAGGTGACCTGGCGGTCTAGGGGTAAGGTGTCAGACTTCTGTGCTGGCAGCCGGGGTTCAATCCTCGGTCCCGGCACAGATTTATCTGATTACCAAACCCCTCCTTCACCTCTGACAAGACATATTGTGAATGTGGGGAAAGCCAGGCTTCCACCGTGGTTCGGATTACACGTTAAACTGTAGGTCCTCCATTTCAACTCACAATGCGTAGTGTAAGTGCGTACAACCCGAACGGGTAGTAAGACGCGGTGCTGATAATAATAATAATAATAATAATAATTTACAAATACTCTCAATACAGACCTATTCATCGAGAGAAAGAAAATTCACACACTTTGATGTCACGTATCACATAAAGATCATCCCTTTGACAACACTCACCCTCCCTCCTTAACCCACATAAAATGACCTTGACCCCTTTTCTGTCGGGGCCCCTCAGGACTTAACTTTCACCCTTGTTGTATGATGAGTGATAATTCCTGTTGTGTACCCTCGGAATACAAGCCAGTAATGGATTCCCTCCACGGTGATATGCCATTAGATTATGACCACCGATTCCCTCCCCACAATTCCCAAAACCACCACGCTGACCCCCACCACCCCTCCACCCTCCAAAACACACGGTAATGCACGCTTTATATCTGTATACCTAAACATTGATGTTACGTCCATAAGAATGAATGTCACAAAAGCTGAAATGATGCCACCCTCGATGATGTAATGGTTTACGTTAGTACTTTAATTCATCGGCCATTACCGGAGCAGATGTGACAGGGGTTTGGGGGTAATCATCGAAAACTGAACGGAATTGGGCTGTTTTCCCAGGTGTTCAAACACACAAACACACATACCATACGTAAATATATGGGCTCATTATATTCGAGGGTAGCCATTTAAATTTGTGATTGTCCTGTATCGACAGTTTTTCTCTCGTGTATATGACCCGTTTTAGTAATTTGTGTGGTTGTAGAGGTTTTTATTTACTTCTTTGCAATACACGAAAGTATGCAACAAACACTTTATTAATTGACTGTGAGGAGTATAAAATTATCTTTGCCCTCCCATCACATTTATATAACTATAATATTAGGGCTGAGTTGAGGAAGTTAGAATTTAGATTAAATTCTCCTTGATTGTTCTAAAGGATGAGTGGAAAATGTCCCCCTGATAACACCAATCCAGTATTTGAACCCTTGACTTCCCTGCCACCAGCAGGTTAGACTGGAATATACCACGTGTCTGTTTATAAAGATATTTAAAAAAAATGAATCAAACAATACACCTATATAATTATGTAGTTTTTGTTGCCATTATTGGTAATAATATGTTTTGCTAAGACTTCACTATATTTTTTAATAAATTTAAAACTTCACTTGTATTTCTTCTGTTACATTTTTATTTTATGAGAGGTGAGCAGTTACAATTAATAAATTTTACAAAAATACTTTACGGAAATCAATAATTGTAATGATTGCTCGGCACTTGAAAAATTTATGGCAGAATAATCACTCTAAATAATTATGCTTTCCTTAAAAATATATTTTTCTAAATGTCTATTATCGTGTCCATTAAGACAATTTGTGGCAATTTCTCGTTGTTAGCTTGGATACATTTTTGTTAATTATCATATGCTTATTTGTATTTGAAATTCAATATTCTAAATTTAACTGTATGAGAAATAGCTCTGTTTGCAATTTTAAGAACACTTACTATTACATGGAAGGATGTTGAGTACTTATAATTTAATATTTAGGCCCACAATTTAAATACACCAAATTTTACACCTACCTTGACTGATTACACTATTGTATTTTTTTTATTCTTGAACTTAGTATAAATGAATTGTACAAGTTTTAATACGTAATTTTAGCCTGCATTTGAAACATTTATTATTCATCTAGTTACAAGAGAAATATAATTTATTTCAAATTATTAATTTATTAATAGCTCTGTTAAGAAAATCAAAAAAATCTACATTTAGTCAAATGTCACGTAGGTAAACATAAACAGATTTGAATTCAAAAAAGTCTTTTTTAAATCATTCGGGGTTCAAATTAAAAAAAAATTATGTACTTTTCTCTAAATATTATTTTCTTTTTTACAATAATTTTAGTAAGCTATTTTTTATTAATTTCATAAAATACTTTAACTAACATAACTAATGAAGTACTGTATTTCCATACAAAATTAAATTTATTAAGGATCCCTTATTGTCAATCCAAAGTAAGATTAATATTTTGTAATTATATACTTACAGAAATCAGAAACTCTCTGTCGACAATCACATAGCTTCCTAGTGTGACCGTAGGACTATTTATTTCTATGGTGGTCAGAAATCTCGTAACCTAAGCATATAGTAATAAGAAATGAAGATAGTGAGATATATATACCATTTGATTAAATACGTAAACAGTTTATTCATATAAAAATACATTTGATTTACGTCACTTTATTGTCTGAAAACGATTACAATATGTAATTTCTTGAAGTTCATTTTGTAAATGGGTTGAACATGAATAAATTGATACTTGAAAATATTAAAGAAGCAATTGCCTTAGCATAAGTAAAAATAATAAAACATTATTTCATACTTTATATGATATTTAAATAGGCCTATTTGTAATAATAATTATTCATTAATTTTTTATTTAGAATAATGAATTATAAATTATTTTTGAACACAGTACATTATTTTATGATTATATTTTTTATAGATTAGTAAATTTGACATTAAAATATGATCGTGCAAATCTCTTTATATAGATTACTAAGCTTAATTATAATGGCCATTTTTATATTCTTATATTGATAGAAATTATTGTGATCATGAAAATGACCATTTATTACATTATATATAAATACAAACCCAAACCGTTGGATTTCACCATTCTGTCTGCCATCACGTCTGTCTGTCCACAACCACGGTTTTTAATGGGTTTGTTGATTTTGTTCAAACTTGGTATTAATTAGGGCCTAGATCTTATAAGGTTATACCACAAAATATTGTTTTTAATCTACCCTAACCCTTTAATTAAGGGTAGTTTAACGATAAGTAATTTTATTGAATTACAAAATTTTTGAAAGTATATCTAACAAATGTGTTTCAAAATGCTTGTATATGATTTGTTTGACATGGAAAATAGCACTATATAGTAGGCTTTTAATCAAAAATACATTGAATGGTAGATCACCAATAACTGAATTTTCTAAAGCTTTAAATATGTTATAAATGGTTGTGACGATTTAGTTTTCTTGGGAGTGTTTGACATGACAAACAATAGTACCTTCATGTTTGTGGGGTGAAAATTTATTTTAAGGTACTTTACTAATGACTGATTTTTCACAAACTTGAAATATTTTTCAAATGGCTTTTACGATTTTGTTCTACATAATTATCAGGGTAGTGTTAGACATAACAAATAACACTTTTTAGTTGTTTTTGGGCTAGAAATTAATTTATGGAGGTATTACAGACTATTGACTTTTCAAAAGTCTGAAATATTTAAAAAATAAACCTAATGATATGATTGCAAATATATATCTTGAGAATTTTTTACATAACAATTAACAATGTATATTTGTTTTGGTTGTAAAAACTCATTTATAGGTAATTTCAGAATGCTGACTTTTCAAAAACCTGAAATATCTTTAAAATTACCCCCATAATTTTGTTCCAATGGTTATCTTAGGGGTTTTTGACATGGAAATTAGCCCTGTATAATTCATTTGGGTAAAAATTTGATAAAGGTATTTTATTGAGGAGTGAATTTTGAAATTTCAAATCAATTTGAAAATGGCTAAAATGATTTTGCTCATAATGAATACCTGGGGAGTGTTTTACATAACATAATACAAAAATATGTATACTTATTTTGGGAGGAAAATTTTGCTTTGGGTTATTTCCTGGTGACTGTTTCTGTTTTAATTTTAATATTTAAAAAAATGGATTTAGCGATTTGGTTCAAAATAAGTTTTGGGATACTATTTAATATATCAATAATAATGTACCTTTATTTATTTAAAATAAATTAAATTAAGGGTAGTCTATGTACAATACATTTTAAATAATTTTAATGTTTTGGAAATCTACCTTTAAGATTGAATTCAAAATGGGAGTTTGTGAATAATATTTCATAATAAGAAAGAATACGTTATTATTTTTTACATATAACTTATAATTTTATGGTAGGCTATAATACAAATAATTATGTTTTTCGATATTTGCATTTTGGCTAATATATTTGAACAAATAATAATACTTAGCTCCGCGTCTTACTGGCCATTCTGGTTATACATTTAAGTACAAATTACACCAATGGGTTAGGAATTGGGAAGGTTGAATATAGAGGGAGTGACCCCACATCTGCATATAAGAAGAGTGGAAAACCATTTAGGAAAATCCACCCCAGGGCACCCGAGTGAGATTGGAACCTTGATCTCCCCATCCTCGGTAGTCTGGCTCAACACAAAACTATCACGTTAGCAAACTACACCACCAAGGTGGGTCATATATTTTAAAAATTATACATGAAAATGTATACATAGGGAGGGATTATTGTGATTAATAAGATAATGAGTTTGTTTTTATTAGTAAAACTTATTTAAGGCTATTTTTCTAAAAACCTTTATAAAACATTTTTTCTTTCTTTTTAGCACTGCGTATTACTTACCGTTCGGTGTATATGACTATGAACTATCTACACTTATGGTTTAGGAATTAGAAAGGCTTAATTTAGAGGAAATGCAACCACATTTGAGCGTAAGGAGAGTGGAAAACCATATATAAAAAACACCGTCAGTGCACCCGACTAGAATTGAACCCCGATCTCACCGTCCTCAGAGGTATAGTCCAACACGAGAGTAGCGCGTTTGACCACGCAGCCAACGAGGCGGTTTGAACATTTTCTTCGAAGCCAAAACACACAATATGAGAAAGTGTATGCGGTTGTGTAATACCACTAATTTTAGTGCTATCCGCTTTACAATCATTCGACTATCCTCGTAAATGAGTTAAACGTTATTAATAAGGTGTACAACAGGCAACTGTCTTTGTATAAAAAAATGATACATGATGGCTATGCATGGAACCGGTTCCGGAAACCTAAGTTCTTAGCTTATTTACAATTAAAATAGTAGAAAAACATGAATATTTTATATTATTAGATAGGTTATAGAATGTTGGTTTAACTTCTATATATCTTACTTCTTTCAAAGTTGGAGTACACATGTCTTGGTACAGGAGATTCTGCAACTCCTTTTGGATATTAAAACCGACCTTTGGAAAAAAGAATATCTATTCATTATATAAAGTTATCAACAATTCCAAAACAAAACTTTTGAACACAATATCTACGTGATTTCTATTGTAAAAACTCTATTATATTGATAAATTAAACGCAAAGCTCAATTGAATATAGAATATCATATAGTGGGAAATATTGTTCTCTCCTTACATATATAATCATAAAGTACAGTGATTTGGAAATTAATATATTAATTAATATTTGATAAATTATGTAATGTTAAATAAATGCAGATTTAATTAAATACTCTTGTTAAGTAATACGTTTCTCTAACGGGTTATCAAAGATATAAGCTATTTGATATTATCAAGAAGGTAATTTTAAGGAAACCTACCAACTTAGTCCAGGAGAGTGATTAAGAAAAAAAAACTATTAGTAAAACAATATATGCAAAACCATCCACAGTATACCCACTCAAAATTTGAACCTCGATACTTATATCTTTGGTAACATGGTCCAAGGTATCGTCTCACGGCACAATTATTTACTGGTGAACGGTCATTTTCCAAATTTTTATCTGATATTATAAGCACTATAGTTCAAGTGCATTTCAATTAAATTGTCTTGCTAGTGGGTATCCCTTGAAATTAATCGGTTACTATAACTTACTTCACAGTTCATTTTTTTTATCTCAACTAGACTATACCTGCAAGGAAGCATCGTGGGCGGTGGCGGTCAAGGCGTACAGATAGAAGAAAGCCCCGAGAGACTGTAAAAAAAGGTCCAGGGTGTAGTTGAAATCCTTGCCGGTATCCGTCAGGAGGCCGTACAGGCAAAGCGTCAATAAGGTGAAGTACATGAAGAACCCGACAGAGTAAACCGGGTACAAGACGTCACCTGTTTGTCGGGTTAGTTTCGAGAGTCGAATCCAAGTGTCTCTGTACTCTCCCAGGACCATTTCTATACAATAATAAACAAAACTAGAATATATTATTATTACTAGCACCGCGTCTTACTACCCGTTCGGGTTATACGCACTTACGCTAATGTGTAATGGTAGGGTGATTGTGAGATGAAATGGAGGACCTACATTTTAACGTCGAATCCAAACCACGGTGGAGGCCTGGCATTCCCCACATTCACAAGATATTATTAATACACGTCTTGTCAGAGGTGAAGGAAGGGTTTGGTAATCAGATAAATATGTGCCGAGACTGAGGATTGAACCCCGGTAAAATATATAGTAGACCTATTTGTATATAATAACTATCTTATATACAAGTTCATCACACAGGGCATCTATAAAGTAGCTTAGTTCTTTTTAAGTATATACAATTAGACACAGGGAAAAGTGAAAAATTCTACAATTATATTTGGATATTAAATTCTTTATTATTTTTTATTGTGGAACAAAACATGAAAAGTGTTCAAAATAAAAATTACTTATTCTATGGTATTAAGAAATACAAATATTTTTTGCCACACTTACAAAAGTACGCCAAGTATCTATATATTTAGATAATTATTTCAAGTACATTTCATTACACCCTTGCTCTTTCGGGTTAACTACAATGATATCCTCCAATCTGCGTCTAGGTCTTCCCAACGGCCTCTTCCCATTGGGATAACCAGTCATTACCCTTAGCGATGTTTTAAAATCTTCCAATCACGCTGCATGGCCTTCCCACAGTAATCTGTGAGAATTTATTAGCCTAAGAATGTCATGTATTGCGTACAGGTTATGAAATGCATCTTTATGTAACCTCCTCTATTCATAATACCCTCTTTCCTTTTTTAACCAAATATATTCATAAGACCTTGTTTTCGATAAATAATCCAAGTATGTGTAAAAATATGAGATTTATATTGGAGATTGAGCAATAATTTATCCATTCACCATAGCTAAACTTTTATCTGTTGATGTTATTAAAAATATAGATAAGACTCACAAAGCATTAAAATATGTCGTTATTATTTAAAACAAAGGTGAGTTAAAAAGTATAGTAACAGATTAGAAAATAAATTATTCGATTTTAACGTTTCTAGCATATTTGATATTCTATTTTTAATCCACTATATTAAACTCTAGTTTTTAGGATATTAGTAGAGAACATTATCTTAATACCTATTGGCATGCAAAAATTAAAATTTATACTACGTCTAAGTGTTTAAATAATTCATGTGGACTGACTGATAACAAAAATATATCGAATAGAATAATTTCAACATACAGCTGTACCCTCTATAAAATTTATTCTATTTCAATATCGAGATTGCCATGAAAGTCACAAAACAAATATGTTGATTAATAAATCTAAAAAAAATATATTTGAAATGAACCATTAATTAACCAGATAAGCAAATCACCAATATATATTACCTATTTTTTAACATCTGTCTAAGTGATACACATCTAATTATGCTAATTTATGAGAAATCATATTCATTAGTGGTGGGTGAATAAGAAGACACTATAGGAAATATCATCTATAATAAACTTAGATAGGATTTGAAACCCAACCTCTCCAACATTTGTGAGTCCACCTGACTACCGATTAGGATATTTTCCCAGTTCTATAATGAGTTAATAATACGACTTTATTACATCTAATCTTGGCTAAAATAATGTTTTGTTCATTATAGTAATTAAGATCTCAATACAACGCCATTGGTTTGGAACGATAAGATGGGAGGAAGCTAAGGCATGTTAATGATAAGCTTTCTAATTATGTGTTTGACATATTAGTACATTTATTATTTAAAGTGGTAATATGACAAGAAACGACACAATAAATGTTCACAGCTGTCAATAAAAATTTAGGGTGTACTAGTGATTTTTTATAACCACTTCTTACTACGTATTTTGGTGATAACCTTGCGTACTAATTAAGCTAGTGGTTAGGGATTAGGACGTATTCGTATTTGCATCAAAGGATAGGGGAAAAAAACCTTTTCGAAAAACCAATCTTATTACACCCGACCAATATTCGAACCTCAATCTCCTCGTCATCAACAGTTTAATCTACTGCGAGAGTGACTTGTTAAATTATGCGGCCACCGAAGTGGACAGCTATACGTTCACTGACTAAAGGAATAAACCTGTCGAAAGACAGAACATCTAATAATAATATTTTTAAATTCCCTCCTTACTTTATAACATCGTGATAATTATGTGAAGAAGGATTAGGCTGCCCAAGGCTTATGGAATTTAAAAATGGGAATGACTAATGGAGGGCGTGGTGGAGGGGAAGCACCGATATAAATAAATAATGATTAATTTTACTTTTACTTTTGAAATCACTCAGAACAATTTAGGTAAGTTTGCTGGTACATCGAATTAAACTTTTTAGAAACAATTAAGATTTAGTTTCACTAAACAATATAAGCTCGTATCTTACTAAAGATATAAATAACTCGCCTGGCCTCTACAAACATATAACCGACTGAAACACAAATTGTACATATTTCTAATTATCTGTTAAACTAGATCCAGTTGTTGTTGTGAAACATTATCGTATGGAAATTCATCCTTTTCTTTGAACAGACGAGATTATTTTCTGCTACAATGCGTAATTTCCTTAGTAAATGATACTCCTCTGAAGTGTTTGAAAGCCTGGGGAGAGGTTTTCGGTTGGTAAAGAAGAAAACGAGTCATTGTTCTTGGAATATCTTACCAAATGTTTCCAACGAGGAAGAAGGAAGAGAGGTATAAGTTAAAAGCATCAACGGGGGAAAGATAGAGATAAACAATTTACACTTCTCCCTCGCGAGTTTCCAGATTTATTCTCGAAACGACGTCACGATGCTAGCCGACATGTCGTTTTCAGACACCGGCAACACGAGAAAGGACGTTTGGAAGAAAGAGCCTCGCTTTCAAGAATCCCAGCTCTGTTTATAGGGAGATGTATTTTAAAACACACACATATAACAAATCTCTAAAATATTCTGGGGTATCAATTTAAAAAGTCGCTTTTGGGGCTTATTAGAGACAAAAAAAAATAGCGGAGCAAGATAATCAACTGGTAACGTGTGTTATTCTATATATCTTTTTTGCTGTAAAAGTTATGTGAATTTCTTGAGAATAAATATCACCCAAAATGTCCTGTTCCCTTAAATTTAAAAGCAATTAATAAATGGTTAGTCTCTCAATAACACTATAATATAGTAAAATAATAAAACAATTAAGGAATATAGTTGTAGAGTCATAATTCCTTTAAACATTAACACTTGGTCACAGTTCAAAAATAAAATATATATATTCAGAGCCAAGTCCACCAAAATACAAAAATATTAGGAAGTATTCAATATTAAATATGTTTGCTTATTTCAAGTATTCAATTAGTAAGAACATATAAAGCTGTAAATAGTTTTGAAATAATTCAAATGAAGATAGAACCGTAAAGATTATGTTATATTTAAATAATCTATTTGCTACTGCCACGAGAACCTAAATTATTTGAACTTTAGGTCGTTATTACTATGTTTATATCTCATTTATTCAATTATATATCCAACAGTATAGTAAAAACTTCTTTAAATATTTATTTTACATAAATTAATAATGGAATACAATAATTTGGATTAAACACACACTATTCAAAATTAGCTTATATAACAATAATAGCTAGTAAAGTAGATTTATTATTTAACTGATAAAATATATACAAGGTCAATTCTAATTCAATACTTTTAAATAAATACAAAATTAAATTTAAAATATTTCATAAAATAAATCAGTGAATGAAATTTGTACATAAGTCATAAAAACTAAATTAATCAAGATGTACGATAGTCCATCACCAACAAGTACTCAATTAAAATATTTTTATAGTAACTTATCATCATAACTATAATATAATATTAATTAGAACCACGCTGAAATTTAATATAAAAGTTTTTCGATGCTAGATTATTTTTCTTTACATCATTTTATTTTCATGTGATTATAAGACTAAAGGAATGTAAAATAATTAGTTTAAGAATGAAGGTAGACAATTTAAATAAAAACATTCAAACAAGTGTCTAGTAAAATATACTAGTCTGGCCTGGCTGCTCTCTAGTTCTGGGGATCAGATATTTAAGCCAAAAAAAGGCTAGTATCACCACATATCATCACGCACAAAAGTAAAATATTGGAGATAAGTTTTAACAACTAATGTTTCATTTTATAATTTTAGATAATAATGATGATAAGATAAAAATATTAATTTATAGCGAAATTTGTGTCTAAATAAAATAAATATAGCCTACAACAATAATTGTTTACTCATTATTATACAATAATTTAGATTTGATCAATAATGCTAAGTGTCCATTATTTTTACCAAAATTAATTTGGTACACTCAAGAGCTTCTGTATAAGCTTGCATTATTTATTAGTACTGTAAAGCATGAAGTAATCAACATTGCCCGGGAGAAACATTTAAAGGTAAAACAGGTATAAACAGGGGTAGAAAGAGTAAAAGAGATTAAGTAAATTTATACAAATTGTATAAGTGACAAAATTGGTAAAAAGGAAACTTAGGATTTTTTTTTTTTTGCTAATCCAACATAAATTATAATGGTAAAGGTGTTATAAAGGTGAAAAGTTCAAAGACCGATAAAATTGTTTAAAATTGTTTCCAGATTAGATTTAATAGCCAAATAAGCATTTTTTAAATTATTTACATAGAGTATAAAGATTTTGTAGGTTTATAATTTTCCTTTGAATGAAGTTACTAAATTGGCTGTGATTTCTTGGTATAAATTAGATTTAATTGTAGATTATTTCACGTATAAGATTGAATAAAACGGCAGCTGTAATTTTTTTGGATTTACATTTATTAATAAGTGCCTAAGATTATTGTTGTAGCTGTGTTGGGTTGGTTATTATATTTTTATTTTAAATATGAATAGTTCGGTACATATAAAGAGTTTAAGAAGGGGTTTTTGTGAAATAAAATTTTCTAGTTTGTGTAATTTAGGGAGATTTATTAAACTCCTTAAAAATCCTTAGGAATGTAAAAGAAATTGACACATACACTCGCAATATATACCACCCCAAACAACACTAACTAAAAAATTATATTTCACAAAAACCTAGCTAGTCATTTTCAAATAAAAATGTAATAACCAACCTAGCACAGCACGTCAAATATCTAAATCAAATTTAAACTTTATTTATAAAATAATTTAAATGATTTTTGGCCGTATTAATTCAAGGCTAATTAAAATCAATATAAACAATAATATATTAGTTTGATAATATTTAATCACAGAAAACAACTTATTAAAGCGACAGATATCAAGGAAGTTTAGCTCAAATTGTATTGTATTGAGGCTATGTAGAAAGCCTCAAAATGTCAATAAAAATCAACACTGTATGGATTTATTAAGCAACTAATAAAAACTAGAAATGAAATACCTGTATCTGGACTCGAATTACTTCCCTCAATTGATTGCTTCAGTTGGAGGGCTAAACTTCTTCCTGTGATAGCCAGAGCATTGAAGGAAAGGATCCACAGAAAATCAGCCACAGATCTCACGAAAATGGCGTAGCTCATCACAGGAATATACCTAAATAAAATTCAGACCCTTTATAAATTTTCTTATATAGAGATATGAGACAACTACGTTTTAAAAATACTAGTTTTAGTAATTTTTTATAGCACAGTTTCTTAATATCAATTGGAAGTGTAATCCTTTGTATTAATTACATTAATCTTTTAGGGATTAGGAAGGTTAAATTTTAGAGGAAGTGCACAGGTATTTGCGTGGAGAGTGAGTAAAAAACATTTTGGATAAACAGCTTTAGTAAACTCAACAAGTATAAAATACCGATCACCCCATTTTCATAATAATAATATTTAGCATCTTACTAACCGTTCGGGCTATACGCTTTAAGTACTAATTACGCTAATGGATTAGGAATTGGGAAGGTCGAATTAGAGGAAGTGAACCAGCATTTGCGTGGAGGGAGAGTGGAAAATCATTTAGTTCACCCGAACGAGATTCGAACCTCGATCTCCCCATTTTCAGCAGTCTAGTCTTACACGAAAGTAGTGGGTTAGACCATGAATCCCTCTAGGTGGGTTAAGTATAATCACATGGTTTTATGGATAATCTAGTCTTATTTGATAGCCAGTGTTTTCACTTTGTCTCACTACTCGATTGGGTTTGACGCAAATGTACAAAATACGCTAGGAAATCGGGGAAGAGAAAGTTTCAATTTAGAAGAAGTGTACCTAAATTTACATGGAGGTATATTAGTAGGCCATTTAGGTATAGCCACCCTTAGTACAAACGACTGAGATTCTAACCCTGATCTCCCCAACATCGGCATCTCCATTTATTGTGAGAGTGAAGCCTTAGACCAGTGTTTTTAAATGTTTTGGTGGTGAAGGATGACCAAATGGAAGTTATTCGTACTGGTTAACCACCACTACTCTTAAGAGGTGAGAGGTTGTTTTAAAATGCAGTATACACGTTATTCCTACGCAATTAAATTTTTAGATTACATTTACAATCCATAAATGAATTTAGCAAATGAATCTATGAAACAAAATCTCATAATAGCATTGAATTTGTAAGTAATATTGTATCGCTTATTCTCTCACATTCTAAACACCCACCTCAGTGGCGTAGTTGGCTAACGCGCTTGACGTTTTGAGCTCGACCACTGAGGAGGAGGAGATCGAAGTTCGGATCTCAGTCGGGTGAACTGGAGGTGGCCTTTCCCAAATGGTTTTCCACTTTCCCTCCACGCATATGTGGGCTCAATTCCTCAAATTCTACCTTCCCAATTCTTAATCCATTAGCGTAGTTAGTACTTATAACGTATAACCCGAACGGGTAGTAAGATACGGTGCTTAGTATTATTATATTATTTATTATACATTCTAAACCAAACAATTTTTTAAAATACTTGTGCAAATTTTTTAACCTAAGGTTGTTCATTTTTTAAATTTTGTTTGATGTATTTACGTGCACTTTATGAACCAACTGATTATTTAAGCACACAAGAGTTTCTATGGACTTCAACAAAAGCACCAATTAATTTTGATGGTAAGGGTATTTCCACATACTTTCCCGGGTGATTTTACACACCACAATTTACGTGGAACCAACGTCTCTACTTCCCCTCTGAAAGAAGTTATGCAACGAATATTTATCGCCCAAGAAAAATCCGTCGACTCCATCTGGGCTTGAACCTAGGATTATCGTTTCCTGAGGCAGGGACTTTACCCTTAAACTACTAATGTTGACCTCTCTATATAGAATTACGTGCCCAGGAGTAGTTTTACAAAGTATATTTATGAATTTAATCTTGATTGTATTTGTGTATTTGATTTCTTACCATATTGGTTACCTGGTGGTCTAGGAGTAAGGTTTCGGGATTCTGTGCTGGGATCATGGGTTCAATCCTTTGTCCCGGCACAGATTTATCTTATTACCAAACCCTTCCTTCACCTCTGGCAAGACATCTTGTGAATGTGGGGAATGCCAGGCCTCCAGTGTGGTTCGGATCCCACGTTAAAATGTAGGTCCTCCATTTCATCTCACAACCACCCTACCACTACACATTAGCGTAAGTGCGTACAACCCGAACGGGAAGTAAGACGCGGTGCTAATTATAATATTTATATTAATAATAATAATAATTTGATACCAGCCGTGGTAGTCCTTGACATAAAAGATAGTGTGTTTCATCACCAAAAGGACTGGCAACGTGATGATCAAGAAACACATCTTCTGACTGTTCTTCTTCTGTTTCAGTCTTAAGTTGACCCCAGTACATATTTTGTAGTCGGTCTCAAACTTGGACCACTGGCGCAGGAAGGCCATCACGGGTCTGACACGTGCGCAGCAAATGAACGATGTTATAGGTGCGAAAAAAACGTACGTGGCACTGCAGTAGAAAGGAATGTCAAAACTGTGCAGGGGAGAGAAGAATGTTTCAGTGGGATGCTTGTCATCGGTTTGATGTTACTTTAAAGTTCCATAGAAGCAACCATCACTTCAGTCCCTAGGTATAGACTAGAGGTCATCAACAACCCACGATTGGTAGGCCATTTGCAGCCCCGTAATTTTTTTTGAGGCCCACCAGCTCACAAAAAATATAAAATTATTTCAAGAATAAATTTATGTTACCGCGCTCCGCAGAGACTTTCTCATGTTTTTGGTCTTAAAATCTATATTTTACTAAAAACTCGTAAAATTTGTGAAATGAAATATTTTATGTCTATCCATTGTTTTAGAAACACTACACTAGATACCATGAATGATATATTATACACTGTTAGTTACCCAATGGCATTAAGATATAAAACTTATTTTACGGACAAATTGAAAAAAGAGAAACATCAGAAAGAGATGAAGATCATTGTTATATAAGGGATAACAATTTTTAATGAATAAAATATTAATTGTGAATTTGAAATTTTACTTATCCCTTAAGGGTACGTTTACGTATACATCGTTTTTTATTATGGTTGTTCATTCAATATATGTGTAATATATATTATAAGGAGGAACAGAACATACATTGGATTTTAACTAGCTTATGGTCTAAAGTACAATGGATCAACACTTTTTTCCGTTTCAGAGGCACTTATTTATACAAGAACTAAATGATCCCAATGATCATGCAGACCAAGGCTACAGTCTCGTTTTGTCTTTATTGCAAATGGTGGTGCGCATGTGGCTCGAATCCTTTACCCGGTTAATTGAGATGGTTTATATAAGACGGTGTACACATCTCTTTACACGCAAATGTGAATGCATCTTATAAGTTTTATATTACTCATTCCTAGAACACAAGGCTATTTTTTTTATATATAAAATTGCTTCATACTACCTGTTAAGAATATACGAAATAATGGGGAAATATATTTTAGGGCTTGAAGAACAGAATTATTTACCATAGAATTAATAAACCAGTAGGTCAGTTTTTAAAATGAATGAATAAATGAACTATATATATATATACTTTTGTAAACAAAGTAAAAAAATTATAATTTAAAAGTAAAGCATATACATATTCTAGTAAAATAACTAATTATACTATGTTCTGAGAGTATATGTATATTATGTAATGGTTATTTAAAATACGGAAACGTTTTAAAACATATCTAAGGCAATCATCTTATTAATAGCTAGATCTGGTGAAAACACGTGAGCTACATCCTTGTCCCTTCATGTTACTTAATCAATACACTTTATGTCGGTGACCTGGTAGTCTAGGGGTAAGGTGTCAGACTTCTGTGCTGGTGGCCGGTGTTTAATCCTCGGTCCCGGCACGGATTTATCTGATTACCAAACCCTTTCCTTCACCTCTGACAAGACATCTTGTGAATGTGGGGAATGCCATGCCTCCGCCGTGGTTCGGATTCCACGTTAAACTGTAGCTCTTTCATTTCATCTCACAATCACCCTACCATTACAGATTAGCGTAAGTGCATACAACCCGAACGGGTAGTAAGACGCGGTGCTAATAATAATAATAATAATAATAATAATAATACACTTAAGGTTACGTAACTCAAAGAAAACACATTAATTTGCTCTATTTAGTGCAATTCTATTGTATCCATCAACGTCATAAAAAGATCAAAGAATGTAAATACATTTTTAAAAACCATCAACAAACAATGAGGCGTGTTTATTTCTTAAACTGATTAAATAATCGATTGCATTTTAAGGATCTTTTCTTTAGAGAAATGGCTTGTTTATTAGTTGTTTAAAATATGTTATTCTAGGTGTACTAAGTATAATCCATCTTGGCAGTTATATAAGTTACAGTAAAGTATAATAGCCGTGATTGTGGGACAATCAAAATAATTTTTCACATCATGTAAAGTATGATAATAGTCCAAAGCAGTAAAACTGTTTTTAAAAAATATTTGTAGAATTGATATTATTAAACTCTTTCCGTAATTTCTTTTTTTTTCAGTATGCATTAAAATAAGTAGTTTGTGTAATATAATATACACACCGTTAAATGGATCATTATCTATATATTGTGTTTAAACTGGGTTTATTACACATTCTTTTCTTATATAGTTGATCCATGGTATTTAGAAATCAAAAGCTTATTGCCGCACTTACTAAAGTACGCCGCCTATCCCTATCTGGATCTAGTTATATCCAGTCAATTCCCTTATATATATATATGCCTAACTCAATATATTTTTACTCAGTGAACTTAATTACACTCTATCCTTGTCGTGAGCTAATTTTATCCAGTCAACTCCATTACACTACATCCCTATTTTGCGATAGGTCTAGACAGTTAACTCCAATACATCCTATCCCTATCTTTTTCCAGTTATATCCAATCCACCTCAATATACCCTATCTCTTTCAGGCACATTTTATTGTTATTCTTCCAACTGTGTCTAGGTCTTCCAATGGCTTATGGTCATTGGGCTCGCCAGTGAATATATTTATAAAATAAACATATAGATTAAAATAATATATGTATATACATTCGTTTATTATTGAGGTCATATATTTAATTCAAGCTACAATATGTGTTCCAATGATGATCATTATTATCAATAACAAAGCTTATTTGACATTTGTATTGATGTTTTCATATTTTATTGAAATATATAGATATCAATATTTTAAATGTGGTAGCCCAATAGAAAATTTGAATGGACTTCTGAACGTAAATGGTTTGAATTTGAAGGTGACTGAAGAACTTGGGCGATCTGATTTTTGAAAACTTGTTATTAATATTTACATATATTGTGTTGCCTGATCTAACATTTTATATTTGGTATACAGTCAGTATGTCAATTTAAGCTTATGTGAATCTGTGTTTTGATAAATATAGTAAATACCATACTGTTCTGGGAAATTAACAATAAACTAAACTTTATTTGAAATATTTATTTTATATTTTATTAATTATTCTACAATATTATAATGATTTAATTTGTTTTAAATCAATTCAATGTACTTTTGTGCTATAATCATTTTAAACAAAATATTAATTTAGTTAAAAAAAATTTTAAACCTGGATTTTTTTCGTAAATCGGATCATAACCATCTGTGTTATCCAAACATTAGCTTTAATGGGATAAGATTGGGGGTTTTCTATTATATATGCTCATATGAATGTGGAAGGAGAGTGGTAAGACCTTGCATTAAAAGCCATCTTGGGCCTAAATACACCCCTTTGAGATTCAAATCCCAACCTCTTAAATTGGAAATCAAACCAGACTATGTTGAAGCATGCGTCAATTACACAACAACGTTTGTTTGAAATCGTTACTTATTTTATTTACTTCTGCTTTAAATTTAAATTTATAGGTGTGTTGTTATTACCAGTAGTATACATCATGATTATCTGTACTAACCTTGATGTCATATTTCTGGAACGTTCAGAAACCTCTATGGCACATCCAAATATCCCAAATATGTTAGCCATTACAGAATAAATCATGGTACAAGAAAAAAAATTGTATTTCAGATGAAATATTTTGTGGAGATCTGAAAAAAATAATTGTTATTACACTAATGTACTAGTTTATATATAAGGGGAAGTTATATATGATATTATAAGTCTAAAAACTCAATTATATATTATAAAGTACATTGGTCCTAAGGACAGAAATAGAGGTTCATAATGTCGGATTTTACGGTGGTAGGAAGCTCTGTGTTTGATTGATGGCCAGATTATCTGTGAATTTGTTAGACTAAATCGATCCATTCTCTCAATTAAAGCAAACTATAGCAAATTTATTTTAAGTTTTATCTTTCTCATCTCTACTCTATTAGCATACCAATTAGAATACACATATTCCAGATGTTAGGAAAAAAAGTTAATATACTTTTCTTGGAATTGTTAGATTAAATTCTCTGTAACCAAGTTCCACCAGTAGTACAATACATCCAGTTTACGTTATAAAGTCTACAATTGAATTAAACAAACAACATAAATAAGTTTACAATTAAAGGAAAACCAATTAGCTTGATCTGTCTCGCTCATGGGGACATTTGTTACGACATATATTAGAGACTCATAAAGAAATTTAGTTTTTGCTTGTATAAGTGTTGTTAATTAGAATATATATACATAAAAAATGTAACTAACACAGAGTATAAAAATATAGTGTAAATAGTTTTGGCAAGCTGTGGCCATCCGATGAGAGTTGAGTTGAGTCACTCCACAACGGGTAATATTTCTACAATGGTGGAGCAATTAATTGGTTTTATAGAAACCTAGTGAAAAAAATTTGTGGCAGACAATAGATATTCCCTTTTTAATATTTGATGTTTGGATATGTTCTTATTTTGATTCCACATTTAGAAACAATTTTCAAAAATATCCACGACAATGTTTTATGTATAATTCAACACATTTTTTAAAATAATGAAAATAATGGAAGTTTTATCCACTATAGGAAATATATGAGTATATTATTATTTTATATTAATTTATTTACTGACAATTATTATATAAATATAATTTGTGAAATAAAAATAATATAGCTAAATTTTGAGAGGCTTAAAACTATTAGAACACAATATATTGAATACATTTTCAACATAATAGAAGCAAATAGTGGAGCACAAATGGCTAAAGATTAGTTTGTGATATTAAATATAATTTGTAGATTAAAACTAAGAACTGAAATTATGGATTCTAAATTGATTTATCTTGAGAACCAATCATTCTTTAGTTAAACCACATATTTTATACACTTGTTTACTTCAAACAAACAAACAAACAAACAAATGAATATTACCTGCACTGTCTGTACCGTGAACTAAATATCAAGCTCGTTTAATCTGGTTGGTTGTGAATGATAAGACCAGGTGTCAAATCCTAGAAGGGTGCATGATGTTTTCTTTTCTCTATCAACGGAAAGCAGTGTATGTTTACTGTATTTAACACCATATTCATTCCTAGCCCATCATTTAATTTAAATGCATATAGTCCGTACGGGTAATATGAGGATGTATAAAATATTTTCATATGTATCAGTTACTAAAGATAAATTGCATTATTAAAAGGCGTTTTCATCCAACAGACTGATAAACTTTCAAAACATATACTTACCCCAATTCCTGTAGCCAACACTAATCGGAAATATCCCAAGGATTTTCCCTATATACATCAGGATACCTAAGTCCTGAACGAACACTCCTCCTCTAACGGTAAGACACCTTCTGGCTTTTTGGGACATATTTAAAACCTGTAAAGTTATAAAAAGTTAGAAATGGAAAGTTTTTATTACTATTACTACACAATTGAGAAATATACCGCAAAATACCTGTTTGCAATTGCCCGATTAGGAAATCTTTTATAAATGATCTTAAAAAAAAATTTATTTGAAAAATCATTTAACACGAATATTAATAAAGTTTAATATGTCTCTGTGTTTTCATGAAAAAAATATTTGGAAAAATCTATCATTTATTTTTAGAATAATTTGAAAAAAATTCAATTTTAAACGTGCAGACATAAATTAAGAAATATAAAGTGGAATCTACATTAAAATACCTCACACATAAATGTTATATTTTTACTAGAATAAAACTTTTTAAAAAAAGGAATGAGAGTAATATTTCAAAAATAAATAGAATTGAAGAAAGCAAACTTATCCAAAATATCCATAGAATTGGTATATTGAATTTTTTGTTTTCATCAAAGTTTAGAAAATAATATAATGGTATAGTAATAAAAATCTATATTCAGAATTTATTTGATAAATTAAATATTCAATATGGATAATAACACTCTATAAGTATGTATACGTATTTTTAAGCTAAAAACAATTTGCTATTCATGTAACTTTTAGATTTTAACTACCGGGGCTTCTTAAAAGAAAATCACGGATGTAAAATTGAGGATACACAAACCCATATTGTGTGATATATTCTACAAATTTTTATAAAAAAGTTCATGAATATTAAATTAACTATTTAGTAAACATTGTTCCTTATATAAATTTAATTCACTAACTATATTAAAGACCTTTCTCACGTTTAGGTAAACAAAAGATTTAAAAAAATTAGTTTTAGGCTATGTTTAGTTGAAATGTAATATCATATAGTTTGATAATATATGAGTGCTTACTACTGTGTCTAAAGTAAATGTATTTATTAACCTTAAATAATGCTAGTAACTTAAAGTTTGTTCAATCAAAAAGACTCACCACCAGCGCTTTAGAAGTTATGTTGGCTCGACTGACGCTCTTAACGTCAAACTGACTGATCTACAAGAAATATTCATGTCAACATAGGCTATATTATCATTAATATAAGACCACCAATAAAGTATCCCAGTTGACTCTTATTCGTCCTCAAAATAGCAGACCTAATAAAATATGAATTCAAAGTAGTGTAATTTTCTTTTCACATTCAGTCAAAAAAAAAAAAGTTATAAAATATCACCAATCAATATAACACTAATCTATAAATAAATGAGATTGATATACAATTTCAGCCATTTACATTTCTGTTATAGTAATGTGACAGTTCAATACAATTTTGGTGTGTGTGTTTTTTTATTTCATCTCTTAGGGATACCATGGATCTATTTTTGACCACGTATTATTTACGTTTGGCCAAGCTGTATTAAACTAAACTATTTTTTAATTTATTTGAGATTTTTACTATGCACTTTCTAAACTGACTTATTATATCAGCACACACCTTATAAACTAACATAAATCTAGAACATACACAACGTCCAACCTCCAGTCATTAATTCCTCACTAAGCAAGAGGAAGCCCACTTGTTACCAATGATTTTTTCTTCTTCCATGCATAGAATCGAGACCAGTAACTTTAGTTCAATAGATAGAACCAGCGAATAACTGAGCTAAAGTGTTAGACTAAATAAATCTAACAATATAAATTATTTATGTTCTATGTAGATAGGAAACTTTTTTTGAATAAACATATCTTAAATTCTTGCAGAAATAGTTAGGGGCCTTTCAACCAAAAATTGAACAGTCTGATCAACCAGAAGGGATTCAAATTTCAAACACCCATTCAACTTCAAACCACATTAGATCGGTTTGATATTCATATCGTATACCCATTGATAAGTTTTTGCTATTTATTATTGTATATTTACTAATGTGATCCAGTTAAATAAATAAATAAATATATATATATATATACAAACACTTATATATAAATACATATACAATGAACGAGATTAATTGTATTATATAACAATAATCATAATATTTTATGTATACATAAATGTTATGTGAATTACTAATTTTTAAATCATTAAAATAGTATATAAGATATATATAAATATATATATAAGTAAGATATATATTTAGCTTGTATATAAATATTTATATATAGACCATGTAAAATTATATAAATAATTTTATGTTAATATTTTAGTAAAAACTATTTTATTTTAAAACTTCCCAAATATGAGTTATTAAAAATACAAAAAACAACCATAGTAAATGATACAGCTGAATTATAAACGCATGACTTAAATGAAATATAATTTGGGCTTATTGAGAGTGACAAGTACTTGGGGGCACACGAACTAAATATCAAGCTCGGATAGTTTGGCTTACTAGTGTCAGGGAGTTCCGGATTTATACACCTTGACAGATATTCAAGAAATTTGGAGGTCATAATGTGAAGAAAATTATTATTATTATTATTATTATTATTATTATTAGCACCGCGTCTTACTACTCGTTCGGGTTATACTCACTTACTCTAATGTGTAATGATAGAGTGATT
>CABFOW010000037.1:13392-46052 GCA_902141385.1 Timema californicum | reverse complement strand
GCATTTTATTTCTGTCAACATAAATTTAAATTTAGCTATACTCGTATGTATATATTAGATTTAAAATGAATTATGTGTTAAATGAAACCATGGCATAGTCTTCCCTATACAGGATGCCGAAAATAGTAAGTAATGTTT
Source organism: Timema californicum (assembly GCA_902141385.1). Lineage (NCBI taxonomy): Eukaryota > Metazoa > Arthropoda > Insecta > Phasmatodea > Timematidae > Timema > Timema californicum. The sequence goes on along the minus strand of CABFOW010000037.1, from coordinate 45,914 downwards.
AATATCCTAGTAAATTATTCTAAAGGTTTTGAAATGATGTTGTTGAAACTTTATTTCAAAAAGATTGTGCGGGACTGAGATCTCTTGTCTTTGAAAAGTTACAATATTCTGTCAAAAACAATGTTTCAAAAAGTTGGGCAAAAGTCCCAATTACAAATCTTAAGCGTCTTGGTTTAGTTTTAGTATCGCGTTTTACTATCCGTTCAATCTATACACTTATATACTAATTACGCTAGTGATTTTATAGATTAGGAAGGTTATATACAAATAAAGTTCACCCGCATTTTTAGTTGAGGGAAAGTGGAAAACCATTTGGAAACTCACCTTCAATACACCAGATCGTGATTCGTACATCGATCTCTTCGTTATCAGAAGCCTAGTCTACTGTGAAAATAATGAGTTAATGTGAACTCACACATTCACAGAAACACTAGCGCAGAACAAAAACGTGGTCAAGTGACAAACTTTAAGCCAATCACAAGACTTTCACTTTATCGGAGCTAGCTGTTCCACTAAAGTTTAACTCATCTCTACTTCATTCGCTCTGCCTGAGATGTTCGGCACATGAGAACCAATCAAATCTTAGAACCGACCGTCATAAATCAGTGTTCATGCATATTTGACAACGAATGAGCTGTAAGGCTGGAATAAATCAGACAGTTTCGTTGGCATTTTCTTAGAGGATTTGAAATGATCTGTTAATGTAAAGCGTGCTTATCGATGTATTGGATTGTTCCACGACACATCATTATATTATTATTATTAGCACTGCGTCTTACTACCCGTTTGGGTTATACGCACATATCATTATAGTTTGAAAACAGCCGTGGGGGAATGATCTAAAATATATGTGTATCCACTAAAAAATTAAATTTGCTGATGATCATCTGTTTAAGTTTGCGTAGCACTGCGTCATTGGTCAACATACAGCATATCAATTGCTGCACCAATGAGGCACTGCGAACGTGTGAAACAAACTTTAGACCATGTGTCCACCAAAGTATCTGAGCCACTTGTTATTGTATTTATTTTTCAAGGATCTTTACGAAAATTGAATTACTCTAAAATAGATCATCATTCATAACTCTACAGGATGTACAAAACCTTAATAATAATAATAATAATAATAATAATAATAATAATAATAATAGTAATATGTAGTTTCTCTAATTTGTTCTACGTAAAACGCGACTTAGTATTGGTGCAGACTGCCTGGATATTCACATAAACTATTATAGTAACAAGAAAAGTAGGCTTCAGACAAAATTACCATAATTTATGGGTTGGGGAAGGTGGGAATTAGTTATAATTATAACTTCTACAATACCCCCCAAATTTGTTCAAACACCCACTTCTCCGTCACTGGCAATCTAAACAAGATTAAGTTTCACTCCTTGGTCAATGTGCACATCAGGGCGAATTATGATATGATTACTATACAAGTAAATTGGTTTTTAAATACCTAATTGAACTTTAAACGAATTCTTAGAAATTTTACTTTCTTCTTTATTCCTATGGTGTCAACAGTAAGGTGGTTGCGTTTAAATAAGGAAATTTAAACTGGTAAATAAAGTTAATATATAACCTGTCATATATGGTTAATTCAATGGTGATCTGACAAAATACAGTGAGGTACCTCATAGATTCTTCAAAATTATAAGAATTAATATAATCTAATTTAAATTAAGAGTCACATTTATTTTTCTGTATAAACGTATCCTCATTTTTAGGTAGGTGTTCACATTAATCTCTAGGTTCATCTAATTTCGATTACCAGTAAGGGTTCACATATAAGACAGATATAGTGAGGAAGGATTTCTCTTAAGGCGTGAGTGTAAGGGACGCGGGAAAATGTCAGGGTGTTTTGCAGTTGTTATGGCATAAGCAGTTTTTTTGCCCAAATATATCAATTAATAAATCACCAGTAGAAAGGTGGAGATTTTTTCTTTATTTGCATGACCGTATTAACAATTTTTAAATATATTTCAAGAGCATAGCAGCATTGGACGAGAAACTTTTTTAATGAAATTAAAAACAAGTCAGTAAATTATATGACTCCCCAGACCAATATTCAATAACTTTTGATACCAGATTTAAACAAAATAAATCTTTAAGCTTTTATTATTTTAGTTGAAAAATCTTCAATTTAAAAAGTGTAAAGACACTGCCCTCTTCACGTGTATCCTACATGCCGAATTTGATGTTGTCTGACTCTCCTACCTCACAAATGTGAGTAAATTTCTTCCAAAACTCTACCATCTTTGTAGCCATCTCTGGTGTTTAAAAGTTTTGATAGCTCAGGAAAATAGTAAAAGCTATGAAAATATAATCACTGCAAGTAGGTAAGTAGACCGTCGATAAAGTGGATGGTTAAAATGATAGCGAGGTCTAGGTTTTATCGTTGAATCTATGCAGTTAAATGAGAAGTAATTAATCACATGAGTGCAGTCTGCTAACTGAGGCCAATCAAGGGCCATCAGATAAATAATGTGGGCTAGCAGGTTCTTTTGCGTCCCTTGAACCATTTTCCATTGATCAGTTTTCAACCGACGTCAAGTGGTCAAAGCGGCTATTCATTTGCCTCACTACCATTAACTGGCTTTGATTATGGGTCACAATGGCACTTGACCACTTTTTGGTGGGCTAGTTATTAATATTTCTTTTAGTGAAGTATATATTTGATAAATACAAAATATAAATAACCCAGAAAATTAAATATTGCATATATAAACAAGTAAGCTTATATTTTAGTATCTTAATATGTTTTGATTGTTAATATTTAATTTGAAATGAATTTAGTAATTACAAATTATAATAAATATTAACGCACGTGATACAAATCATTATTATTACGGCACTTTCAGACTGGAAGGAACGATAACTCAATTAATTTAAATTGAAAATTGACACCTTAAAGGGGAAATCAAACCAGGGACTATTGGTTTAGTGCTCCAGCGCCGCTCAGATACCAAAGATTCGTCCCATGCTCAGGACGAAATTATTTATGTTCCCCTCCATACGAAGAGTGCCGTTATTACAATGGTTTAAAGCCTATGTATTGGTATTAAATGGAATATTGTTTTAAAATTATAATTTTGTATATTTTAATTGGCAGCATAGACCCCTTCTTAGTTGTAGTTGGGTGTGGTATCTGGTAGGTAACGATATCATTGGTCGCTCATATTCTGTAGCTGAGGAATCTAAAACATCCATCACAAATCTAAACTTTATCAGGGTAGAATGAGTATGAGCACGAGAGTAATCATATATAGCTGAATGATATATCATTGGCACACCAAGCCAAAGGACCAGGGTTCAATTTTATTGTCCAGGTATCACTTTTCACCCAATCTAACTTAAAAATAATATGTTACTATCCATAAAGGTGATCGTGTGGAATACTTTTAAGAATCATAGAATGTATATTACGTGTGACGAAGAGGTCATAGATTGAAAATATTCCAAGTTTACACGATTGGATCTTCCTAAATTGTTTTCCATTGGCTCTCACACAAACACTGGTTTATTTCCTCAAATGTCTACCCTACTCATCCTTACTCAATCAAGGTAGTTAACTGCTTATAGATATAATGGGTAAGTGAGATGTAGTATGAGAAGAAAAATAAATAATCAAACATTATTTAATAGCATATTATATGTTTATTAATAACATTTATTTGGACAAAACTCAATAGTTTTGTTAGCAAAAACTAAACACTTTCTCAAGACATAGGTAATCAAACAAAGCTAAAAAAAATTATATATCATTTATTTATTCATGTTCATTTAAATGTGGTCACTTTCATAGATCTTAAAAAAGATATAGATTTTAAAGTATTTATAATGTATGTATGTATGTATGACCTGATAGTTATATACTCAACAGTTCCACCTTTGACTGTAAAGGCTAGGAAACCCTGAGGAGGTGTACTAGGGATATAAGGTGTGAAGTAGTTTCCCGTTGGTGACCTGGTGGTCTAGGGGTACGGTGTCAGACCTCTATGCTGGCGGCCGGGGTTCAATCCTCGGTCCCGGCAAAAATTTATTTGATCACCGAACCCTTCCTTCACCTCTGACAAGACATCTTGTGAATGTGAGGAATGCCAGGCCTCCACCGTGGTTCGTATTCCACGTTAAACTGTAGGCCCTTCACTTCGTCTCACAATCACCCTACAATCACACATTAGCGTAAGTGCGTATAACCCGAACGGGTAGTAAGACGCGGTGCTAATAATAATAATAATAATAATAATAATAAAAGTTTCCCGTTGCTTTCCTCACTGAGCTAGAAGGTATTATTCCACATCAGTCTATTAAGACCATTGAGATTCATTCACAAACTGACCCTATAAGCGACATCTTCACTCCATCCACCATAAACCTGGATGTTATTTAATGTTATTCCTGTTATCATTCATATATCTGCCACTTTCGTATTTGTCGGAGCCATAAGTTAGATTGATAATAGCTAGTTGTAGATACTATACAGGACCAGTGATGGATATGAGTAACATAATATTAATTACATAAAAAATACCACAGTACCAACGCCTATATATTATTTTTATTTTCAACATCCCTTTTTATCAACTAATAAAAATCCTACAGTGATGAATAATGTATCAGTGGATATAATTTGTTACCAACTTCTAACATAGCATACACATTTTAAGTTAAAACAAACTGTTTGTTTAAAATTTATATTAAAAGAAAATATAACAATATTGGTGTATCAATTACCGAAAATAAACTCTCTTTGCTAAATTGTGAATACATTTCGCTGAGTATTTAGTTATAACAACCCAATGAAAGACTATATAATTTTCTTTTATTGGAGAGCTGGGGAGGGAAAGTTTCAATGTGAAAAAGTTTCTCAGGGGTTTTCTGATAAATAAGATATAGTAATATAAAAATTTTTTTTATCCTTTTTAATGTATTTCTCAAAAATCGATCATTCAAATATAACCTGAAATGTTGATAGATGTTGACGTCTCAAGACCCCCCTTAACCCTAAAAAGTGTTTTTTGCAAAGATTTCTGTGTGTCTGTTTAAACTTATAATTAAGAGTGGTTTAAGAAAGGGTGAAAAGAGAAAAAATCGAATTTCTCAAAATCGACTATAAAACTTTTGATCAAATTTCGTATCTAGGTGTTGATTAAGATTATAAATAGACTGGCTATTTTCAATTTACCATGAAAATTAATTTTAGGGTCATTTACATAATCAGAAACTTCCATATCTCCGCATCTATTTGAGACAGTAATCAACTTATCATTACATAATTGTAGTACCATTAAAAATAAAATCTTTTATATGAAATCTATAGTTATAAATCTAACAGTTTCTGAGATATTGTCAATTATATTAATACAATATTGTGAGCTTTAGCTGTAAACAGATACTAGTTAAGTCTTAACACAATAATTATCCAATGCCATAGATTAATTAAATATAGGTCTCTAAAATATTATGTTGATTTTCTTTAAACCTCTTTGGAGAAATGTTTGTACAACAATGATCTATATCCATTTTAGATTCAATAGTAAATATTCACATTTTTAATGTTCAAAATTTATAAATGAGGAATTTAATAGCAATGTGATGGTATGAAGATTTGCAACACCTAATAAAATGTAGAAAATTTCAACCGGAAGTCGAAATTTTATTATGAAGGGTTGACCCTTGTGGGTCCAACATTGATTTTTTTATCAGTCCAAACATACAAATGAGGTCATTAATTCTTTAAAAACCAAATTATAAAATTTAAAACCGGGACTAATTAAAAAAGTTTGACAAAATTAAAGTGCAATTTATGCTTGGGTTTGCTAGTGTATATTATTTTGTTTCACATATATTACGAGTTTTGAGTAAATATCTTCATTTACAAAAAATTGAGCGAGAGAGTCAGTGCGGAGTTCCGTACCATTTAATTCTTATGTAACTGAACGCACAGCTATGATGTTTGAACGGAACATTATAGAAGGTTATCTAACAGATGGTAGTGTTTTCTCAGAGATTCTGACTGGGGAATATAATCGTGGCAGAGGAGAGATTGTAGAGGAGAAAAGGGTACAGGGGCTCATATCAATCTTGAAATATGTATATATCCGATTAACATTGATCTGACGTGTGATGTTCTAAAAGTTTATTTGCTGAGTAGTCTTGAATCCTAGTTTGCTTGTTAGATGAGGGTAGTTAGCTGAGTCAACAAGTTGGTCGAGTACACAAGCTGATGATATAATCTACGTGATTATTCAACTCGTGGTTCATGTAGAAAGGTCTTCTCTTGAAAATAGTTACAAAAGGTTATCTACAAGCCACATGTTTGTTGGGATAATATTTGCAGATAAAGTTATCATTCACACTATTACGTTTGACTTGAGGCAATAAATTAGGAATGCTTCTAAATTATATCTGTCTTTTGTATGTTAGTATGCTATAGTTTCTAGTAAAATCGGCTAATTAAACGTGATAATACAAGTAAGGTGATATAAATGTGGGTTAGAGTGTGACTAGATAAAGTGTATAGTTTTATTGATTATATTCGGCCAATAAATAAAATCTTAATCAGAAGAAACATATAGTTTAATTATCTATAAATAGTTACATAAATTATTATTGAATAACCGTCATGGGGATGGCATAATTTTAAATCGACTTTTTTATCTATTAATTTTCTGTTTCGTTATTCAAACTGCCTATTTAGATTATATGTTGGAAAAAAATTTATTTTGGAGGAAGTGTACCCGTATTGGCTTGGAGGGAGGGTGAAAAACTATCTTGTTAAAACCACCTAAATATATCTGACCGGGAATCAATAAAATTCCGATAGCATAATCAACAGTAGTCAAGTCTAATGCGATAGTGACGCCTTAGGACAAGCGCCCACTGAAGATGGTTAAAATCGTTTGTTCTTATGCCACGATAAATATGACAACTATCAATAAACGGTTGATATAATTGTGTGGTTAAAATAAAAATAAACGTAGCAACTGAAGCAATATTTAATTTATATTGGCAAAGAAAGGGTGGTTTTGATTAAGAAGTTTCTAAAAATATCTTAATTCATTTTATATTCTCCTCCAATTTAAAGTTAATACATTATATTACATTAACTCAGATGGTTGGGTAGGGAGAGGGTGGAGGGGAAAAGTGACAGTTGATTTCCAAAAACCCAAATAAATGTAATAAAATGTTAAAATGCATTTGGTTGAACTATAGAACCGATAGTCCGAAGATATGTTTAGTGAATTTAATCTATAATTTTAGTCTAAAAGGAAACTAATTTCAAATACTTATTAAGTGATTACCATTCCAAATACATTCTAGACGCTACTATTTTTTAAAAACTTGCAATTTGGAGATATTTTCTAGAGACAACTGATTTTAAGACCACTACTAATAGCTTTTAGAGGCACCCAGACATATTAATTTATACTTAAAATTTTTCTTGGACTAATTTTTGGATTAGAGGGAAAACCTATTTAAGTAAAACATTTATTTGCTAACCATGCTCTCTACTATTCCTTCTTCCATTATAATTTAGATGTGGCTATAAACTTGATTGATAACCGCCACCCCCTAAGAAGATTTCTGGATGCACCATTGTATTGAATACAATTAAATAATGCCAATTCCCAAAAAAAAATATTCAAAACAATTATGTATCACTCGAATTCAATTTTAAAAGAAAGGAAACTCACTGCCCAGTTTACAGATGTAGACAACTTGTATAATATTTATGCAATTGCGTCTGTACTTAAACATAGCTAAAAATTAAAAGGTGAATTACTACATATTATGTACGCACTAGTCTTACGGATAGCTACAGGTTTTGTCCTTGATTTAGACATATATTCTAATAGGATTTGAATATAAAACTCGTCCACCTCAAAATTACTAAGGATCTTAGTGTCACGGTCTGTATTATGTGTAGAATTTTAGCTACACTTTTGGAATAGAATGTTGTCCAGGGCACAACTTTGAGGTTGTCTAAACGTTACACCCGCCATTATATTACGGGATAGTAATGATTATGGAGGTATGGAGACAGTGAATATCTTAGGTCTAAATTAATACCAATTAACCAGGCGTTGGTGAACGTAGATATATACCCTTTTTCGGGTCTCATACTTATGGTACTACCAGGAACCAAAATTAGAACCTATAGATTTGTGGCCTGGCACACTGACCCTTAATACTCACTCGGATATCAGCTAATTGGATAGTTTGGCAAACTCGTATACAACCAGTAGCTATCCTCCATGAGTACCAATTAAAATCGGATCATAGCCTATCAGAATTGGGACTGGTCCCCCCTAACCACTAAACCTCGTAGACAGATACTTCCTACATACAGCCCATTACATTATCTGTGTCCACCTTTAATATCGCCAGCTATTTAAAATGTATTTCAATTACCATAACTTAATGGTGTATAATGTATTTGTTGTGTATGGAATATCTTTTTGTCTTCCAATTTGAAGAGTAAATAATATATATGATTGACTAATCATTATGAATAAGTAGTAAGAGGTTTGGGCTACAATTACTAACAAGCTGGAATTGATTTTGCCAGGTATATACAATAATGTAATACCTTAGTTGTGTATTGTTTTGTTTAATCTATTATAACGTTTTTAACATTCCTACCACTAAGGTTTGTGATTTTATGTAAGGCTGTCTGATTCAGCTTAAGGCTACCACCAATTAGTACTTAACCAGGTTGTATCCTCAACAATATCACAGCCTAGGCAGTTCTGAAAAGGTGTATTAGGGAAATGATGAGTGAGAAAGTGTCCCATCGCTTTCCTCTCTAAGCCAGAAGGTACTATTGCAAATCAATCTGCAAAGCCCACTAAGATGCATACACCAACTGACACACAAGCGACACCTTCACTCCATTCAACACTGAGACTGGCTGTATATTGAATGTTATTACTAATATCTTTCATCCCTCTGCCACTTTCATATTTTTCAGGTCTATAAATAAGACTGAGACAGATCAATAAAAGTATCAACTTGCTCTATCCCAGTACCAGAAAATATAGTGCATTGTTAATATTCAAATTTTTGCTGATATATAATTATAATAACATTTGCTACCAAACTCGCAGAACATGGCTAGATATAAACGTAACATGTGACTTGAAACAAGTTGGACGTAGACATACTTGAATAACTATGGAAATATAATAACATTCAAGTATATATATATATACCTCGGATTAGTATCATATATCCAAACCCCTCAAGAAATCACCAAGCTGCAGTACTTGTAGCTCTTGCAATGGAATCCGGCCTATTCGAGGAGCGTCATATCTTTGAAGGTGCTCCCTCCACCATATATCGAACGAAATTTACCGTCCTATCTGGTGCGTTATTTTTAATTCATTAGGCGCATTATTCCAGTGTAATTTATCACTCGCTTTAAGTTTGTCTGGTAGTAGCCTATGCAAGTCATGTGTATTTGTACCTTATGTTTGTAGATGCACAGTAAGTAACCAGATAACAGCGAAAAAGATGTAGCCTAATTTTATCTACTCTTATTTATTTGAAATATCTAAGTGCATTTTTTTGAAAATGAAGATTATGTTATTTTTCTCCCTTTGCTATCTCTCTCTTTCTTTATTTAGTTCTAATTTCATCGTTTATTTTATTCTAATATAATCATAATAGCACATTCAAACTATGCGAAAAATATTATTTGATTAATATTATTTTTTAAACGGATATTACAAATTGGTTTTTAGTACATAAGTATTAAATGTACATTCATTATTCAAGTGAGTTAAGTGTAAGAAAGGGCGCTAGCTTTAAATTCAACTAATTAAAGAAGATATTATTATTATTATTATTTCAGCATATTATGCGAATTTTTATGAGCTAGAGCGAAAGGAGTTACCAATTTGGTTGGTAAAAGTATTTTCACATATCCTCAGGGTTCTTTTATTTGCCACAATCGATATGGGACCGACGGCTTTTCTTCCCCTTCACAGAAACTTGTGCTACGGATTTTTATCGTGCAAGAAAATCCGTCAACATTAGCTGGGCTTGAACCCACGAAAATTGGGTCCTGAGGCAATCACTTTACACCAAGACTATCGAGGTCGTCAAAAATATATAAAACAATGCATCGTTTACCTTAACCAGATGCTATTAACTTTATTTTATGTAAAATGTTACAAAACATACTAATTTATTAGGTCCTTAATATTTTATTATTTAATAAATATTAAAATTGTTAATGTATTTATATTTTTGTGTTTAAATATTTTTTAAATTATGCTTAAAATTAAATATATATATATATATATTTTAAATCCAACAAACATTAAACTGACATTAATGTCCCTGTTCTTTTCATTATTTCAAGAGCTATACTATGATTTAAATTCAACTAATTAAAGAAGATATTATTATTATTTCAGCATATTATACGAATTTTTATGAGCTAGAGCGAAAGGAGTTACCAATTTTGTTGGGAAAAGTATTTTCAAATATTCTCAGGGTTTTTTTATTTGCCACAATCGATATGGGATTGACAGCTTTACTTCCCCTTCACGGAAACTTGTGCTGCGGTTTTTTATCGTGCAAGAAAATCTGTCAACATTAGCTGGGTTGAAACCACGAAAATTGGGTCCTGAGGCAATCATTTTACACCAAGACCATCGAGGTCGTCAAAAATATACAAAACAATGCACCGTTTACCTTAGCCAGATGTTATTAACTTTATTTTATGTAAAATGTTACAAAACATACTAATTTGTTAGGTCCTTAATGTTTTATTATCCAATAAACAGTAAAATTGTTGATATAGTTAGATTTTAGTGTTCATATATATATTTTAAATAATGGTTAAAATTAAATACATATTTTATTTTATTTAAGTCCTTCAAACATTAAACAGAATTTAATAATATCCCTGTCCTTTTCAATATTTCAAGAGCTATACTATGAAAACTTCTGGTTTTTAAACCACATCTCACGACCAGATGAGGTAGGCTTAATTTAGAGGAAGTGTATTCTTATTTACGTGTGAAAGGGAGTGGAAAACTATTTAGGAAAAACCCTATACTCTCGATGAGGTAGGCTTAATTTAGATGAAGTGTATCCTTATTAACGTGTGAAAGGGAGTGGAAACTGATTTAGGAAAAACCCTATACTCAATACACCCGACCGTGATTACATCTCCGAAAACCAACCCTCAGTACATCTGAACATGATTGCATCTCCACTCCCCTTGTGTACGTATACTGTGAAAGTGTTCCTTAAGGCAGATGTTTTCAAACTGTGGTGCGCATACCATCAGTAAAAACATAAATTAATTCTCGGTGTTAAGCCGTGAGAAAAAAAAAGCCACAAACACACTTTTTTTTTATTAAAGTCGGAGGTCGTCGAATCTTATAAATATATTCTGACTAAGTCTAGAGATAAGTAAAACAGATTTAACCAATGGTTGAAGATGTGTCAACGCTGATTTAATCTCAGAAAGCAGTGCAGTTTTTGTTATTATATATACCTATCTGTGCATCATTAGAAATGTTTAAAAATATTAAATATTCAACTATATATTGTTGGTTCTACAAATTACAGAAATTGTTTAGGTGGTACGAACTTCAAAAAGTTTGAAAACTGCTGTTTTAGAGCATTCAGTAACTGAAATGGGTTAAATCTAATTGAATATTGATTGGTGTCCAATATTGAAATATTCTAAATCATACCTATAAATATGATTGAGGTACAAATTGGTTTCATTTAAACATTAGTTCAATAATATTATATTTAGTATTTAAACTATCTCGTAACATTGGCCCCCATTTTTTAAATTAATATATATACCTTATTCATACCTCTCGAAACTTCACAGAGGTTGTTTTTCCACATGTTATTTATCACTATTATTTTCCACCCTGTTTCCAAACTAATTTGACGACAAGTTCTCTAATCTTATACCTTAAATTAATAGGTTTGAGGGTGCCACCTGCTCGATTATAAATTACTCTCAAGCCATGGTAAATATTATGAAAGGGGCAGCTCTAAAACTTCAAAACAACTAAAACATACCTCATCTTATATAAAATGTAATCTTGCAGACCAACTATTAAATAATTTTTCTTTTAAAAAAAACGTTGGGCTCATAAGACTAAATGGGTTAAATTATTTTGAAATATTTGGTTATTTTTTAAATAATAAGAGATTTATGAACGTCAGCAACTAGTCCAAGCAATGCAGTAGTTGGCAACCTTGGTATTTTTTTTAGCACCACGTCTTAGTACCTGTTCAGTCTATACGTATACGTACTAATTACACTAATTAGTTAGGGATGAGGAAGAAGAATTTAAAAGAAGTGTACCTACATTTTGGGGGAGGGAGGGGTAATTATTTTTTTAGGAAAACTACCCTCAGTACACCCGACCTGGATTTGAAATACGATCTCCCTGTTACTGGTAGTCTAGTCTATTGTGATAGTGATGCTCTAGACCATGCAGGCAGCGAACAGTTGTTTAAATTACATATTTAAATTAACAGATATCTGTTTATTACTCACATACCAGTCATTTTTGGTTTATCACACATTTTGGTATTTAGAATATATCAAAATATATAGATTTTTGATATTGACAAAATAGAGAATTTTAACTTTTAAACTATGTTTACAAGAAATTTTAATATTTTAATGGCCAAAAAAATTACTTTTGTTTTCATTTCAGTAAACACTAAACTTTTGTGTTCTTAAATGTTTTGTCAATATATAAACTAAAAGTAACATCAAATTTGCACTATAGCCTGTTATCCAAGAATCACTTTTAAGGACCTATTATATATAACATTAGACTGGATTGCTATAAACAATCAAATCGAAGTTTGTATACCTTATCGGCATGTTAAGGGTATATTTAAAAAAGAATGCATTTCCTCTTTTACTCCATACTAGTGTGGTTAAATTTCCTCCAAATGCTAACTTCCCTATTCCTAGCCCATTAGCGTAATTATGGGGATAGGCCAAGCGATTTGTAGGATGACTTGTAAAAAGACAAAAACAAAAAATAAAAAAACATTACTTTAAGGAATAAAAATAGTCCAACGACTTTAACAATACAATCTGCTGGAAAAGGATCTCTCAGAATGCGTAACTCTTCAACCTTTGTCATGTAACAAAAAACCTGCGTGTTCCCTGCTGACTACTGAACTTTCTTCCTTAGAAAAACCTTTTTCGAGAACAATCTTCCTAGTTTGAATCCCAATGTTTACCAGACAAAGAATAACAACGAAGAATCGTGACCTCACATACGTGAAGTAAGATTAGTAGCAAATTCTTTTTCTTTTCTTTTTTTCAATCAAATTTTCGATGACAATGTGTTGTTTCGTCTTTTTGAGATTTTTGTTTTGACAGTATATATGTGCGGGAGATTTGTTTAGGAGTAGAACCACATATTGATGAAATATGTCATCTTGTCAAAAGGCTGTGAAAGGGGAAATACAGTACCATTCTAGGCTACCTTAATTTAATCTTAAACTATGTTGTAGTATGATTGGTTTCTTAAGGCCAGCCTCGTAGCTATCATTCCTGTCCACTAATCTAGAGGTATATCCGAGTGGTCTTGGGATAAAGTGCTTGCTGAGTACCCAATATTAGTGGGTTCAAACCCAGCTTGGGTCGACGAATTTTTCTTGAATATTAATATAATGTAGAACACCCTGCTTTGTAGGGGTAGTGAAGCCATCGATTCCATGGCAATTTTGGCTTGTAAACATGTCTGTAAGTTAAGTGAAAATACCCCTTTCTAGCAAAATTGGTAGACTCTTCGCTCTCGATCATAGAAAGGATCATAACCTAATATAATACGTTGGTTCAAAAAGTTCATGCTAAGTATTTAAAATAAATAATAATAGTAATCCAGAGGTCCTGGGTTTATTCCCGGTGGTAGCATGGTAATTTTTCTGAAGTTTTGTGTCCGGTTAACCGTCTTAACAAAAATAACTTGAGACTAACAGCGTGTTCATTATATTTAAGATTAAATAAAAAAAAATTAAATCATATTTCATTATTTCAGATTGATAAGTTTCTATGCAAATAATCTAAAATTAAAGTGTGACGGGATGTTTAAATTTTTTTTATGGGATACCCCTATTTGCACGCCAACAAAGGTCAATAAGTGGAAGATTGGGTTCATATCTCTGCCGGGTGTACTTGGGTGGGTTTTCCTAAATTAATTTACCACAATCCCTCCAATAAAACTGCCGGTAAATTTCCTATTAAACCTGCCTTCCCCATCTCTACTCCTGTACATAGATTTGCGCGGAGAGTGTGAAACCATTTTGAAAAAATAAAACCACCCTGAGTATACCTCGGCGACCTTAGAACCATAACTTCTCTTATTGAAAATAAAATAATAATTATAATTTTAAACTATTTAATAATATATAATGAACTATGCGTCTTATCTCATTTTACCGCCTAAGATACTCGGCATTGCTATTTATCTCTCCCTCCATCTCTCACCAAAGCCCTTTGTCGGGGTAGCTAGTGCGAGATGAGAGTTTAATTGCGCCATCATTCATTCACATGTTCATATCAGCCATCAGGAGCTACCCCACTTGATGGTCTCATCAGCTACCCATCAGTTGGAGGTTCGAGTACCTTGCCCGCCTTCATCCATCCACCGACACTTCCAGCGACGGACCTTTCTGCAAGGAAAGTAGGGGATGAGGGTGATATCGTAGAGGGTCGACTGAGGGGTTGGGGGAGAACCCAAAAGTTGGACTCTCCGTTCAAGTGAGATATATGTACGAGGAGTAATAATGGGAGGTACATCGCTCATACGTTCCGAATATTTCAAGAGAGAGGGAAAGAGAGAACGTGTGATTTATTATTAGGGTCAAGCATGTATGTCTGGATTGTCTGCCGGAGCTTTCAGAATTAGTGCTTTGTACGTACAACATCAATTCTAGTTTTCGTGACCCTCGTCTTGCTACCCGTCTGGGATATCTAATAATAACGTTGTTTATTTTGCAACATGTACCACCTTTTACTACCCATCCATCTGAACACACAATAACGCTGATTATTTACAACATGTACCACCTCTTACTACCCTGCCGGGCTAACCACATAATAACATTGTTTATTTTGCAACATTTACCACCTCTTACTACCCGACCGGGCTAACCACACAATAACGCTGTTTGTTTTTCAACATGTACCACCTCTTACTACCCTGCCGGGCTAACCACAAAATAACATTGTTTATTTTGCAACATTTACCACCTCTTACTACCCAGCTGGGCTAACCACACAATAACGCTGTTTGTTTTTCAGCATGTACCACATCTTACTACCCATCCAGGCTAAACACACAATAACATTGTTTATTTTGCAACATTTACCACCTCTTACTACCCGACCGGGCTAACCACACAATAACGTTGTTTGTTTTTCAACATGTACCACCTCTTACTACCCTGCCGAGCTAACCACACAATAACGTTGTTTGTTTTTCAACATTACCACCTCTTACTCGTTGTTTGTTTTTCAACATTTACCACCTCTTACTACCCGGCCGGGCTAACCACACAATAACGTTGTTTGTTTTTCAACATTTACCACCTCTTACTACCCGGCCGGGCTAACCACAAAATAACGCTGTTTGTTTTTCAACATTTACCACCTCTTACTACCCGTCCGGGCTAACCACAAAATAACGCTGTTTTACAGCATGTACCACATCTTACTATCCATCCAGGCTAAACACACAATAACGCTGTTTGTTTTTCAATATTTACCACTTCTTACTACCCGTCCGGGCTAACCACACAATAATGCCAATTTTTTTAACATTTACTACTTCTTACTACCCGTCCGTACTAACCACACAATAACGCTGATTATTTTAACATGTACCACCTCTTACTACCTGGCCGGGCTAACCAGACAATAATACTGATTATTTTTCAACATGTACCACTTATTACTACCCGTCCTTACTGACCATACAATAACGCTGATTATTATTCAACATGTACCACCTCTTACTACCCGTCCGTACTGACCACACAATCACGCTGATTATTTTTCAACATATATTCCTTCTTAATACCAGTCTGGTATGTCACTATATTCACAATGACTATTTTTTTTAACATATTGGCTAACACTTCTTACTAAATGTCAGGGATATCCATCCATATATTCACACTTATTTCTTAAAGTTCACCACTTCTGAATACCCATCCAGACTATCCACATATTTACACTCATGTTATAAAGATGAAAAAGGTGATATTTATATAAAAATACTTGTATTCACGTTGAAAGAGATTTGGAAACCGTTCAATGAAAACAAACACGTTAGATCTGGACAGGATTTTAGTACTAGCTATAACATCATCACCAAAAAGAACGAACCCAACTGACATTTTGACCAAGTGTCATCCACAGACAGCGGGTAGATCCCTTTGTTAAAATTTTTAATGTATAATATTTTGTATACGTGTAGTTTGAACGGATAGTAAGACGCGATGGTATTTTTTTAAAGCATGAATTAATATTTCCAACACATTTCATTCGTGTCTATTTGCACACGTGCCCAGCGGTATTTTTTTTACTACAAGAATATCTCCAGAAACATATATTTATTTATTTATTTATTTATTCCCTATGTTTAATCACGCGGCATTTTTCCAGTAAAGTCAAATCATTTTTCCAAGCCTCGCCGCCACTTTAACAGTAAAAGTTATTGAGCTTCATAAAATGTGTTAAGTGTGTCAATATTTGTCAAGGTAAACCGCGCCACTGCCGAACACCAACTGCCGGAAACTATAAAGTATTCATTCGATGTGTGGACTGCGTCAATATATCAGAAGCCTTCGTGAGACTATTGAATATCATCTGCTGTCACAAGTGTAATTATTTGTCTCCTGATGTTACCCGCATCGGTTGGACAAGCGAATAAAGGCATAAGTATCGTATTAAAATAGTTTTACCGTGACAGGAATTTCGGGGTTTTCAAATCCAAAACGGGTATTCTAAGTTTATCTCCTATTATAAAGATATTTTTTTATCACCGCGTCTTACTACGGGTTCAGCTTATACGCATATGTGATAATTACACTAATGGGTTAGGGATGAGAAAGGAAATATTTAGAGGTAATCTACCAGCATCTGCATGAAAAGAGAGTGGGAAACCATTGATAAAAAAACACCCTCATTGGACCTTACCGGGATTCAAACCCCAATCTCCCCGTCTTCAGAAAGAATTTGATCAATAAAGCATGTTGGGGGAAATTTCATTTTTAATCCCTACATTTCCCGGGAGGATAGTGTTGTGTATAATAAATAAACATTCTCTTAACTAGGCCTATAATAACAAACACGAGTTCAGTAACTATTCTACTTCAAGATTTATGAAGCCACTCCTCTGATGACGTCACCCAAGCGTCTTGTGCAACGCAACCGTCTTTGTCAGTTCCGGTCTATATCTCGAGTGGCGAGCATCTGCTCTTTGTTCTTTAATAGTTTATTATTTTTTCATAAATAAAACTGACAGATAGTTTAACATGGAGAAAATTAATAAATAGTTAATAAATCGAATCTTATTTTTATTATGGTTAGGGATAACTTAAACAAATAATCATGACACATACCTCGCTGTTTGAATGGTCTAAGACGTAACTCTCACAATAATCAACGCTTCTGCTGATGTGTAGATCGGGGTTTCTTCGTATACTTTAGCGAAAATTATGTTACATTTCCTATAAATTCAATCTTCCCCATCTTCAGAATATTAGCGTAGTTCGTACATGTATGTATAACCCAAAAGGGTAATAAGACGCAGTGCTAAAAAAACTATTATTCAAATAACTTTTATTTTAAATATAATAAGATCTCACTGTAATCAGTAGTCATCCATTCTATTGTGAGAGTGATATTTTAGACCAGGGATGGATAAACTAGGGCTCGCGGCCCAAATACAGCCCGCTGCAATCCAGCCCTTGGTGTAGGATAAATAATATAAATGTATTTCGTTGTGAAGCAGGCTTTTTAAATTACATTTTGATAAAACAATTTAAAAAAATCAATATTTCTAAACTTCGGAAATCATACCGAAAATTACATGGCATTGTTTGCATCCACATATTCAATATAACCTTTGTTTTTCAACTATGAAACTTAGGAAAAATAATCTAAGAAACCTATTTATTGATGATAATCTGTATTTTATCTTGAAAATCATTTTCCCACATTGCAAACAAAATTACGAAATAACTCTGGAAGTTTATTCTCAGTTTCACTCGTCTCAAAGCCCTTCTTATAACTCTTCTGAGCAAACTTAAAATATATATTTATACACTTAAGGTATTTATGGTTGATTTGTAATCTTGTACCGACTCAGGTTTTAAATGAGTACGTAACATACATATATCAATATAAGAAATAATCAGAAGAGGGTAGGTTTGAAAAATATTAATTTAATTACTCATAAAGCAGAACAAGGTGCACAATGCATATTAGGAACACCATCTCAATTAACATGGTCTATAAACTTTACTGCATCAAGTTACCTGTTAGATTGCTGGGCAGAGACAAAAGTAAACATGGCGTAAAGCGCCCATTAACTGTACGATAACAGATTAGAAAAGCTAGAAACAATCCATCTGCTTGATACATTAACATGGAACATTCTGCAGACAATTGTACCGGCAAGTTCAAAGTATGTACTATTGGCTATTACCTTTTCTAAGGCTGGCTCACGACCCATTGATCTAAGCCAGTAGGGCAACAATAATACAATTGTTGTGCACTCCAATAAGAGGGCGAGCAACACAAATTAAATTCGAAATATTAGATACCACGATCCGTGCCAGAAAGGCTTAATCGGCCCACAAGTTGAACACCCAAGCGATGTACAACACAAATAAAACATGAAATATCAGATACCACGAGCCGTGCCAGAAAGGCTGAAGTGGCCCACAAGTTGAACACCCAAGCGATGTACAACACAAATAAAACATGAAATATCAGATACCACGAGCTCTGCCAGAAAGGCTGAAGTGGCCCACAAGTTGAACACCCAAGCGATGTACAACACAAATAAAACATGAAATATCAGATACCACGAGCTCTGCCAGAAAGGCTGAAGTGGCCCACAAGTTGAACACCCAAGCGATGTACAACACAAATAAAACATGAAATATCAGATACCACGAGCTGTGCCAGAAAGGCTGAAGTGGCCCACAAGTTGAACACCCAAGCGATGTACAACACAAATAAAACATGAAATATCAGATACCACGAGCTGTGCCAGAAAGGCTGAAGTGGCCCACAAGTTGAACACCCAAGCGATGTACAACACAAATAAAACATGAAATATCAGATACCACGAGCTGTGCCAGAAAGGCTGAAGTGGCCCACAAGTTGAACACCCAAGCGATGTACAACACAAATAAAACATGAAATATCAGATACCACGAGCTGTGCCAGAAAGGCTGAAGTGGCCCACAAGTTGAACACCCAAGCGATGTACAACACAAATAAAACATGAAATATCAGATACCACGAGCTGTGCCAGAAAGGCTGAAGTGGCCCACAAGTTGAACACCCAAGCGATGTACAACACAAATAAAACATGAAATATCAGATACCACGAGCTGTGCCAGAAAGGCTGAAGTGGCCCACAAGTTGAACACCCAAGCGATGTACAACACAAATAAAACATGAAATATCAGATACCACGAGCTGTGCCAAAAAGGCTGAAGTGGCCCACAGGTTGAACACCCAAGCGATGTACAACACAAATAAAACATGAAATATCAGATACCACGAGCTGTGCCAGAAAGGCTGAAGTGGCCCACAAGTTGAATACCCAAGCGATGTACAACACAAATAAAACATGAAATATCAGATACCACGAGCTGTGCCAGAAAGGCTGAAGTGGCCCACAAGTTGAACACCCAAGCGATGTACAACACAAATAAAACATGAAATATCAGATACCACGAGCTGTGCCAGAAAGGCTGAAGTGGCCCACAAGTTGAACACCCAAGCGATGTACAACACAAATAAAACATGAAATATCAGATACCACGAGCTGTGCCAGAAAGGCTGAAGTGGCCCACAAGTTGAACACCCAAGCGATGTACAACACAAATAAAACATGAAATATCAGATACCACGAGCTGTGCCAGAAAGGCTGAAGTGGCCCACAAGTTGAACACCCAAGCGATGTACAACACAAATAAAACATGAAATATCAGATACCACGAGCTGTGCCAGAAAGGCTGAAGTGGCCCACAAGTTGAACACCCAAGCGATGTACAACACAAATAAAACATGAAATATCAGATACCACGAGCTGTGCCAGAAAGGCTGAAGTGGCCCACAAGTTGAACACCCAAGCGATGTACAACACAAATAAAACATGAAATATCAGATACCACGAGCTGTGC
This sequence comes from Timema californicum, assembly GCA_902141385.1. Taxonomy (NCBI): domain Eukaryota; kingdom Metazoa; phylum Arthropoda; class Insecta; order Phasmatodea; family Timematidae; genus Timema; species Timema californicum. The sequence goes on along the minus strand of CABFOW010000037.1, from coordinate 25,466 downwards.
CAGAAAGGCTGAAGTGGCCCACAAGTTGAATACCCAAGCGATGTACAACACAAATAAAACATGAAATATCAGATACCACGAGCTGTGCCAGAAAGGCTGAAGCGGCCCACAAGTTGAATACCCAAGCGGTGTACAACATAAATTTAACATGCCTAACTAGGCACCGCCTCAAGGCCCTGAACAATCAGAATTATCTCTTTCCAAGCTAGCTACCTTGAAGACTGCTATATAGTCATACGGGATAAGGTGTGGGACTCACTCCCATTGAAACTGCTAGTCATAAGGGCCCCGCAGGAAAAATGTGAATCACCAAACGACTTCACTTTATATACTACTAATCAACGGTTTCCACCAACAATAAGTGGTTACAGAGTTTAAGGTGTAGGATCCAATCCCATTGAAACTGCTGGTCCAAGGACTCAGCAGAAAAATTGTGTGAAGCGCGAAAGGATATGATTAGATATAACAAATTGCGATAGACATTAAGTTAGATAATAGGCTAATCCTCTAAACTAATATTCCCTAAAAACTACGATTTGAGTCCAGCCATGGTACAGGCTATTCCCCAATCCTTTATTGATCTATCGAAGTCCAGGTTACTTTATACGTTCCGATGGGTCCCTCGGCGAGAACATCCTGATCACCGCTAAACGTAGGATAAGTTGGCTAAGACACGACTGTCTAGGAGACGTTGAATAATAGTAATCATATTGTTGCCAATCAAACCACGGAGTTTTATAGTGGTTAAACGCACTGCATTCTGGGACGGACGAGAAGAGGGGGTGATTGACCATCTACGGGGTTCTAGGAAAGTTGAGTCCGCCTAGTGAGCTGGTTGAGTGCGGTCTTCAGTTGATCAAGAATCTCGGACCGGTCAAGTGCGATATAATTAAATGGCACGGTCGGCCCACCATTCTGACGGCATGGCTTCTGATGGGGCCGGAATCGTTCCATGAAGTATCCACGACGTTGGTATGTAACACAGACATATATTTATTACAGAACATGTATGTAGATCAGGGGAAAATAATATGTGTGTGTATTTAACCCATGATTAGTTGCTTCAAATATTAGGGTCGAAAAAGGGCTGAACTAGTTTAGGCCTTTACAATCTCAATGTATTTAAACGTGTTCATATGAGTCAATTACGTGTGTTTATCTATTTTTTTAAATGAATTTTGGCCTAACCAACATCCTCTGCCCCACCCCCTTCCCCATTTCGTGTGAGTTTGAAAATCCCTGTCTATACCATTTTACCATAAAACGTGTTAAATTTATTTATCATTATTATTCTTATTATTATTAACACCACGTCTTACTACCCGTTCGGGTTATACGCACTTACGCTAATGTGTAATGTATGGTGATTGTGAGATGAAATGAAGGACCTACAGTTTAACGTGGAATCCGAACCACGGTGGAGGCCTGGCATTCCTCACATTCACAAGATGTCTATTTATAATTACTTTTAACAAAACGATTATAATGTGTTTATTAAAAATTATCTTGTATAGTAACACTACTTGGAGTGTTCTTTGAAGTGATAATATTGACAGTATTTATATAAATATAATGTATTTTTTTTATCATTGCTTGACATACTCTAGGCATTATGCTACATATGTCTGTGGTAACGTGGACTAAATTTAGAGTTACAGTATTTAGCCATTTGGACCAAAGAACAACATAACTAGAATCCTAATAGTTTTAAATGATGGTATTTATTCCAAGTTTTATTATTATTATTTAGCACCGCGTCTTACAAACCATTCGGGTTATACGCTTTAGGTACTAACTACGCTAACGGATTAGGAATTGGGAAGGTTGAACTAGAGGAATTGAACGCGCATTTGTGTGGAGGGAGAGTGGAAAACCATTTAGGAAAACCACCCTCGGTTCACCCGACCGAGATTCGAACCCCGATCTTTCCGTCCTCAGCAGTCGGGCTCAACACGACTAGCGCGTTAGCCAACTACGCCACCAAGGCGGGTTCCAAGTTTAATAAACCACTATTCTTTCAGATAAAAATGTTTATTAGCCTGTCTGACATCTTAGCTCAGTCAGTAGTGTGTCTGTCTACTGAGTTATGGGTCCCGGGTTCGATCCCCAGCATGGCTGGAAAACTTATAACTGGTTAAACCGGGCTTATACCTTACACAGTGATAAATTAACGACCGGAGGCTGGATGTTTTGTTCGTTATATATTTAAGTTGGTTAATGAGTCATGTGTTTATTATAATAATTCTGTTCAGAGAGTGCACGATTATTACTTCATATAAATAAAATGAAAAATATTTACTACCTCTTAGACGTAATGTGCATTGCCCGGATAAGTAGTAAGATGCTGTAGATAAAAAAAAATATCCATTTAAAAGTTTTCGAAAGTGTTATTAAGGTGTGTACTATCAAATGTAAATATCATTCCCAGGGATTCTGTGATTGTACCAGTATCTAATGAACTGGGCGGCCGAGTTAAACACGTGACTTTTAGGTAGGGAGAGGCCGATATCGATTATCGGGTCAATCTATGGACAGTGGCTGGATCGGGTAAATCGAGTTGATATGGTCGAGTGCTCTCACCAAGCACGACTGCACATAAGATCGAGATAGAAGACACATGAAAACCATTACTGTGGTCAAACTAACAGGTGAACAATTTATATTAGGTTTAAAGCGTGTAATGATTTTCTGAAAATATTATTATCAATGATGAATCTGACAAGCATTGATTTTATTTTTGACACTATACATTCATTGTGTATGTGTATACGAAAAACGTCAGATTCTTATTTGCCTGTTATTTTAGTTACTAAGTCTTAATGGGTTTGTATCCCTTCTAATGAAAGAATGTGATTTTTACTACTCTAGATTTCCTAATCTCTTTCCCCAACAGTAACTGTATTTACTTCCAAATATAGTATCATGTTTACAAATTTTTCTGGTCACACACCTATGTACTAATTACCATAATTTGTCAGGGATTCTGAAGGTTTATTTTAGATAATATGAATCCTTGTTTGCATGAAGTGTAATGTGGAAAACCTTTAAATATTTAGGAAAAATCACCTCCAAAGCACCCGACTGGGATTGAGCCCCGATCTTCCAGTCTCCGGCATTCTAGTATAACATGAGAGTAGCGCGTTAGACCATCACAGGCCTAAAGGAAGTGCTCGATAGCAGGATCTCACCTTGAAACGATAACTCCTTGAAAAGAGTAATTATGTAAGAATTATAACCGAGAAAAACTTCGACTGTGTTGTGTATAATCTAAAGTCAGCTCTTTCAAAGTGACTTGATTTCTATGGCAGGATATTAAACAAATAACCTTTCTTCTAACACCACTTCCTACTACCTGTTTGGGTTATAGGTAAAAAACAACAACTAAAAAACACAATCTGCATTGTAACAATGTCTAGATATTCTTGTTTGAGAACGTAATCGTTGATATGTCCTATACCGGTAATGTGGGTCTCATAGATTTTGGAGAAGTCACTGACACATACACTCACCTTTCGTTAGCCCATAAAATAAGATAGAAACAATTATAATTAATCTGATTAAAACAACTATCCAAATAAACCCAAATTTAAAGCGCTAATATAATATTTAAAGCACTTTATGAAAATATTGACCTTACTAATCCCAAACGTGTTGATATAATTACAACTAATAAACTACCTAGGGAAGTTTACAACATTTATTTGGATAAGTCCGAATGGATTAACACTTTATTTATTTGTATGTTTTAATATGAACTAATTTACCCGATTGACTACATCACCATAAGACATACTAAAAACTTAAATTATAAAACTGACACAAATCCATGGGCAAGTTTCATAGTCAGACTTAGCACGCCTTAAGTGTGACTCTAAACTAAATACAAGACGACACTTACCTAGACCAGAATAAAAGGGGCCGGATTCATAGTCAGACAGTATGCCTTAAGTGTGACTCTAAACTAAATACAAGATGACACTTACCTAGATCAGAATGAAATGGGGCTAAATTCAAATAAAAAAAACTTGTCCGCTCCAGTTTATTTTAGGTAGGTGTCGTCTTGAACTCGGTATCAAAGTGTATTTGTGGAGTTCTATGTCTGAATATGAAACTAACCACAAGTTTACGAGCCACTAGCTGATTATTGTGAAAGAGGGAGTAAACATTAAGAAAATAATGATTGTTTTGCCCTTGCTATAAATATAACTGGTGATAATTAAGGTAGACATAATGCCTAGTTAGAAAACAAATTATCAAATTATAATATTACGATAGAAGATTTGATAAACGATTCGGTGGCTAAAGGGTCTAAGCCACTTCTCTCACAGTAGATGGGGAGATCGAAGTTCAAATCTTGGTTGGAAGTAATTAGGTTGGTTTTTACAAAAATAGTTTTCCACTCACCCTCAACGTAAATTTGGGCATACTTCTTTTAAATATAACTCTCCTAATCCCTAAAACCATTAACTTAATTAATATATAAGCATATAACCCGTAGTAAGACGAGGTTCTAATCAAAATAAACTAAGCTCAGATACAAAATGTATTCTACTAATCTTAAAATATCACTTCTACCTTTAACTTTACAAGATTATGTATGAGCCTCCTTCTTGAAGATTCTGCAACAGTTTAAGGCAACACAATCAAGTTGGAGGTGAGAGCCAAGTCAAGACACTGCAAACACTCGCCTCGGGAGTGTTTATCTTAGGGAATGTTAACAGTCCCAAAGTTTTGCTTTAAGATGGTTTAATTGATAAACGACTGATGACGTTTCTAAGGGGAATAAGATCATTTAGAAAGCAAGTTTTCCTACAGAAATTTAATGAACGATGAGTCCTCCCCTGGTTTTATTTATAAACTGAAATCACCATATCTTTATATAATTATAGTCTTTTTTTTTAACAAATGCTTCACTCTATATTACATAAGGTATTTATTAATTGTGCAGTAATTACTCTTAATTGTAAACCATGATATGATACTTTTTGTTATTACAATAAATATTTAGATTCGTCAAATAGGTCTGGAAATTAATTATAGATTTATTTTTAAAACTTAAAATTTAATTGATTAGTGGTTTAGAAAATTTAATTGCAAAGTTACATTTAATCAACCAAACATATTTTGGAAGATTATTATTATAATTATTATTAGCACCATATCTTAGTACCAGTTATGGCTATACGTCAAATAAAGTGAGATGTTGCTATTAGTTGAAATTTAAATCATACATATACACTATTATTACCTAATATAGTGTGTCTGAACATACAATTTTAGGTCCTATATTATATTTAATGTATCTTCTTAGCATGGCGTAAATCCTATGTACAAACAACTATCATTTTCATCATAGCTTGGTCTGTATTTTAAATATAATTTTATTAAACTGTTTCGTCGGATTTAACTATAATTATCTTAAGGCTTTCTTCTTCTTAAATTAACACTACCAAGCTTTATTTGATTTAATCTCTATCCATCTGGAGATGGGGATGTACTCAGCCCTTCGGCTGGCTAGTACATCCCGCAACATCTGGTAGAAATTATATGTAATAGGGGAGTCCAGGCAGATGGGGGAATCCCCTTTAATTTACACACTGAATTTCTATGAGCGATAATGAAAGGTCCTACAATTTTGCCAGTAAAGGTATTCTCACATGGGTTCCAGGATTATTTTACGTGCCACAATTGAAATGGAACCGACGGATTTACGTCCCCTCCAGAGAAATTGATGATATGGATTTTTATCTCGCAAGAACACTCTGTCAATATTGACTTGGTTTGAACCAACAAACACCGAGTCCCGAGATGAGAGATTTACCTCACCACAGAGGTAGACCCTATGTATTAAACTATATTACTAAAGCATTATTTTACCAATCTTAAGTTTCATGAGGTCGATCAAAAATTAGTATCTTACAAAAAAATATTATGAGTTTCTTTTTATTTGCATCCCTTAGCAGGGGTTTTGGATTAGGCAAAGCAGCAAAGATCTTGTTTAAGCTTTTAATAGGATGTTTATTTAAATAAAATATATTTTATTTATTAAAATTTATACAACCTTTGTATAAAAACATAAATATCTTATCGTATAGTAAATTTAATACGTTTAACTACACATTATCCATTATTTAACTTATAATATATTGGGAAATTACCTCTTTTTATGTAACTAGATTCCTGGTTTGATAAATAAATTAACTTTACTTAAATGTACGTCAAGGTTTAGATTAAAAATTTACATAAGTGTTACTGAAATGATTTGTTTCCTTTCGTAGTGCAATTTTAACAGATATATTTGATTATTATTTGTACAACTAATTATATTTTTTGCCACATTATTGGCCACACTATTAAAATGGTCACTTTATAAATATACTGTAAGTTCAGTGGCACAAATATTGGGGTATGAATACTTTCAAGATGTTTTGAAGTGGTTTCTACTAAACTGTATCGTAATTTATCTTCACAAAGATTTTAGTAAAATTGTCTAAAATTGTATCTTACTATTTTCCTTCTCATTTAGTTTGAATCGCCAAAATATAAAGATAGAAAACAGAACAAGTATTAAACAATTTTTTTTTAAATCGTAGTTAATATAAATAAAAATATGTTATCTTATATCTTTGAAGAGAGTAAACAAACTCAAGATGGAAAAGAATAGCACCATATAAATATATGTTTTTTACGCTTATACTCCCATAAACTTGCTGGTTCCCGACTTTCCTCTTGGAAGAGGTGCTACACCATTAGAATCGCCATTTCTAGGGGTAATGAGCTAGAAGTAACAAACTTTCCCCAACAGTTTCTTCCTAAACTTCTTGGAAATTCCTTCTCTTTCAGAAAACTCACATTTTTCAACGAAACCTCTTTTTTTATTACTTTTCTTGAGCTACTTTGGGAATCGATAATTTTTACACCCTATAAGAACGTGTCTCGAGATTTTTTTATGTAAGCATATACTAAATTCTAGGATTAATTTTTGAATCCAATATCTTGTATTTGATTATTATTTGAGGAAAGAAATGGGTCATTAAACGTTCGATTATCTTTGAAATTAGAAATATTACAAGTAAATAAGGTGAAATAAATGTATTTTCTGCCGTAAAACACAACTAGGTGTATAAATGCTAAAAAGTAAATAAATAAAGTACAACACAATTTAACAAATTATAAAATAAAATATTGAATTCTTCAAATATTTATCATATTAAAAAATACAGACTGCTATATATTTTTTATTTTTTAGAAGAAAATACACAATCCCCTGTACATTTTATTCAAAACTATAATTTTAAAAAATCACTCTAGCATCAGCCCACACTCGAATTATATTGAGCGAATGATCCTCATCTTTTGGATGCAACTGTAAATAAAAAACGGGTTATCATGATCATTTTCTATTAATTACTCAACACAAGAATTATTAAATAATCTTGGCCCTGCGCAATGGGCTCATTTATCAAATTTTCAATTGAGGTTTCTCAATCAGTCTTAAAGCAAATACTGTAAAATATAATTAAAACTAACACTTCTCAAAAACCGTATTTTCATTAACCTAGGTCCTGATAGCTTAAGGAAACATAAAGATTCATATTACTATAGTATATTATTTTAAGGATTAACTAATTTTTCAAACACCTCTATTACACATTACTAGAGCAAAAGTTTTTGTTTACTGATATGTATATATAAATCAGTAACCATATAATACATTTATAATTTATGACATTACGTCGTATGTGACATTATTGGCATGGCACGTGATCTCTATGATCTTGAAAACGTCACAATACAGTGTACAGATAAATTAATTTTGAGCTTTGGTACTTATTATATTTAAGTTGACTGTTTTTCTCCCACCTCATACAAAATATTCTGGTAGGGTGGGGAGATGTTGATTAAATTAAATATTAGAGGAGGGTGAGTGGTAAACTATTTTAGAAATCTCATCCATTGTGCACGTGGCTAAAATTAGAAGCCAGAATCCCATGTCATCAGAAAACCAAACAGGAGAATCCTGACCTTTGTTCCGCGAGCCCAATGATAGATTGAGCAAACTTATTTGTAGCCTAGCTTATAGTTATATTAAAAGCACAAACATACTGAATTACATATGATAGTGAGATATAAGTAATCATTTCCCCAAATCATCATTAGCTGTGACTATAATCATATCTTTTGGTAAATCGAGGTATCCCGTAAGTTAGTGTTCTATCAAATTGTCTGTACATTTTAATCTTAACATTTATTACATATTAATCATAGAATTCTAGAATTTCATGATAGTTTTTTTATCCATTTAAAAAGGTTTATCATTATAGCCTAAACAAATATTAAATAGCTTTTGTAAGTTAATAAAATTAATATAAATGTATATAGTGAAATATTATTTTATTTGTTTTATCCAAAACTTGTTTTTGCTATAATGAATGACAAAATGATCTTCACTGGTTCACCTTACCAACCATCTGACTCCGACCAATCTCGTTGAATCAATCGGTTCTACCAACTATGAAAAAATATAACAGGCTTTATGTAGGCACGTGGAATATTAGTACGGATCACTTAGTTAAGTTTGCTGGTAATTGAGAGGTAGGAGTTTAAACCCTTGTCTGATGTACTGAAAATATTATTTTAAATTAAATCATTACCTCATTAGTAAAATTAAAATGCGAAGAGTATGCCAAGACATAAGACGAACCTATAGGAAAATGATACAAGTTTTAAAGTATTTTGCTTAAACAGCCCTAATTTTCTACACGCTAAAAACGACTAAGTACCGCCAAGCGTGAAAATAATTTCTTTCCCCACTACCACACTCTTTATGAAAGAAACCTAACGTCCTTGTTGTATAAGTAAAGATGAGTGTGTGATGCAGCGTTTTAAAGCAAGGCTGTGATATAAACGCGTATATATACATAATATGAATTACATATAACCGTGAACAAAAGCCACATAGAGGGGTATAGGAGAGATTTTTTTTAGTGGATTGAGGGTGTGAGGGATGGGGAGACGTCTATTGTGGAGGGCAAAGCGCCGAGGGGCATTCACCCGGAAATTCTGTACACCAAATTGTGTACATCCAACAGTTGGAGTAATTAAAGTTAAAAAAAGAGAGAAGTAAATTTTAAAAGAGAAAGGAAAGTACAAAACAGTATTATTTAGTTTTAAAAAAAACTGAAGCAAAAATATATACACTACCAAACATTGCAAATGTGGGGAAAAGGGTGGAATGCAATCGTTGAATAGAGCTCTGTTTTTTTTATTAGTTTTTTTTTCACTTTGCTCTCCATGTACACACACCAAGCAATTTAGATGCTACATTCATTTTGTTTCATACCATGACAAAAAATGTTTATTTAAATGTTTTTCATTCTATTTTCTTTTATACATTTTATGAAAGATATTTCCTGGACTACAATACTATTTGGATAACTGGTGTTAATTTGAAAAGAAAAACTATGTTTTGTATTTTAGTTTGTTTTTGAAAAATAAATATATATTTTGCTATAACAAGGCAATTGTTATTGAAATTGTCAAATTACTATATACATTAACAAAACTATACATATAAAAACCACTCTGAAAACGAAATAATTGCCAACAAATATAAATATAGGTATCAAATAAAGAGTTTGACCACATTAATGTTTGGTATGTATAATAAATGATGAACCCTTTTACTCTTTTCGAACCTTTGGAAAGATAGATTTTGTGATCGTCAAAAATAAGTGCTTTGATTTGGAAAGATTTTGACATTTCCTCCTGACCCCCTGAAACAGAAAAAAGACGGTTTTGGTGATGACGTCTGTATAACTGTATCTTTGTCTATAGGTAAAACTATTTTAAATATCAGACTTGAGCCTAATATCTAAAATTTGTATGAAATTCCCCGAGCTGTTTTTGGAATAATAAAATATCCAAACCTAAAATTAAGTGTAGCTTACTGATTGTCGAAATGATGGAACAGAGCTTTTATCAAAACATTTTCTAATTATATTATTATATTTTATATTAAGGTACTGATTTAAAAAAACAAATATCAGTTCTCATTCTCTAATTAAAATGACTGTAAGCGTACTTTATATAAGCGGAAATTTCCAACTTTGATAAAATATCCGCAACGCAATATTATATGAAATAACCCATCATTCATTGTAATGTTGAAATTCTATTAAATTATGAATATATATTTGAGATTATTTTTTTATAAGCCCGGTAAGTTATGAGCTATAAGTAAATATATATATATAATTATAAAATATAGTATTTAAAATGGGAAATTAATTTTTATGCTCTTTGGTTGATGATGGTGCTCTTATTTTCTCAATACTTCTCTACTAGTATACATAACTTCCTCTGTGATCTATGGTGGAGTGTTTTTGCAACAATGTATATTATTTGGTTTCCCAATTCTTACTATGGCTTAGTATATTTATATATTTTAAGGGAAAAAAAGAGAAAAAATAATTCAGTGCACCGTACCATTTATTTTAGTCCACACACTCTTTACATTGGTACCTATTTCGGTGGCCACATGGTCTCGGACATCACTCATGTATTATATTAGACTGTAGATGACAGGGATATCTAGGTTCAAATCCTGTCGGGTCTACTGAGAGTGGTTTAATTCCTAACTGGTTTACCACTCTCCTTCCATGTAAATGCGGCTAGATTACCTCTACATGTTTCATTTCTTATCCTTATACGGTAACTTATATATAATGCATATATCCTGAACAGGTAGTAAAACACGGTTTTAGAAAACTAATAACATTGTTTAGCTAATGTTTTGGAGACCTATCTTATTTTCTTGACTATATTATATATAAACAACCATAATTATATGTGATTCCAAACTAATTTGCTTTGATTTGCCTTGTCAAGTCTGGTTTACCTACCATTATTTATTAACTGGGCCAGATAAATCGTATTTTAAGAATCTGCCGTAAACAAAATGATAAAAAAGTTGTTATTATGTACCATACATAACCTTATAATCTTACAGTATTATAATATCTTAAAGAACTTTCAAAATAGTGCAAAAATCTAATAAATATAAAAACTCAATAAAAAATACGTTAAGTACCTAAATCACAAATTTTATCTTTTATTTTACATCCATTACTGATTACAGCCTGTGGACTGGGCCAGTTTTTTTTTATTAAAGTCGCAATTTTTTCCACTACCGGATTGCTACACCTATCTTATAATCTAACTTAAGACTAGGACAGACACAACATCCTATCACTGTCCATTAGTCTTTCAAGGCGAGAGGGTAACCCATATTTCACCAAATGATAAACAAATTCTCTCTAATCTTAATATTTATATGTATGGTTTATTTTTATGTAGATGTGTAATTTTTATTATTTTTGATCGAGTATGCTATTATATATTTTTTAACATTTCCTAATACACAGCGTAACTCGTCAGAAGTATATGTAGATATTTTTTTCTATTAATATATGCACGATAAAGGAATAATTTAGAGAAAATATTAAATTAATATACATTTAAGAATCCCAATTCTATCACTAGCTATGCCTGATTCAAATTTGCATGCAAACTCAAATTGACACATTTATTTATGTAAAAAAAAGTATATAAATATATATAACATATTTGTTTCCTTAAATATACTTTTTTAAAATTATTTGTTATCTGTTCAACATTTTAAGATAGTGAAACAGGAGTTAAAAACATTGAATAACTTGTCAATATATGTCTGTTAATGTTTGAATTTACTTATTTGATTCTAATACTTTTGACCCTAAAATACTTGATGAGACTCAAGAAAAAACTATCACTAATTATTTAATATATGAGAGGACTCCAACAATAACTCAATTCAAATTATTTATCACATACAGTATATTTAAAATAATATTAATTATATTACAGTTAGAACTTTTAAACTTTATATAATATAGCTCTACTAAATAAAATGTGTTGAATAATTTATGCCATTTTGATCATACATAATACCTACTTACTCTATGGCTTTAAGAACTCAAAATTGTACTGCCGCACTTAACATAAGTAGTCCACCTTTCCTATCCGGAGCTAGC
>CABFOW010000037.1:0-10899 GCA_902141385.1 Timema californicum | reverse complement strand
TGCCCGTTACCCACTGTGGTATAAGAATTATATAAGCTTCACAACCCCCCTTCCCCCCCACGCTTCCCGTTACACACTGGTATAAGAATTATATAAAGATATTAAAAAAATGTCTACAAATTATATATATTATATATATATATTCAATTGAGTTTTCAGAGCTTGGGAGTTGATTACTATGCTCGTTAGTGAAGAGTGATATTAATTTATTCTAAATATGTTTCTACATAGGTGTATATTATTTCATAAATGCTCTTTTGTGGAACGTAATCCTCTACTTTTTTCCGTTCTCTTTCTGTAACAATGACTACTATTCCGTTTAACCAATCTCATTATTTAAAGAAAATATCGTAGCACTTTGGCATTTTAAAGGCTAGTGATGGTTTGGAGGGAAAAACTACTAAGGTATTCTCAATCATTTTAAATATTTCTTTTTCTATCTTACTAAGATATTTTGAGTAGGGCTAAGCCCTGAATATTAAGTTTTATCTCAAAAAAGGAAAAATCTTTTAAAAATTTCGTTGAAAATAAATTTATTCAAATTTTAAATATATTTTTAATTAAGAAATTAAAAATATCGTTAATATAGGAACATATGGACTTTTTTCATCAGTTTAAGTATGAAACATATTTGGATAAATGACAAAGACATTTGGCAATAAATTGAGTTTTATAGAACTCTACAAAACACCCAAACACTTCTGTAGATGGCCCCACTAAAGCTATAATTAAAAATCGCTGAAAAAAGAAAGAGATTTAAAAATATATATAATACTTTATCACAAGATTGAAGGCTCTCTGTTTATTATTGAAACATTTTAAGAGGCTTTCTGAGAATCGGTCTTTATTCAGTTTCATTGTGTAACAATGTGGCAGGTTATTTGTTTGGATTTCAGTAGTGGGGAAGCCACATATATTTAATAAATAGATAAATAGTATTACAAAACCATACATAATTTCTCATAAAGTTTGGAATATATTTAAATACTAGGTATGTATAGTTATTCAACGAAAAGTTCCCCTGATATACATTTTTGGAAAATACATAAAGTAAATTTTCCAAATTCTCAAATTTAAAAACTCACCAATAGGCATCGTTTTGAATATTTTTATTTATAAAATATACATACCTATCTATTATAATATGAAAATCTCTAAATTAAACCTTTTCTATCACTGATATATTATTATAATTAGTACATAGGCATATATGACAAATGGATAGTAGAATGTTGTGAAAAAAACCTAGTGGGATGAATCCAAACCAGCGAAATAACTTTTCTATATTTAAAAAAATACAACAATATATAAAAACTATTATTTGAAAATTCAAAAACTACTCAACAAATTTCATTATAGAATACATTGAAAAATTACAATTTGACCTTTTCTCCCTAGTTCCGATATGTTTTTTTGTGAGATGCAGAATGTAGCAAACCACACTTCGATACGACTTATTTATTTGAGAGTAATCTCGTAATTAATATCCTGGTTAATCGACCAATAGATATAATGTTAAGTTTCAATACGTAGGTTGTCACTGATCGCTAATTTATTTAAAGTGATCATAGAGATAAATATGTTTTTTAAATTCTAATTAAGCTTGTCTATGTTTCCTCTGTACTTCATTGAACTTACTTCTGTGGCTTCATTTCTAAGTTCACTTGAAGTTTACTTGAAATTATTATTTATTTGTGAATGTTACTTGATACATATTAAAACCAGAGATATATTTTTTTGTTCATAGTATTTATTCTAATGAAGATGTTTTAAGTTGTTTAACAACACTTGAAAACTGACTTGTCCAAAAGTGTATAGCAGTATATCTTGAATAAGAGCACAACTGATTAAAGCTCAGTTGTCCAAAAATAAATTACAGTATATCATGAATCTGAGCACAACAGTTTAAAGGTCAGTTGTGTAAAAGTAAATTAAAGTACATCATGAATCAGAGCACAACAGTTTAAGTGTAAGTTGTGCAAAAGTAAATTACAGTACATCATGAATCTGAGCGCAACTGTTTAAAGGTCAATTGTGCAAAAGTAAATGCCAGCGAATCGTTGATCCGGGCTGAACTGACTGAAATGTGTTAGCTAACTGCCTTGGTTGAACTGAACTAACAGGGTTGAACAGACGTCCCGCCCGCGTGGAAGTCAGAGAGGAAGACCGCGTGACCTGCCCTCTAGCGACACACACGGTGGGCTCACAGCTCTACATCGCGGGTGATACGTGAAGTTTGACGTCACTCACACTCTTCACTAATTACTTAAACATAGACATTTCAGAGAGTTTGGTGTAGAAAGGGTAATATTCGCCTGACAGTGTGTCTTATATAGTGCTTGGGTTAATCATGAGTCTATTCTGCCGAAATATATAACGCATCCGTCTTGGGGCCCAAACGCTACAAATATTCCGTCAGAATATGGTCGTAAATCAACCCTATTTCTGATAAATATTTTAATATAATTTTTGAAGTACAGTTTTTATATTTCTTGCTTTGACTCCTATGGGACTCTTTCTTGGGCGTCGTAAAAAAACTTACTGTCCATGAAAGGTGTTAAGGGGGGCGTGAAACCTTCTAGTTGGTGATTATATTTTTATAGAAATATATAAGATAACGACATTTCTCGTAACCATACCTAAGCGCACGCTTACAAAGGATATTATTCTCGACTTGTCCAATTTTTTGGTGACTTGACAAAGTTCGAGTTCTAGTTCCAAACATGCATATTTAGGTGGTTAATTAATCAGTCTCCATCCATTAAAATTACAGTATTTGTCCTTTAATTTTTTTATCTTAACCGTCTTATTTAAGAATCAGCCAAAGATAATATATTTGCATTTAATGAGGATTTACTAGCATCTAGATATCACATTCTTAAAATTGAAAAATGACTCCTGGACACGGGAATCGAACCCGGGACCTTTGAATATATACGCCAATGCTCTACCCACTGAGCTATCCAGCAATCGTTCCATGACCCGGGTCATTCTTCAATCATATTTTAAGGCAGAGTCTATGATGGACGCGCGGAAATCGTCGACTACAAATGTGTGATTTATTAAGGTCCCGTGTCCAGGAGTCATTTTTAAATTTTCAGAACAACCCGTCTTAACTACAATAGGTTTCAAGACCCCAGATGTGTAGTAATATGTCAGTTTGATCCAGATGACGGTTAATGAATGCAAATGACCGGATACAAAACGTCTTACGTTGGTTTGGTAGTATTAAAAGGATGAGAATGGAACGAGTGAAGAAGAAAATAGGCCTATATGAAAACAGAGTGAGTGGATAAAAAACAAGGGATAGGCTATGTAAGCCTTTGCTAAATGTAGTAGATGAATGTGTGAAAAAGAGAAACATAAGATATTTAATAATAAAATAGCATGTATGATTCGGTGTATAGATGTTGTTTAAGAGAAGGGAGTATTCAAGGATAGGGAAGTGTGGAGATGTATTAACTACATGGTAGTTTTTTTGAGCTATATGTACAGTTTCTTGCTTACCCCGTCAGGCAAGGCTAGATTAGGTATGTCGTATAAAACTACCTGAATATATAGTTATTATATTCGTTATTTTATTTATACTATCAGATTTAATCTATGAAAATATGATTATACGTATTCAATATATTTTACTAATTTGGTAAAAAAATCTGAATAAAATGTATATTTTTTAAGTAAAAAAGGTAGCCTCTCAAAAGTCCACTGATCACAATTTTGAGCTACGAATTGAATTTCTGTAATAATGAAAAACACTACTTAGGGCATGAAAAATAATCAAGTTATAAGTTAAAATAAGTATTTTATATTTATAAATGCCCATCGAGGTATATAAAGATATTCAGAAATTCTGAGATGGCTAATCATTGGTTTTTTATTTCATAATATAGTTAACGGAAAAATGAAGTTTAAAGGGTAGATTTGACCTTATATGATTACAAACTTCACATTTTAAAGTATAACTATTCTTAATATAGAGGGTTAGAATCGACGACTTCAACAACGTTACAAGTCAGTTATGAAATCAAATAAAAATGTCTAAACACTTCTTATATAACTAAAAAAGTTTATATTATCTGGATTACTGTGTGAGGTTTATTAAATTTAGTGAAATGAAAAACATAAAATTTTCTCTAACTGAAGTGTCAAGTTGTTTGTGAATCCGACTATGTCCATTTCACCGCTGAACGCACAGCGGACACACCGTGAAATAGACAAACTTGTCACAAACCTTTGTTTCCCCAAAACTTGTTACAAGTTCTCGGTGTCTCCGTCTACCCTCTCACGTCCCCTGCCTCTTTATTCCATCCTACTTCACCCTTTCAGACCCAACCAACATTCTGCCCTCACTCCTCCATTTGCAGGCTCTCTGACAAACCCCCTTAAGACACACTTGCATCCAAAGGAACTTTGACCCTTAATCTCAAGGAACAAATAAGATATGTCACACCTACATGAATGGGTAGTTTCCTTATTGAGAAATATAATATAAAATTATTAAATTAGTTTGGTTTTGTTCAATTCTCTACATAAGTTTAATACATAAGTGATATCATACTAGGGTATTTTATATAATAGAGCCATTTTATATTATTATATAATAGTCATCTATATTTTTAATGAACAATTATAGTAAATTAAATTATTTTATTTCTCAAAATCACATTTATGATGGTTATGTCAGCATTTAAAAGATGATAATGCTTAAAATCCTGTGAAACACCAATTTTGTTTGGAATTATCGAAAAATTCTGCATATTTAAAAAAATAGAGCTATATATTAACACACCTATAATTGATTTTTACCTAATATACAAATTTGGTATGAAGTTAAAATCACTAGTTTACTTAGTAGGAAAAGCTATATATATTATCTAAAGATTTAATATATATTTTATTAATATACCTGATCAAAATAAATCTTGCATTTTCGAAAGAAAGGTGCATTGGAAGATATTTGATCCAAAAAGGGATTAATATATTTGGGGTGGAGAATCACTCATAGTGCTAGGTTAGATACCCTGTCCTCATTAAGAGATATTATTAAGATAGTCAAATCTCGAAGACTATGGTGGGCAGGATATGCTGTGCGTATGGGAAATTCTAGAACCAGGTTCAAAATGTTGACTGGCGAACCCATTGGGAAGACCTAGACACAGATAGGAGGATAACATTAGAATTGAACTTAAAGATATAGGGCCAGTTTCATAGTCAAATTTAGTACGCCTCAAGTGCGGCGCTACACTAAATACAAGACGACACCTACCTAAACTCAAATGTAATGGGCCGTTCTCGCATAGGAAACTGGCCCATTTCATTCTGGTTTAGGTAGGTATCATCATGTACTTAGTATAGCGCCGCACTTGAGGCGTACTAAATTTGACTATGAAACTGGCCCATAGGGTGTTTTCTGATAATGGATAGAACTAGCTCAAGATAGGGTTAGGTAGCGTACTTTAGTGCGGAAATGAACTATCGAGTTCCTAATACCATAGAGTAAATAAATCATATTAAAATATTTTCATCTAAAACAATATGCACGGTTATGACATTTTAGAACATCTTTTTCTAGAATAAAAAATATATCTCTGTAAACACTTTATTTTAGGAGTAGTCATAACATAACACTTTATTCACTATCTATTTAACATCGATCAGTTGTCAACACTATATATACATTTATTTATCTATTTTATAATACAAAATGATTAAAATTGGGTACAGCTATTAAATTAGAAAAACTTCTAATCCGATTTTACAAAATAGATGAAGAAGTGAATGATGGATTTTTTTTGTTAATAATGGAGGGTGATGGGGCCTCGCTTACACAATAATAGTCACTTGATTACAATTTATATTTAATGGTGGTTTTTTCTAGTAGTTAAGAGAACCTTCAATTTTTTGTTAATTTGACTTTGACATTCACGGTCTAGTAGAAAATCTATCACAGTAACACGATGTGTTAAACTTATTCTATTTTACTATATAATATATGTTTATTATCATATAACAAGATACTAAAATGACTTATTGGTCTACAATAACATGTATAATGTTTGCAACTTTATTTCCCTACAGTATGGCACTGACCAAATGAAAGCAAATAATCTGTTTGACATTACTAAGCTTCATTATTTGTTATAGATCATCAAAACTCGATACATTATAATGACTCTTGTGCATTACAATTATAATTGTATTTCTATAATGATATCCTAACTGAGGTGTGTTATTTCAATAGGGCTTCAATCATCCTGAGAGCATATTGCTTGATAACAGTCCAATAAGTGATACTTTGAATGAGTGGGGTGAATTACGAGTTTATTATTTAATTAATTATTTGTCTAAACACATTTTAATATCAAAATTTAAAGTTGTTGCTTACAATATCATTTTATAAAGTTAATTGCGTAAAATTCTAAAGTTTTATAAAACAATTGTTTAGCCAGTTAACTAATTGTGTGATCTTATTTGAATATTAAAATATAGCAAGTCACATATTATATGGTTAACTGCTCATCATTTGGAGTGTCATAATGTTTATTAGTTACAAACAAAATTAATAAATAAATGCATATAGCCCAAATGGTTAGTAATATGTGATGTAAAATAATGTAATGTGAAATAGGAGAACTAAAGCTAACATGTATATTTGATAGCAATATGCATGTTAATAATTGCTAATTCAATAAACACTAGTGTATACATTATTAGCCTTATCAATTAAAAAATAATTCTTAAAGCGATTGGCCCTTTTCATTTGACGTGGAAATGCTGAGCCCTGAGAACAAACGGTTATCTTCAAGAATGTTTATTGTTTTACAATTTTCTTTTCGGAAACGGTTTGTTCAAGAATAGAAGTATGTTGAGTAAACTATAATTTGTATATAAACACCACCTCTATAATCTAACAGTGATCAAATATAGATAAAATTGACATATTTAAATATAAAACTGCCGGTTTTAAAACAAAAAACAAGTAATCGTAACAATTAATAAACATTTACACACTATCATAGATGGGACGTGGAAAATATTAACACAACAATTTCACTCGTTGTCGAGAAATCTAATATTTTCAAACTTACGATTTTTCCGCAAGACCTGTTTTGTAGATAGCGCCATCTACGGTTTCCGTAATCCATCTGCTGGAGCAGAAGGATACTTTGGTCTGTTGTGAAGCCACGCCATGCCTTTCACTCTCCTGCGCACCATCCCACAAAATAGGTTTAAACTTGCACTCGGCAAGGCCAAGGGCTTTCTTTAAAGTAATTCGATATTTGAATCCTCTTTCTTCCTAAGATACTCTTTTATAAACCTTCCCTTCAATGGCGTTATGCAGAAGAAAGTTCTTCCTAAAGATGTGTTCAATTCAGTTTGCATTGTACCTAAGAATAACATCCAAAAATTGTGCTCTTCTCACCAACTCTTCCTATGAATTCTTCATTTGACACACTTGTATGTCAAGCCGAATTTCTCAAGCCTTATTACATGATCAACATTATATTGGTAAAAAAGAAAAATACCAGCCAAGTTGTTTTAATTTCATTTTGCATTTAAGAAGTGACCTTTGAGTAACATAAAGAAAAATGTATAAATCTCTTGCATAAAGCAAAGAGGGGCTATGAGCTAGAAGCTATTGTTAGAAGCGCACTTATTGAAAACTACAAAACACTTATACCCAATAAATTAACTATCGCCCTCTTAAACCCTATCACCATTGGTCACACAGCTATATTCATAATTCTTATCAATTTTTTTTACTGGTTATTAAGGATTTTAGTCTAGACCCCAAAATGGGTGTAGTGAAGTTTCCCAATAAAATTTCAGGAATTATTTCTTGTAAAATAATTGACTTTATCCATCACTGATCCATTAATGTTAATCTGCATATATCCCTCACTATAGAGGAAGTGAAACGCGGGGCAAGTACACAAACAAAATCCTTTTAATTAGTAAGACTTCTACAACAATATGAAAAAAACTCTCATTAAGAAGATCATTCATTGACTTCACCTTTTTCACCCTTAATAAGCAACCTCAATGTTTTGACCTCTTCAACTGTAGTATTTTATGACCTGACCCCTGGTTTCCCCGGTGTTCTTTACCTTCCCTAAACATGCAAATTACACGTTACCATAGGAAGTCCGTGTTCAGCTGTGTTATGCAAATTTCTAGACCCCCTTCTCCCTTTTTACCCATAACATTGTCTTGGAAGTCCTGCTCGCCATATGATCCGATCAGGTTGAGATTTTCAAAGGTGAACAAATTGCAGTAAGAACCCCTTTTATTCTAAGTTTTAGGCTGTTAGGGAAATGTTAGCGTGCAATTGGTAAAATACTATATTTTACTAAATCCATGATTGGGTCTTTTGGTTGTGGTTAACCAGAACGAGGCTTTTTTGAAGTAATAAAAAGGAACTTGATTTCTTATTTAACGAAATGTCAGCTAGAGTCTATCCACGGTAGAAGTGTAGGTATGTGGTATTTATCAGAAGGCTCTTCAATGCAAACCTTGGTTGAAAGCATTATTAGAATCATTTTATAGTTTTTCGATACATATTAATAGAATGAAGCGTTTGTTTGTCTGTATGTCTGTCATGACATTACGTGGTATCTACCACAGGCAGAGTTCTGAAATTTTAAAAATTACTAGTTTTTGTTCACGAATATGTATACCTCTAAGTTGTAGGCTTTAAATATTTAAATACAATTGTATATTGATTAAACACTGGGTTGGAAGATACAAAAGGGAGAGATTTTTCTTTCTGTCTGTTTGAAGCAAGGAAAAACATTTTCCCGTTTAACCAATTAATGCTTGAGCGGTTACCCTGGGCTAAGCCAGATACTCCTGATAGTTGATAATATAGTAGCACTAAGCAAATAATAAATCATTCTGCTAGTTGATAATAAAATATTACTAAGAAAATTATAAAGCTTTCAGATTGGATTTAGCTTTTACTTACCTCTTACCATAGAGAGATTATATAAGGGCTTATATGCATATGAATGAATTGCAATATAGATATCCATGGGAACAAGGCAAATTATGAAATGTCAGCTAGAGTCTATCCACGGTAGAAGTGTAGGTATGTGGTATTTATCAGAAGGCTCTTCAATGCAAACCTTGGTTTAAAGTATTATTAGAATCATTTTATAATTTTTCGATACATATTAATAAAATAAAGCGTTTGTTTGTCCGTATGTCTGTCATGAGCATTACGCGGTATCTACCACAGGCAGAGTTGTGAAATTTTAAAAATTACTAGTCTCTGTTCACGAATATGTATACCTCTAAGATGTAAGCTTAAAATATTTACATACATTTGTACATTGATTTAACACTGGGTTGGAAGATACAAAAGGGAGAGATTTTTCTTTCTGTCTGTTTGAAGCAAAGAAAAACATTGTCCCGTTTAAC
This sequence comes from Timema californicum, assembly GCA_902141385.1. Lineage (NCBI taxonomy): Eukaryota > Metazoa > Arthropoda > Insecta > Phasmatodea > Timematidae > Timema > Timema californicum. Next base: position 1,476 of record CABFOW010000037.1, on the reverse strand, counting down.
AAATTAATGCTTGAACCGTTACCCCTGGCTAAGCCTGATACTTCTGCTAGTTGATAATATAATAGCACTAAGCAAATAATAAATCATTCTGCTAGTTGATAGTAAAATATTACTAAGAAAATTATAAAGCTTTCAGATTGGATTTAGCTTTTACTTACCTCTTACCATAGAGAGATTATAAAAGGGCTTATATGCATATGAATGATTGGCAATATAGATATCCATGGGAACAAGGCAAATTAGTTGTCATAAATAGATCTGTTTCTATTATTTAAGTCCAAGATTTTTAAGAGAGCTATTGAACATTGATACATATGTTTTAAGCATCTTGTTTTTTTAATTTCCGTTCGGATTTAACGCTAATATTAATATTACTAGTGTTACCTTGACAGTTGTTCATGCAAACAAAGCTAAGTGAGTTTCATCTGGATTAGTAAATAAAGGTGTGTCAGGGTTTGAGTCCCAGCAATGTGCAACGAGTTTTTTTTAATCTTACCAAATATACCTCTACGTTAATTAAGGTATACTTACTTCTTCTTTTCAAATTTCTCGTCCCTTTTTACCAGTTTACATTTTCAAATAGCATGGGTGGGTAGTTAGAAGCGTATTGCATAAAATAAAAAATGAACATAGCTCTGTTTAATCAAATTAAATTATTTGGTATTTGGACTGGTTTTTTTTTCACGTTGAACAACTACCTATGAGAATAGTTTAATTGGTTCGGACAACAATCTTTATATGTGGTCGCTCATGTTAATCTCAATGTATCAATCATCATTCAAATCAATTCTTATAAGACCATAAGTAATTAAAATATTTTAAAATTGAAGTAAATAGTTCGACATGCAATAATGATGTATATTTATTAATATTTAATAAATATATTCAAAGTATTTTTAGTTACTGTTAATTTTATCAATGTTATTTATTTAAACTCCCGACAAAATTTTATAAAGAATTATAAACTGAAGATTGTTCTTGTTTTATCTGCTCTAATTAATAGGTCACAAAGATAAAAATATATACATATTTTAGACCAATTTTGAAAAAAAATAAAGAAGATTAAATAGAGTTGATTTTCTTAAATATATTTTGATATTAAAATGTTTATCTTGGTTAACGGTCATAAATGCCAGGCTATAAAATATTGTAATAAATGTTTCGGTTATATATTTTTGAGTAATAAAGTAAATCAACATATTCTCAGGCAATGAAACTAAGATGTAACTTAATGTATGTGGCTAACCTTATGCTTTTTTACCCATATTTTTTTAATATTCCTCTTTTATGAGAAAGTATGAAGCATTGGTTTTATTTATGAGCTTAAAAATACACATATTTAATTAAAATACACTTTATTTTCTCTCAAAATCTCGGAAAGAGAAGTATCTTGATCGTAAAATCAGTTGAACCCGAGATTCTTATATTTGTAACATTTCACGACTCTCTGAAACTGAAAAAGTGGTTTTCGCAATG
>CABFOW010000036.1:575325-599753 GCA_902141385.1 Timema californicum | reverse complement strand
CACACACACACAGCCACCACTTGCACCGTCGACACATCCACCAGGGTTGCTGCTGGGATTCTTTACTAGCACCGTTAATGTCTTATATATAAACACACTTGACGTAGACAATCATTTTCTTTATGCCCAGAACTTGCTTAGTATTAAAAATGATAGGGGGCCAACACATATTTATGTGTTTTTTCAAGTTTTAAATTGGATCATGACTTGTTTAAATGATTTTTGACTGTATACTATTTATTACTTCGCTCTTGTAGCAGGTTTCCATAATCGGACACTTAACTATCTAATTTATATGAACATTTTGAGGGAGGTAAATTATGTCAATAGACTTTCTATGGATCCATAACTATAAATTAGGTCATCTGAGAGACAGGAGAGCAGGTTTAATAACACCAGTGATGGCTATCAATGAGAATATTGATATAATCCAGAGCAACACGATGATAAGGACTGATTTTGAATTACAAATGCCAGCAATAATATGGCTAGAAAATAGATAATTAAATAGATCTCCACCAAACGTTTGTCCATTTCCTAGTGAGATGGATGAGGTTCGCTACGAATTTAGATCGGGTTGGCTAGCCTGTGGCTTGTCTTACAGCAATGTGCCAGTCCCTTTTCATTTTGAGTGCTGGTGCATATGCTTAAAATAACCTTTTTTCATTATGTTTGTTGGCCTATATCGACACTAGAACATTCAGAGGGAAAAACCACTTAAATAAGAAAGCTTTTTTTTTATTAAGAATGAACGACTTTTAATTGCAATATTTATATAAAATGTTTGTTCTTCAAGAGTATTCTGTAATGGTTTCAAGAAAATTATAGACTACTATCTTAGTGAATAAGATTTAAGATGTATATAATGATGTATAACTTATATAATGTGTACACATAATTATCTAGCATTCATCTTGAATAGTTTATAAAATTATCTGTTAATGGCTATCTAGTGTTATTATTAAGTTGTATCTTAAATTTAATATTGCTTATTGACTTACTTCAATAATTCTATAATTAATCGAGTGTAAACAAAGATAAAAATTGGGAACTACTTTATTGATATAGGCTAAAGCCCAGTAGTTTTATTTTTATATTTTTCATAGAATCAATCCTTCATTTATGGCAAATTTCCTGTTTTCTCTAAGTCTGGCAACTCGACCAACTTACTGTTTTGCCCAGACGGGCGGTAATTAAAAAAAACTATGTAACTTGTCCCACACTCTCCCCTTGTTTAAAACTTATTTTCATGAACCCTTCCAACTTTCACAACATAATTACTCCACCTCCCAATCCCCAACCCACTTCGCGCCACCGTTTGTTTATGCCAACTTCTTGCAATTTGAGTCAGTTCTTCCTCCGGAATCGCATTTCTTGACGATTGTTTTTAATGTTTGTTCTGTTGTTTACCTCCTTGAAGCTAAAACACTTCGCTTCTTCTTTCACAATCCATTCCTATAGTTATTTCTCTCTCGTTTTCCCCCTCTCTTTTAGTCCTGCCATCCCAGAGCTATTTCCTCGCATATTCAACTAATAAAAAGAGAAAACTCAAAAACGTTTCCCTGCCTTCTCCTTTATTTCGCTACAATGACCTTAAACCACTTCCAAGAAACGACTAAAGTAGTCAATTTTAGAGTTAACTCAGATGACACCGATTCTGGAAAGAAACAAATAATATCCGAACAACATTTTACCGACAACTGATGCAACTTCATTTGCATTTTGAAGGGAAGGCTTGCGTTCTTAAAGGCTGACATCGTGAACTACTCGTCCAGGCAACGCGGACATTAAAACATTCTAGCACGAGCCAATACGAATTGTTCGTGAGTAAAGAAGAACAAGATGGAACAAGGGAGGTTGAAGGAATGGGGGATGAGGAAGTTATTAGTAGGAACAAGATTAAATTCGGATGAAACTACCTTACAGCTTCTAGAAATAAACTTGAAATATATATACTCGCTATCAATTGTTTAAGAAAAATTATCCGGTGAGAAAAAGATGAAAGAAATGAAACTTAAGAGGGGGGAAAAAAATAGAAGGAAAGGAGGAAAATAAAAAGAGAGCAAAACTCATCAAATCAATATCGAGTGAAATTAGCTTTACAACCTCCCACGCGGTGCCAGACAAATGGTGTAGAAAGTGTCGGGGTGGGTTTGGGAAAATAGGAGGGGGAGGGGGGGGCAATGGAACGTCACCCCACGAACCAACCTCCTGCCTGTATAGAAACTTTGCAAAGCATCATCGCCAGAGTGTGTCATTATAAAAACACGAAAGAGCATTAAAGCGCGTTGGAAAGTTTCGTAGATGGTTACTTCATTAGGGCCGCAGGTTTTAATAGCCGTAACGTTGGGTTTAGGGTAAGGGTGTGGAGGAGAGGGGGGTGCCCGAGGTTAAGAGAACAGTGGTAATATTCATGTTCATGGCAAGGGGAACAGCCCCGCAATAACAATCCACACAAAGATTACAACAAGAAACGAGCGAGGCGAGTTCAACTTCTTCCCCTTTCTGCGTCTTCTTTCCGCGGGATCCTCGTGGTTTCACAGAGTTCCCGCTTCCTTTTTTATAGATATTGAACATCAAAGCGTCATCTCTTTCTCTTTCATCCTCTCCCTATGGCGTCATCTCTCTCGTGCCTCCCATGCAAAGTAATAAGATCTATTCCATGACAACTTTATGCCCCCTTCCACCTTAGATACCAACGCAATAATTCTTGAACTCATTCCTTTTGTAGTGGACCATGGTTCACTTCCCACCTTCATTAAAATGACGTTTTTACTGTCATTGCCTAACGCTATCACCTCTACGTGAGTTATTCAATTATTCAAGCCATCATTTCTAGTGATTACAAACAAGAGTGACAATTCTCGTCGTTTCGGCTGATATTGAGCCTTGAAATTTATATATTTTTTTAGTATAAGATGTACGTCTTAGATTCGGTAATAAGACGCTCCAAAATATTTTCAAAATTTAGGGGGGGTCGATTGAAAGAGGAATATTTGGGCACTCCCGTGGGAAAATTTTAATCCCTGGGTGACTCTTGACGCTATTTGAAGGGTATTAGTTATGTTTAGCACTTTTATTATAACTTTCTTTGATATACGTAATATAGTAAGAATATGGTAGGAAGATTAGTTTAAAATTGGAAAACATTTTATATTGCGGTGAGCATTGGAAAACTTTTTACTGTATTACCGGTAGATTTAATCTGCAATAATACTAAAAATAAGAGCTTGCATATCAAATATCTTGAAGCATAACTATATGCATATAGTTTTAGTAACTTTTGCAACACTGGGATATCTACCATCCTATCGTGTTCACACAATAGAAGAAATGTGATACATAAATAACTCTTAAGACACATATGTGACTTTTAACAAGTTTTTGTCTATTGTTACAATATTTGGAAACTATGATGAATGTATTAGAATAGGTGTCAAAGTTCAATTCCTTTCTTACAAATTGAAAATTGCTAATAATATAAGTATTACATAGTGCCCCCTGTGTTTTGAATATACAGTGGAAGTATTGAGGGAATAGGGTGTCTTAAATTAGTCCCATTCTCTAAAAAATAAAAATAGGAGGTTAAAAAGGACCCCCTCACCCCCACCTTGGTTCCAGATTATCTGACTGTCAAAAGTTTATAAACTTCCTCAACCTACCTCAAACCAAATAAGAACAAATCTCTAGTGCCAAAAAAAAGTAGGCAACACCATTATTCCAAACAAAAAATATTTAACTTGGTTCAAGAGGCCCTCAATATTATCGGTGATCGCATGGTATATTGCGTCACTATCGTGTTATACTGGATCGATGGCAACGGGGTGATCGGGGTTTGATTACCGGTCTGTTGTATTCTGATTTTTTTCTTAAATGTTATTTTCTCATCCCTATTTCACTAGCGTTATTTATATATTTGTACAACACAAATCTATATTAGACTTGGTAAAAAAATTATTATATTATATATTTAAAAATGACACAATAGTAACATAAATGAAAGTTAATATTTGTGAAGAAGTCTCGATCGTTAAAATAAGAACATTATTTGTTTAGCGTCAAAATCATTAAATAATTGTATTAAGGTAGTCAAATAGCTCCAAATATTTTCCCAAAAATTTTGTGAAAAAAGTAATAAAAATGTTTAATGCGAAGCTATTCCCTTAGAAAACTGTAACGTAATTTGAAAATGTTTGAACTAAACCAACTCAAGCATTTTTGTTATTTAATTAAAACTTCAAAGGTAGCTGTCACGACTTGAATCCTTCTCTGATATATTTATGCCTTCAGGTTAGATGCCAATATTAAGAGAGGGCACATATGAAATAAATTAATGTAAAATAATTACTTCGTTCGCCTAATAAATTAATAAAATTAATTAAAATATTCCGTTATTATTTATTTTAAAGTTACAAAGCCTATGACTAACACAAGATTTTTTCACCCTGTATCACTACCCACTCAGGCTATACTCATCTATATTGGCTACACTATTGTGGTATGGATGAGGCAGAGATATATTATAGGAAATGCACCTACATTTCCAGGAGGGAGAGGTGTGAAACATGTACTGAAAAAAACCTCACTACACCCATCCTGGATTCAAGCCTAGCCTCCCCATTGTTGACAAACCATACTAAATTAGTTTGACAATGAGACAACTTGCCCACTCTCGTTAATTTCTCAAGTGTTTATTTAAAATGCGGTGTTTCAACATACTCTGATTAGTGATTATAAAAAATGGAATAGAATTATAAACCAGTTTCAAAGAAAAACTTAGTACGCCCCTAGAGCAACTCGATACTAAATACAAGACGACACCTACTTAAACTCGAATGGACTGGTACAGTCTCATATGCGAGACTAGCTTATTCTATTCGAGTCTAAGAAGTATATTGTATTTGTGTAGCACCGAACTTGAGGCAGACTAGGTCTGACTATGAAAGTTACCCTTATTCCTAAAAAAGAAACCCTATGAATAACATTATTATTGTGTATGAGTTCACATATTATGTTGAGAATAAGGTTCATTTAAGTAATTTAGAATTATTTTGGACGTATGCAAATAATGGATATGCTTTAGTATAGTAAATACTATTCTTTATGTTTGGTAAAAAAAAGTATTTGTTACATATAATTTTAGCTTTGAACAATATCAAAATAAAAAAAGTGGTTTGAGAGTATATTGTGTGTTATAAAACTTTATAAATTACCAAAATACCAATTATATTATTTTCACTGTATTTGTTTATTCTTATTACATTATTTGTATTTTTAAATAGAAATTAAATTAATTATTAATACTTTTTTAGGCCTTTACAATCAATAAAATTGAATAATGTGACGAACAAGTGGGAATTTATAATTGTGTGTGATTTACTCCATTTTAACTTGAATTTTCTTTAACTAATTGAAGGATCATGACTTAATTTGGTTTAAAAAAGCTGCAGTGTAGAACACTATGATATTCTCCAGACGTTTAGAAATCCTTGATCACAAATGAAGTTTTTGATAAATTTATTCAAACTTGGTGGTCTTGGGGTAAATTACTCGCCTCAGGGCCCGATGCTCGTAGGTTCAATTTCAGCTGAGGTCAACGGATTTTTCTTGAATTATATAAAAATCTGTAGCAAAACATCCTTTGTAGAAGAAGTAAAGCGGTAGTTACCATGTCGATTGTGGAATGTGAAAGAACCCTGGAATATATGTTAAAAAAACTTTAGAGGCAAAATTGGTAGGTCCTTTCCTTCTAGCTCAAAGAAATTATAGTGTGCTGGTATAATAAGTCGGTCAAGAAAGTGCACATTAAATACCTCATGAAAATAAATAGAATATATTTTTAAAATTGTTTCTACCAATATGAAGGAGAAAGTTCTGACCAGTTGAATATATTACATTTTAAGTTTAATCTGTTTAAAAAATATATGTGTGGTAACTTAAAACCCTATAAAAAAAAACAGGACCATATTATCTTGAAATTTTCGCTTATGACCGTTTCAAAACATGATTTTATTTGATAGAGAGAGGCTAGAGCTAGGTTTCTTAACTTTGGCTTTAATTTCAAAAGTACAAGTTTTCACATGAATCATCGTTTACATATTTTTTTAAACTTTAAACTCAAAGTTTAAAATGTTTAACTAGTTAAATACCTGCCAATAATTAACGCTGATATTTTGTTAAAAGCAATATTAAAACATACCAAACAACTCCTTAAATTTAAATAATGTGGGATTTATAAACGTCTGCAACACGTATCAATGCTCATTACCAAAAATCCCTCTCAAACATAAACATTCATCAGGACAGATTCAACATTAATGGGTTTTTTTCTGTAAAATTTTGGTTAAGAACAAGAGCATCTAAAAATCCTACCAAACTAAACCAACCAACTAAACGAATTTGGCGTTTGTTTTAAGGTTAAGTAGCGAATTTTGTCGCACTCACTTAATTTAGCTACCAGACAATTATAATAGTTGCATGGAACTATTTGAACATTTTGAAATGTAAAAAAAAAAAAAAAATGTCAGTATATAAATGAAAATCTTAAAATAGATTTGATTTCATTCTATATGAACCAAAATTGGTATACCTGATTTATCTTAAAAACAACACTGTGTATTAAATTAAATTTAAATTTTGACAATAGCTCATAAAATGTTGGAGAAGTGAAAATAAAGTTACTCACGCCGTAAGTTAAACTCGTCTAGTCTGGTTTTATATTGTAGGGGAGGCCGGGGTTTTAATATTGACCCCCGTGTGCTGAAGATGGTTTTACTTAACTAATATCACTCTCTCCCTCCATGCTATTGCAACTAAATTTTCTCTAAATTCTCCATTACTCATAATTACCACACTAGCGTAATTAATATATTAATACCCGCTTCGGTGGGTGCATGGTCCAAGGCGCTATTCTTGATTTAAACAAGACTGCCAATGACGGGGAGATTGAGGTTCAAATCTAGGTTTGGTGTACTAAGAGCGGTTTTTACCAAATGGTTTTCCACTTTCCCTCTGAGCAAATTTGGGTACACTTCATATATATAATCTTTCTCTTCCTTAAAACAATTCATGTAATTAGTACAAAAGCGAATAGCCCAAACAGTTAGTAAGACGTAGAGAAACAAATAACTACATAAAGTACTATATAGTATTTTTGATGACTCATACTAGCGAATGTTAACCTAGTTGGGATATTCCATCCTTCAAAAAGGGTTGGTATACATTAGAATGGAAAAACATATTAGTCTGTCATTCTTTTTTATATCAAAATCACTATTTACGACACCAATATTTTTACTCAATTTTTAAAATAATATAAAATTCAAATAATATAAAACCCAAATAATATCTTCATTTTTTTTGTCTCTCTAAGCAATTGGTAAAACAGCATCATTCGGTAAGGCAGTTGAAAGATGAGAATACGTACCTGCACTTGCACAGAGGGAGAGTACAGAATCATTAAAAACAAAAATATTTTAAGTAAACCTGTCCTGGATTCAAACCCTAACCATACCATCACCGGTAGATCATACCAGAGTAAGTTGTTGCCTAGTCCCACGTGACCATTGAAGTTGGTAAAAATATCTGGACCGTAAATATAATTTTCTTTTCACTCGCTTCTATGGCCGCATGGTCTAAGGCGCGTCGGTGACTATCGCAGCAAACTAGACTGCCGATGACGTGGACATCGAGGTTTGAATCTCGATCAGGTGTACTGTGGTGGTTTTTCCAAACACGTCCACTTTACCGCTGCACAAATGCAGACACATTTACTCTAAATATCCCTAAACCATTCGCGTAATTAGTACATAAGCAGATATCCCGAACGTGTAGTAAGACACGGTGGAAAAAATATATGTTAAATAGGTGACCTGGTGGTCTAGGGGTAAGGTGTCGGACTTCTGTGCTGGCGGCCGGGGTTCAATCCTCGGTCGCGGCAAAGATTTAACTGATTACCAAACCCTTCCCTCACCTCTGACAAGACATCTTGTGAATGTGGGGAATGCCAGGCCTCCGCCGTGGTTCGGATTCCACGTTAAACTGTAGGTCCTTAATTTCATCTCACAATCAACCTACCATTACACATTAGCGTGAGTGCGTATAACCCGAATGGGTAGTAAGACGTGGTGCTAATAATAATAATAATAATAATAATAAAAATAGTTAAAGATAACGCACATATTTCCTAGTTAAAGTATATACATTGTGGTGAAGTGAATCATCATTAAGGTAAATACTTATATAGACTTGGCTTGCTCCATCTTATGACTTATAGCTCTGTACAAGTTGCAGCTTTGCGTGCCCCCCCTCTGTAGTTCACGATCCTACCAACAGATGGCACCATAAAATCGATGGGTCTGTTTTTAACTCGCCCCCATCTCCTTTAGGTTTATAAACCCCCTTTGCTTCAAATCTAATGTTGAGCTCCTTACCGCTCTATGTGTAATACATCCATCGTGTGAAATCCATTTGACCATTAGGTCTCATTTTAACTCTGCAAATATACTGCGTGGCCATTAAAACATCAAACGTAATACAGACAAATCACACACAAGTAATGCGAGGCTTAAGTATAAAAGTAGAGCGTTATACTCTATATTGATATGCTTATATAGGTGATTCAATATTTAAAAATAGAAGACTATCATTTTCACTCTCACAAGTTAAATTACTAAGAATGTATTATCGAAATAAACGTTACGATCCTATACTAATTTCAAATGAACGAAAAAAGTATCGATATAGCACTTTAATCAAGAGAAAAGTATCGATAAGTGTAGGTACTAGTTATCAAGATAATAAGCAGTACATTTTATCTGAATACCAAGCATTTTATTGGATCTTTATGTACTAACCCGCCTCGGTGGCGTAGTTGGCTAATGCGCTAGTCGTGTTGAGCTGCTCGACTGCTGAGGACGGGGAGATCGAGGTTCGAATCTCGGTCGGGTGAACTGGGGGTGGTTTTTCCTAAATGGTTTTCCACTCTCCCTCTACGCAAATGCGGGTTCACTTCCTCTAATTCAACCTTCCCAATTCCTAATCCATTAGAGTAATTAGTACTTAAAGCGTATAACCCGAATGGGTAGTAAGACGCGGTGCTAAATATTATTATTATTATTATTACGTCTCCAAGAGTCCAAACTAGTTTGAACGAGTAATGAATGGGCCGGTGAAAGATGTTGGTGGGTTTCCTCGAACAAGGTCTAGCTTGGTGAACTAGTATTGACGAGCAACTCCGAGAGTAAATAGCATAAGGCAGGGGCGTGTTGTTCCGCAGCAACAACAACCACCACCACAACAACAAACAAACAAACAAACACAACTGCCGGATAAACACCAATTCTCTCTCCTCTCCAAACATCACCACCGCCTGCAACAACATTTCATTCTGCAACCCTCGAAACTATGAACGAGCCGGCCATACAAAGCGGGAACCATTTACTTTAATTTAATATAAATATAGACACAAGATAACAAATTGGTTTGGAGAAGACAAATAGCCATGATGATAATCATACATACACATTATTTAATCCGTACGAAAATATTTTATAACTACTCGAATTGATGGTTGAATGATATAAGGTGTCACTTTCGCAAAAGACTGGACTGCCGATGACGAAAAGATCGGAGTTTGAATCTCAGTTGAATATACTGAGAGTGGTTTTCCTATAAAGTTTTCACCTCTATCTTTCCGCGCAGATGCGATTACATTTTAATAAAAATGCAAACTTCCTCACATTTAACGTATTTTCGAATAACCAAATGGTTAGTTAGAAACGGTCACTAAACATAGGTCTTGATATATAATTTTTTTTGGGGGGGCAATAAGGCACACTTAAATACTTTATCTATTTGAACTATTTAATTTACACTTTATGAACAAAATTATTAATTCAGGACATAGTCTAAAAACTAGTTAAATTTTAGAGAATACACAAAACCCAGTATGTATTTAACGTGCAATTTCTGAACCTAGTTATTATATCAGCACAAGACTTATAAACTAAGTTAAATCTAGAACAGACACAACACCCAACCGCCGTTAATTCATCCCTGTGAAAGGGGAAACCCACATTACACTAACTATACATATTTTGGTGATGCCAGGAATCGAACCCTGGACCCTTAGTTCTGTTTACAGACACGCTACCAACTGATCTAAGATGTTGGAACCGTACATAAATGTGGTATTAATTCCTATACACTTGACTTCCCCTACCTTTACTTCATTAGTGTAACTATGAGGATAGTCGGATGGTTAATTAAGACCCAATGGACAAATACCAGACAAAAAAACAAGTTAAATTACGCTGCATGATTTACACCTTTCTTCTTTTTAATCATTTGACTTAAGAGTTAAATTAGTTGGTAATGGACTTCTGCTTATGAGCCAAGGGTGACGGGTTCAATTTCTGGCATGGTCGAAAAATGTATCATTGATGAAAATTGGGGTTACTCCTTAACAATGATGAAATAATGTGAGGAAGCAGGATGTTGTATCTGTTTTAGATTTAAGTTAGTTTATAGAGCGTTTGTTGATATAATCTGTCGGTTCAAAACGTGAAAGTTTAATAACTCTAATAAGTGAATAAAAACAATAAAAATATAATATACATCATTAAACAGTATATTATGTCATCTTCAGTTTAATAAATTAGATCAAAATAACGCACTCGTAATATGCATTAAACACAATCCAATCTCAGATATTTTCTCATTAAAAAAATAAAGGCTACGAGTATTCTGCATCTAAATATTTTTTTTCAATAGTCAACGCAAATTCTTAGTCCTTGGTTACCAAATAAAAGAAAACCTTTCAAGAATGAATTACCAGTATATTTAGGAACCCTTAATGTTAAATCTAAAACTGAAATCATGATCTTAGAGAGAGATATTAAATCTACTTTTTTGGGGTTGGGTTAGTGTTAACAGAAAACGTAAAGATTCGTCATAATATTGAGATTGATTTTTTTCACGATCATTATTTTCTCTTGATATGAGACACTAAAAATATCACCATATCTGTAATGTTTCTTAATTATTTTAGTTTTATAGGGTCTCTTATCATAGTCCGCTATACTATTTATTTTACATCACACCAATAAATCATTACATTTAAACACAGCTTCCTAGTTTACTGCTCCCAAACACAATGATCATCAACATATGTTTTACCATGTCATGGATTACATATATCACAGCACTGTTCAAGGTATTAAAGTTAAGGTCCAATCACTGATTATTCCAATATCACCAGTGTTTCCATACAATAAATAAAAACTTTCTTTAACATGTGTGACTTTCAATATCAAAATAATACCATTACTGCACTTTCTTACTATGATCCTATTAACCTGATACTTTACTAGTACTTGAAATCATAGTGTAACATTTGCTACACCAAGTAAGGTGGTCGGATTATCACTTAAACCTATAGACAAAGTATGTTCAACCCGTTGTCCCTTTGTTATTTCTGTGTGGCCCACCAGCTCAAATTGAAATACTTACAAACTCAGAAATAAACAGCAAATTGTGCTATAGGAGCTGACTTAAATGAGCGCTTGTTCCCATTTTTAGTTTTAGTATATTTTCTTCCAGATAAATTCCCTGTATAATGAATACTACGTGTATAATTTATGTGTTAAAATTAAGTAATAATATTTATATTATCTTCGAAGCATTCACGTAACCCAGGTTGAATACCACTGGCATAGACTAAGAAGTGTTATTAACACGTTGAATAAATATTCCAGTGGACCTGGTCGAGATTCGAACATTGGTCTCACCCCAGGACCTCCAGTCCATCACGAGAATGACGATATGAACTGTGTTATCACTGGTATAGGAGACTTCTACAACAACTACTAAACACTAGATGATTAATAAACCCTTTTAAAAAAATATCACTGAAAATGCTTGAGAGAATTCGTGAAATTCTAACTTAAAAGCTATTTGTTTTGTCATTTTTATTCAACGTTGTGACCTTATCTTAGGTTTGAGAATCGTGGTTGTTCGGAGAGTTATAAAGAGGGGGTTGGTGAGAGAAGGTAGGATATTGCCGAAAAGGAGGTGGTACGAAGGGTGGTGGGAGAGAGAGAGACAGCGATAGAGGTGTTGACTGTTGACCACATAGAACATAGAGACCGTACAGAACACACTTCTATCTATGTTCGCACTTGAACGCTTTTACACAGCCTTCAGATGAATGGTTTTGTTCTGATTATTTGGCTGGGCCGGCCGCTTGCCACACCATCCGCAATAAATTAGCGATTTGTTGGCCGAGGATTGGGAGGTGGGGGTGCAAACCACCCCTCACCACACTATGCCCTTCCTTTTATCCACCCCAACAACGTAATTTTTTTTTGTATATATGTTATTTTGAGAAAACAAATGAGAACTGGAAATTTCACTTGGACGCATTGCTTTATTTGGGGCACCAAATTCACAACTTAAGTGCAAAGTGCGTTTAATACAATATTGTTTAGTGGAAATAAAATATAAACTGGTAGATACACCGCTTACTCAATCACATTCATTCATATAATTAATTTACTGTCATTAATTAGTCGATAATACACATACCTAAAAGTAATATAATTATGCTCTCCTTCATTTGGTTCTGCTTTCTTAGTTTAATTAATTTTAACACGCCCACAAATGTACAGTTATTTGTAAACATATTATACAATAATTTTAATTATTATATTCATGTTATATAAGCATAAGTATGATCAAGTATTATTGATACGTAAAAAATGTAAAAAAAAAAATCACTGGCCTTACGTTCACCTTAACAAGACGACATTATTCATATTCTTTTGTAATCGATTTCTAAAATCATAACTAATATTGAACGTAACTGACCTAATAGATGTTAAAGCCTATACGTTTAAAATATAAATTAGAGTTCAGGAAATTTACCCAATCACCTTTTGCGATAAATTTGCATCTAAGACAGTGCACGGTTTTGTTTGATACAAGGAATAAAAATAAGGGTAGAATTAATTACCTATAGAGAAGGTAGATCACCCTTATTTAATCACTGAAGATTTTTTTTATATTGGTCTACCGTTTTAGTTACAGATCAACTAGCACCAGTAAAGAGAGAGTTGGCTCAGTGTCAACGTTTTTCAGAACCTTTACTCATCGGATCCCCACCAATGTACTAAATTGGTGGGAATGCCAGGTCTCCACCGTGGTTCAGATTCCACGTTAAACTGTAGGTCCTTCATTTCATCTCACAATCACCCTACCATTTACAATCACCCTACCATTACACATTAGCGTAAGTGCGTATAACCCGAACGTATAGTAAGACGCGGTGCTAATAATAATAATAAAAATAATAATAATATTAATAATAATAATAAATTGGTAGGTATATATAAATTTCTGTTTTCCCTCCTATCCACAGGAAAGAGCTGGTGTACTTCTGCTTGAGTTCCCTCTTTAGGTCCTACTTAACTAGATTACACCTTTAATAGCGTTATTGTTTTACATATCAATATACAACTCTCGTGGGGCAATCATTTATAAGGAAATTAGTTTAATCAGCCCAGGATATCAAATCCATTTCAGCGCTACTTGATGACTCTTAAATAGAGCCTATTCCTAAACTCTTTTATGACACATTATTTATTTAATACAACGAATCATGAGCAATTTGTGTTTATTAATCAATTTTAAATTAGTAGGTATTTAAGACTCTATAGTCACTGTTAATTTATGTTTTAATCGTGTATCAGGGAATAGGATTAAATTACGAATATGATTCTAAGATAGCTATTGAGACAGTTAGGTGTAATAATAGCTATTATAGCTCAGGGGTATTCTGATTTAGATTTTTTTTACTTTACACTCATACTTTTGGTTTAAAGCTTTATTAATAATATTAATAAATATTGTTAATTTTTTGTATGAATGTTGTTAGTAAATAATTACCTTTTTAATATGATTTTAAAAAAACCGGCAAAGTAACCGGAAACAAAAAGAAAAAACCTGTATCAGTTGCCGAATATTCTAAGGCGTCACTATCGTGTTATACTAGACTGCCGATAACAGGTGGATCAGGGTTCGTATCCGGGTTGGGTAGAATGAGAATGGTTTTTCAAAAATGCTTTCCACTCTCCCTCAGAGCAAATATGGGTACACTTCCTCTAAAATTTAACCCTCATGTTTAACACTTGAGTGTAATTATAACAGAGGAGTATAGCCTAAGTGTACTAAAAAAATAAGATAAAAATGTAGTTTCCCAATTTAATAGACCAAGTAACGAGATCGTGTCCAGCCAAATACAAAATCTGAAGTCTATTATTATTATTATTATTAGCACCGCGTCTTACTACCCGTTCGGGTTGTACGCACTTACGCTAATGTGTAATGGTAGGGTGATTGTGAGATGAATTGGAGGACCTACAGTTTAACGTGGAATCCGAACCACGGTGGAGGCCTGGCACTCCCCACATTCACAAGAAGTCTTGTCAGAGGTGAAGGAAGGGTTTGGTAATCAGATATATTTATGCCGGGACCGGGGATTGAACCCCGGCCACCAGGTCTATTATTAAAAAGCACATCCCCTTTATCATCAAGTTTAGCTTTGAGAAGATCTTTGGACAACATTATCATTATGAAGCATAAAACAATATATTTAGTTAATAGATAGCTTAAGCCGACACACATCTTCAATTATTTTCTAATAGCTTGTGTACTCGTTCCTTGCACGAGGGATATATGAAGTGGCATTGTTAACATAGCCCGGACGGGTAGTAAGACGCATTGCCCATAACAAAAAAAGTAGAGAAAAGAGGAAAAAATGGGGGGAGGGAGAGGAGGTAAAAAACATCTCCTGCGATCACATATGGATAGAATCAAATAACACATCACTATTTTTACTTTTCGCTATCTTACAGGTAGAGAAAGTATAGTGATCGTAAAAAAAAAATAATAATAATTGAACTCAAGATTTTGATGGATTTTGATGTTACATGACCCCCAGAATCCAAAAAAGTAGTTTTTGACTTTCTATCTATCTGGCTGTACCTCTAACTAGACTATTTTACCGATCGGGCTAAAACTTGGTATCTAGGGTTTTCATAGTATTGTCCGGAGAGGTTTTTGGAATTGGATATCTAACACTAAAATTGAGGGTAGTTTACTGGAGGGCAAAAAGAGAAAAAGTCGATTTTCTCCAAATCGGCTCTAATAAGTTTGATTAAATTTCATTTCTAAACATTTATAAATATTTCAAACAAAATGACTCCTCTCAATATTTGACAAAATGACTTTAAAGGCTTTGGTTTGATGCATAAATTATCTTTTTTTATACAATACCTCTTAAACTATTTGAGATATGAAATTACTTATCGTTACAAATATGTAGGTCTCTTTATAATACAAATATTTTATAGGAAGCATATTTTTATAAAACCAATATCTTTCAAGCTATGCGTAAATTTATAAATATATAAACTTTTCGAACACACAAGGTAAAAGTATTGCGACCCCAAAAGTAAATGTAACCTGAAATGTTAATGGACGTCGACGTCTCAAGATCCCCCAAACCCTAAAAAGTGGTCTTTGCAATGACGTCTGTCTGTGTGTCTGTTTAAACTTAAAATTAAGATTAGTTTAAGAAAGAGCGAAAAGAGAAAAAATAGATTTTCTTAAAATCGACTCAATTGATTTTGATTAAAATTCGTATCTAGGTGTTGATTAAGATTATAAATAAACTGGCATTTTTATTTTACCATGAAAATTAATTTGAGGGTACCTTACAGAGGCAGAAACTTCCGTATCTCTGCAACTATTTGTGATACTAAATAGCATATCATTGCAGAATTGTAGTACTATTAGAAATAAAAAAAACTTTTATATGAAATATATTTTTATAAATCCAACAGTTTCTGAGATATTGGCAGATATAATAATACAATTTTGTGAGCTTTAGTTTTAAAGAGATACTACTTTAGTTTTAACGCAATAATTATCCAATGTCATAGAGTTATTAAATATAAGTAGGTCTCTAAAAGCTTATGTTGTTTTACCCTAAACCTCTTAGGAGAAATGTTGGTATTACAATTATCTATATCCATTTTAGACTCAAAAGTCAATATATACATGTTTTATTAGTCAAAATTTATAAATGAGGGATTAAATACCAATGAGATGGCATGATGATTTGCAACACCTAATAAAATATCGACAATTTTAACCGGAAGTTGAAATTTTAATACGAAGTGTTGACCCTTGGATCCAATATTGATCTTTTTTTATAGGTCCAAACATACAAATGAGGACATTAATTCCTTAGAAACAAAATTATAAAATTTAAAACCGGTACTAAAAAAAAAGGTTTTGTGCCATTAATGCTTGGGTTTGCTCGTGTATATTATTTCGTTTCATATATATTACGAGTTTTGAGTAAATAGCTTCATTTTCAAAGAATAGAGCGAGAAAGTCCGTGCGGAGTTCCGTACCATTTATTTTTCATTTATTCATTGCAAAATAATTTAAAAAAAGGCAACATGAATAACCTTTTCAGAATCGCCTCCTTTGTTCAACACAAGGGCTGTTTAACAACTTAACTAAGGCAGTAAGGACGAGGAGATATCTTAGATGAAATGCACAGTCATTTAGAGGGATAGAGAACAAGAAACCCCACATGTATGAATCACAACTGAGAAACTATATTCACCACCGTGGATTAATGCCTGAAAGTTATCGACTAACAATATGATGGCTAGATAGGCTTATAAATGTATACATAATGATAAATGACTGCAAATATGTGGGGGGACAAAAAATATTTAATTATAATTGATACTTCTTCCAAACATACATTTCCTTATAAATTACTTTGTGGAGATAGCCCGCCGCGTTTTTAATGTAGAATGATAAAGATTGTGTTATCCGGTTCGTGACAATAGACAATAAGTTTAGCAAATAATATTTCGATTTCACAATGATAAAAGGAACAAAACATATGAACTTCTGGATAAATATAAATTGTTAAAACAAAAATGTATGCATAGCTGTCCAAAAAGAATGTAAAACTAAATACGGAAAAGAATTGGTGAGATATAAATAGGAGCTTTTTTACTATTTCAAAATATTGTTTGTATGTGGATTATTACTAGTTAAAATATATTTCAACAAACCAAAATGATTACTTTTATTTATTTTGGGTTTAATTCTATTTTTCTTTTTTTCTTGTGATATTGAATAAGCAATTTTGAACAGTGAATGATACATTTATTTTATTAATAATTTATATGTTAATTTTTGTGCTATATTTGGTTATATTATTATTAAGTTAAATTATCATTTATCATTTTTTGCATTATTTGATTTTTTAAATCAAGGGAATTTGGATTTAGTAATTTATGATGGATTGGTAAAGGTTGTCCCAGCTACTGCGGTTATACAATATATAGTTTTTTAATGATTTTTTAAATCTCGAAAACCACATACTAAACTGGCTTAGTTCTATAATAAAAAGAAACGCCCATTTCTCCAGCCGTCAATTCACAGCTGTGACAATGGAAGCCCCAATCTAATCTCTGATTTCATTTTTGACCATGAAGGGGTAAAATTACTCAAGACCCTTAGTCCAGTAGGCGGGTGTGGTACCATTTGTGCTAAGGAAACGGATTTGTAATAGGTAAATATAAGCCGTATTAGTTTATATTAGGTCTAGTTATGATAGAAGAGTATAGGCCAGGGGTGTCAAATTTGTTAGATCTCAAGGGCCTTATTGAAGATTCAAATATTGAGGATGCAACATTTAAAGAAATCTGCATTATAATTATCTGAAATAAAAATTCCAATTTTATATATTCTATTACAAAAATAAAAAATTGGCATTGATATAAAAGAATAATACTAACCCTTTATTTTTCCAATAAATTTTAATTCTTTATGCAACATTAGTCAATAATTTTTTTTAACGTATGCCATCAGGGTTTGTCACGTGGATATTTTTGGTCTTCTAGTGGCAGTGGTGGATATGTAACCATCTTCTGAGGTATGGGCACCCGTATGTGCGGTTATTTAAGCCCGATGAACTGACGTGATGATAAATATGATTAGATGATGCCAAAGTACAATTCTTAAATATGTCTTAAGCCTAATCATTCTTAATATGGTAACCATCAAACAATTCCCTTTCAGAAAAAATACCTATGGTAACATATGGAATTAAACCCAATACCTCTAGATTATTAGAAAGTAATGGCTGAGATATAGTTGGTGTGTGTTACTTTTCATGTGAGAAAAAAATTCTTGACATAAGTATGAGTTGCCAAACATTGCACATCTTTGATGAACAAAATCAACCATTTTTGGCAATTGATCCATATCTTAAAAGAGTACAAATTTGGTACACCAAACTCACATGCTAAATTTCTCCATATTATGTCAAATTCTCAAATATCACTTTCCAAACTGTTACATTTCCATGAATTTATAAAAAGAAACTTGGGGTTGCATTTAATGACAGTTCATAGCATGGTCTGTGGGCAAAATAAAATTCTTGATAGGGCCATATAATTTTACTGACCGAACTTTAAACAGCTCTCATATTTTTTAAGCTGGTTTCAGTAATTTTCCTTATAAAGTAACACCATTAATATAATGGTTATTAGCACCGCGTCTTACTACCCATTCGGGTTTTACTCACTTACGCTCATATGTAATGGTATGGTGATTGTGAGATGAAATGGAGGACCTACAGTTTAGCATGGAATCCAAACCACGTCGGAAGCCTGGCAATCCACCATTAATATAGCCATGACAAATTTGATAAATGTAACTCTTGTATATTTTTCTGTGCATTTCATAATACTACCCACCAGGGCTATCCGCCTCACTACATAATTGAGTATGGTAAAGAACACCATTAAATGAAATTGTGAGGACGTATAGGAGTGAAAAAACATTTAGGAAAATCCACCCTCAATACTTTCAGCCATGACTAAAGTCCCAAACTAATCTGTGTTTTAAGAAATAAATTATAAAAACACCAACATAGTTTTCACCCATATTTACTTATAAACATATATATATATATATATGTTTATAAGTAAATATGGGTGAAAACTATGTTTACATATATATATATATATATATATATATATATATACCTTATTTGAGATACATATATACCTTATTTGATATATATATACCTTATTTGATATACGTAATATTATTTTTTAAGCTTACCTTATGATAATAGGAACTCGAAAGTCCATTGCCTAACTTAAAAAAGAACGTCACCTATCCCTATCTTGAACTAGCTTTATCCAGTCCACCTCACCACACCCTATTCCTTTCAGGTCCATTATTATGTTATCCTTCTATCTGCGTCTAGGTCCTTCCAATGACCTCTTTCCATTGAGTTTGCCAATAAGTACCCTAAAAACATTTCTAGATTCTTCCACAGTAATATACGAGACTTTATTATCCTAACAATGTATTGTGATGAGTACAGGGTATGTAACTCAACATTATATAATCTCCTTCACTCCCAAGTAGCCTCATCCCTCTTTGGACCAAATATATTCCCAAGCACCTTGTTTTCGAACACGCTAAATTGGGTTTCGTCATGTAAGGTAAGAGACAACATTGCACACCCATAGATAAGCGGTAAGATTATTGTTTTGTCTATCTTAAGTATTAGATTTATGGACAGCAGACGATATGTCAACAACTTACTGACCGAATAATACCATGAATTTCCTGAATGTATTCTTTCCTGATTTCCTATCTAATATCGCTAATGCTAGTTAAAATTGTTACTACATATTTAAACTCATTAACCCTGTCAAATGATATAATGTTAGCAGTAATCTCTAGATTATCTTATTTTTTTAGCACTACGTCTTACTACCCGTTATGTACGTCTATGTAATAACTACGCTATTGGTTTTAGAAATAGTAAATGTTATATTTTGAGGCGGTGTACCCGTATTTGCGTGGAATAAGAGTTGAAAACCACTCTGGAAAATTTGAAATTCGAACCTCGAGATTGCTGTAATCTGCAGTCTAGTTTATTGCAATAGTAGCACCTTATACCATACTGCTACTGAAGCGGCTCTCTAGATTATCAGCCCCAATCTGTGTTCTGTGTATGATCAAATATGTTGTCTTTTCAAGGTTAACGTCTAAGAATATTTCCCTTTTTCTGAAGCTTAAATTAGTATAATGCCGTAAAATAGTACTAAAGTCACTACATGAAAAAAATATATATTTTCCAAACCATTCTTCCTACAGCGTTCTTGCTTCATAAAGAAAATTATTAAAAAAAAAAAAGGCCTTTAAGGTTAACCCGTATGACGCACTGTACTTTGCGATAGTCTATTTCGGGCAAGGTATACAAAAGGATTGATCCCAGAAATTTAATTATTCATTATTTTCCAAAGCTTTAACGAGTGAAATAGTGAGTAATTACTTAACTTCTGTGATAATATATTTTGTATAACCTGTCCCTAGGCTATACCAAACTGCACCATGCGAGTTGACTTTTAGCAACGTTTGTTTTTCATTATTTTCTTTATGAAGTAAAACGCTGCAGAAAGAACAAATTATAATATTAAAAACTTATTTTTAATTATTTTAGTACCATTGCACTGCACGATTATTAATATTACTTTGTCATTATTAAAAATATTTTTATATATTACTAGTCAGGTTTGTACCAAGAAGAAAAGGTAGGAATGCTGATTTTAAAGAAATTTTTCAGAATACGCATAGATAAGACACCAACCATTTATGACAATAAACATATATCAAGTGCTTCCAGCCAGGAGTAGAGTACCAGTCTCCCGTTTTGAAGTCTCAATATACTATCACTGAGTTTACTCAGCTGAGAATGTTTCGAGATCGGCATTGCGTTTGTTTGAAATTCATGCAAGGCATATTGAGAAATTTATTTGACCGGTTGTTCCTCCAAAGAACGGGTGTGAGAGGGGGTAGCTAGAAGGGTAAAGATGGAAGCGAGGGTGGGAAGCTACCCCAGGTCTATCGGGACCAATTATGAAGTCCCTCCCCACCCCAACCCACTTTTCCCCTCTTTCCTATCTCCTCTGCACTTCACCCCCCGAGTCCAGATTACCCCTAAACAGACTCTGGGGGTAGGTCGGCCGTTGAAGAAGTGCAGGTGAAGGTTTGCAAGGAAGTTCCAACACGCCTGCATGCACTCAATAACCACTTCAATGATAGGTTTCTGCAGGATGTAGCAAAGCTAAACAAAAAAACACAATGAAACCGCCTTTCATACACACAAAGAGAGGAATATCGAGAGAAATATGGTTTTGTAAGTTTTTTTAATAAATTTCACCGCTGTTTAGTCGGTATTTAGTATCGTGACTGATATGATTTTTTTTTTTAGCTTGGGTGCATATAGCGAGTTTATGACCCGAAGGTAGGTCTTGATTTTATACCTTATCTATCTGGAGCAGAGCGCGCACTAGGCCATTCGGCCACCTAGTGCTGCCCACCCACTCCATCTGGGAGAAATCACTTGGATATATAACATGAATATTAAAGTTACAAAAACTGTATCAACACATGGCTTAAATGGGCCTTATACCAGAGCACATATAAGCTTTACTGTTGTTTAGAAATCCTGCGTTCTTTAAAAAGTGGTATATTATTCCAAATTATAGTTTATGCTAAAATGGATTTGAAATGCAAGTACATGTCCATATAGAATATTAAAAACCTGATAAATAAAAGTATGAACATGCATTTCTATCACGTTTTCCATGACATTTAATCCGAAATGTTGAAGTTTAGAGTTAAAAATTAAATGTTTAATAACATATATTATAAAGCCTTATTTAATCAAATAAATTAAATTTTTAGTAAGGTCAAAAAATAGTAGACCATTGAGGATTGATTTAGTGGTTTTGAAGATTCGGAATAATTGTCCTAGGCATAATAAATTCTGCTATATGGAGATATTTCCTTTCAAGTAGGGGACGCCCTCAATAATAATTAACTTAATAACCTACGATATTCCACCTATTTTTGACAGCAACCTACTGAAATGGCCAACAACGCAGATAAATTTATATTTCTGTGTTAAAATCTTACTACGTAAATTTCAGTTTAACGAATTGAAGTTAATTATAATTCAAATAACCCATGACATTTTCTCATTAATAATACACACTAACTGATAGCCTGCTTAAAATGTACCTTAACATTGCGTCATTTAAAAGTTTCCCCAAAAATGCGATAGGTATACAAAACAAAAAATGGTTCGGAGAAGGTGCGTTAAAGAATCGTTACTACCCATACCGATGGGCTTGAGGAATAAAATGTCGGTCTCTTTTTATCTGATTGCCGATGATAGAGAGGTTGGAGTTAAAATTCCAACTAGATGGTATTTCTTAAATGGTCAACTGACCCTACATACAAATGCTAGTACATTTCCTCTAAATGATACCTTAGTCATTCATAGCCCATTAACTTAGTTAAAATGCATTAGCTCTAGAGCACAGACGGGTAGTAAAACATGGGGTGGAGAGAAACTTTCTTTCATACGATAAGAGTTTGAATTTTCTAAGAACACCAGGTATATTTTTTTCTGGTATCAGCTATTCAAATTATAGCATCTACATTTACAAAGTAGATATGATTATAGAAATAGAATACATCAGTAACATTTGCAAAGATGAAGGGAAAGAAAAATATAGAATTAAACGATCAGTAATGCCAAGGGATATATGTGTGTATGTGTGTATGTGTGTGTGTATATATATATATATACTTCCAACACGGGAAGAGGGAACAGAAGGACCTCGAATACAACTGATTGATGAACTCGAACAAGGAAGGACGATGAAGTTCCAGGGTCTAAAAAAAATGTAAGTTGATGGACACAATGAAGGACTCTATTTGGACAAGGCAATGGACCTGTTAAAAGACATAGCACACTTTAAAATAATCCTCGTGTATTACTACTCAGCTGGGGTATAAGCAATCTAATTACGTTAATAAGATATGGATGACGGTGCCAGGGTCACTGCTAAACCAAACTAAATGCGACTGACATTTATTCTACATACCCACTGAGGCGGGGAACGATTACATTATTCTTCTTAAGTCAACAACCCGAAAGTTTGTTTTATGTAATTCTAGCCATCCAGAGTTGGACAATTGACATCTACTGAGATCTTCACGACTAGTGTTGCCTTCACCATCTGGTGGTAATCCCAACAACTAGGGGAGTTCAGGAAGTGTAGTGATCACCCATTGCATTTCACACTGAATTTATATGAACGAGCGCGAAATAACCTACACATTTTGTTGGAAAAAGTATTCTCAAATACCTTCCAGGGTTCTCTTAAATGCAAAAAATTGACATGAGACAAACGGTTTTACTTTCCCTCCAAAGAAAGTTGTGGTACAGATTTGTATCTCTCAAGAAAAATCCAAATTCCTCATTTGGGTTTGAACCCACTAACAAAGTGTTCTGAGGGGAGTACTTTAACCCAAGACCATCGAGATTGACGTCTTTACTATATTCCCGAAAATAATGCTGTAAACTTTATTTTATGGCATAACCGAATCCATAAGAAGTGGACCGCAATTAAATTAACACTTTTCAGACGAGGGCTCATTAGATTTTATTTCAAACCTGCTATGGTGGGACACTTACTATTATATATTATTATTATTATTATTACCGCGTCTTACTACCCGTTCGGGCTATACGCACTTACGCTAATGTGTAATGGTAGGGTGATTATGTCTTGTCAGAGGTGAAGGAAGGGTTTGGTAATCAGATAAATCTGTGCCGGGACCGAGGATTGAACCCCGGCCGCCATAATAAAAGTCTGACACCTTACCCCTATACCGCCAGGTCACCTACAACACTAATATGAATATTTGTGTTAAAACTTCGTAAAAGAAAGGCTTAAAAACGTAGTCCTCGCAGAATGATATTTTTGCCACAAAGTGTAACACATGGCCACACATCCAGAATTACACAATGCAGACAAACCGTGCATTTACGCAAGTAGGGATTCTGGGCTGTTTAGACATGGTGCCGATAGCCATTGACAAGGGCACCACTCTGAAATACACATAGTGGCTTACAAACAACATCCAATGATTTTATTTCACACACCCTTCGGTTTTATATACCTTTTACAATTTGTCATTTGCTTAATCTATTGATAATACTTGTTCGAGTTATACATATAATAACTCACCCATATATATATATATATACACGTGCATTTATGTATACATATACATGTGTATGTATATAAATATCTTTGCATGTATATAATATTTACACGTACATATATATAAGCTATTATATGTATAACTTTATACATATTTATTTATATATATATAAAGTTATACATATAATAACTTATATTCATACACATGTATATGTATACATAAATGCACGT
>CABFOW010000036.1:545347-574961 GCA_902141385.1 Timema californicum | reverse complement strand
ATATATATATATGGGTGAGTTTTCAAGAAATTCTACCTTTCTTATTTCTATTAGACTAGCGTAATTTATGTGAACATATATCTCTATTCGATTACCAAACCCTTCCTTCACCTCTGACAAGACATCTTGTGAATGTTGGGAATGCCAGGCTACCACCATGGTTCGGATTCCACGTTAAACTGTAGGTCCTTCATTTCATCTCACAATCACCCTACCATTACACATTAGCGTAAGTGCGTATAACCCGAACGGGTAGTAAGACGCGGTGCTAATAATAATATATATCTATTCAAATAGCGTAATTTATATATATATATGTATATATATACAAGGACGGTAGAATTTCTTAGAAATTCTCTCTTATTGGCTTATAGTATAGAGAGGGTGTGGGAAAACGTTTAGATAAAACCACCCTCAATATTCTCGGCTAGGGTCTGAGCTCAGAGCTCCAGAGCTTCTCATTAGTGACAAATTATAATAAATTTGCTTAGCATCTAGACCGGTTTCGGTGGTTGAATGATCTAAGGCGCTACTCTCGTAGTAGACTGGACTGCACATGTCGGGGAGATCTGGATTCTAATCTGGGTTGGCTGTACCAAAGGTGGTTTTCCACTCTCCCTCCATGCAAAAGCAGGTACAGTTCCTCTAAATAAAAGCTTCCTGGTCCTTAACACAATATTGCAATTAGTACATAAACTGGTGGTAGAACATGGTGACTAGATAATAATGGGGCCCAGGGTCAATTCTCGATGGTGCTATCTAGTATTGGTGTGCAATCTTTTCTATTCGCGTACCCCCAGATGTAGCTTCTCTTTCAATTTGTACCCCCAGATTTAATGGTGCATAATGCGAGATGTAGCCTACATATTCTATAATGGAATGGCTTTGAAATCTGCTACGAGAGCTGGTTTGATACTTTATTAAAAACGTTCCCTTGATTTAATAGCCGAGTTCCTTCACTAGGAAGGGGCGAGGGGCTAGTCCCTCCAAGACACCTCGAGGAAGGTATTATAAGTAGTCCTAGTTCCTCCACGACACCTCAAGGAAGGGATTTTAAGTAGACATAAATCCAACACGACTACCAAGGAAGGGGTTATAAGTTGTCATATTTCCTCTACAACACCTCGAGGAAGGGATTTTAAGTAGACATAGATCCTCCAAGACTACCAAGGATGGGGTTATAAGTAGTCCTAGTTCCTCCACAACAACTTAAGGAAGGGATTATCAGTAGTCCTAGTTCCTCCAAGACACTTCAAGCAAGGGATTTTAAGTAGATATAGTTCCGCACGGACTACCAAGGAAGGGATTATAAGTAGTCCTTTTACCTCCACAACACCTCAAGAAAGGGACTATAAGTAGTCCTAGTTCCTTTACGACACTTCAAGGAAGGGATTTTAAGTATATATAATTCCTCCATGACAACAAAGAAAGGGGTCATAAGTAGTCCGAGTGTAATAGCCTGGTACAAACCTAACTTTCGAACTTTCCATAGCTTGTATACATAATTATGGTTCCTACCCAGCCAAACTTAACTTTTCATACATGGATGAGTTTTTTTCTGATTGAATTTTACATTTTAAAATGCCAAGATCCTCCTGTTCCCGTGGAGTTACATGCAACGGAGCTGATCCTGGGACCTCCCACCGAGGCACCCGCCATTCCCGATAAAAGGTGGAAGGACTAGAATGTTGCACTCCCGACTTGAGGTGTCATGGAGGAAATAGACTACTGGTAACGGACTGCATATATAATCTCTTCCTTGAGGTGTCATTGACGAACTAAACTATTGGTAATGGACTGCTTATAATCACTCCCTTGAAGTGTCGTCGACAAATTTGACTATTGCTAACGGACTAGTTATAATCGCTTCCTAGAGGTGTCATGGACGAAATAGACTATTGCTAACGGACTACTTACATTCGTTTCCTTGAGATGTCGTGGATGAATTAGGCTATTGCTAACGGACTATTTATCATCGCTTCCTGGAAGTGTCGTGAAGGAACACTCAAGGTATACACTAGACCTACAGACTACAGGTTAAAATGGCTGCACTCCGTGGGATAGCTTGAGCCCTTCAACACAGGTATCGCTATATACCATCAAGGGGCATTAAAAAAAATAGTTTTAAACATGGTTTCACTCGATAGAAGACACAAATATATTTTAGCCGGATTCAATAAAGCTGGGTTCAGTTAGCGACCCAAATCCCTATTCACATAATCTTAGCTCACAAAGTACTTAAGCAAAATGAACATTTATTACAAACTGGTTAAAGTTGAGTCGTTTAACAAGTGCACAATTGGAAGGGCTTTTTTTTATACTGAGATAGACACTAGTGAACACCAGTGTTGGTGGACTCAACCTGGCTCAAGGAGCGCAGTGAAACTCCCGCAAGGTTGAGGATCTGGTACAGTAGCCCCAAAGCTTCTTTGGTGCTGACTGACAGCTGACGGCTTTGTAAAGTTACCAGACCAAATTATATATCCCTACACCGAACCAAATGATCTGCAAAAACGTGTGTTTAGCAGCTGTCACTTCTGACAGTTAAAATTTAGGTATATACCCAAATGTTTACTGTCATAAGTCAGCTGTGAGCTGTCAGTCAACACCAAAGAAGCCGTGGGCTTACTGTATCTCCCACGGACTACTTATCTCCGTGAAGGAACGCTACACCTCCACTATAATATACATATAAAATACATTACATCCAAAATAATATATTAAATAATTTGTTTTAAGCAAAAATATTTATATTTTTTAAAAATATTACGTACCTCAGGTTAAATCCACTAATCTAGAGCAGTGTTTCTCAAACTTCCACCAGTCAAGTAGCCGTCCCGAGACCAGAACTTAGCCAACGTAACTTTTCCAGCTCTTCATCAAAATAAAAGTAAACAAATAAATATCTGCTCTCTGATAAAGTATAAACAGTCGTTCTAAAGTCTAAACTATGTTTCACTTCCTGTCTGGTTGGACTACCAGAATTTAACCATGCTGCTGGGGTAGCGACGACAATGGTAGAGTTTATGCTAATTCGACAATAAAAATGTATTGCACAATTATAACACGTGCTAAGCTATGATAAATAGTGTTTCAATCGTTTCAAATCATTACACTTTACTGGCTGAAAGGGGTAAAACTGGCTATTTTATGCTTTTTACGTAACAATGTTATGATAAGGTAAATTATGTATGCAACTGAAATTTAGTATGAGTACACAATCATATGTCTACCCACATAGCTAAGGGTCCCAGGTTTGATTCCCCGCATGACCTAAAATGTATAATTGATGAGAATATGGGTTTAAACTTTTAAATTGATATATATTAACGGCAGGGGACTATATGTTTTGCCCGTTCTAGTCTTAAGATAGATTATAAGGTAAATGAAGCTACGGCAGGCCTGGCCAACAGATATTGGTAAAATATATGATTTGAATAAAAAACTTACCCGTGATACAGGCTATGGATATTAATGGATGAAAAGTAATACAATGCTTAAGAAAAATAATTTTAAATGTGTAAGCAGTTTGAAAATTTGAAAATCACAGCTTTTTTTTTCTATCATATACAAGTACTGTTCTTTTTATACCCAGCTAATTTTATTTTATTTAATTTTGTAGTACACAATAACGTTATCTAGAATTATTATTATTTTTTTTTCAACAAAACTCTACTACTTAATTTTATTAATTTGTACGGATTGCTCATTGCAAATATAGATTGGAAATGTCAATTTCATTAAATTTATTGTTTTGACTGTACCGATTGTAGAAACACACCAGCTAGGTAACATAATCTTCCTTGCAAAGGTAGTGCCAGAGAATACCAATGACACCTAGGTAGAGCGGAAGCTAGCTTCCTTACCTGGTCAGTGTTGCTAGAATGGTTTGGGACACTGCTTCCTGCTATCTTTTCTTATCTTAAATACCTGCCAAGATGTTATAAACTTAAAAAAAATATTAGCAATTTCTTTTGTCGAATAACCTTAAAAGGAAGTTTACCTGAGATTTCCTGGAGTTAGAGTGGGGAATAATTAAGATAAAAATACCCTCAATTCGCCTATTCTAGATACAATCCCCAGCCCCTTGATCACTGGCAAATACGACTAGATGAGTTTAAAGTAAATGCACGTGCTCACAGGTGCGGGTTAAAGGGAATTGTTTTTGAGTTAGTGTCGATTGTAGCTGGAGAGTGATGGAAGTTTATCTTATCTACAAAGTTAGCTTATATCACCACTCACTGATTGTTCCTAGTACAATGAAATACACGGGTAGGTTTATAACAAAAGAATGGTTATTTAAGAGCAATGCCTTCAATACAATAATTATTTTCATGATAAGGTCATTTATTCTTTGCTATTTTTTATTCCCTTTTTCTTATTTTATATTATTACTATCCTTATTTTGTATTTTATATCAGCTTAAGTATTCTATTACGACGACATGTTTCGGTGATGCTACACCATCTTCAGGTCTGAAGAAAAAACAATGTAGTTCTAAATTATTATAATTAATCCCTATTCAAAAAAAAAATCTTGCTATCCCTCAGTATGAACTTAAACCGATTCGAAAACATAATCAAGAAGATTAACACCGTAAATTCTGCCTAATTCTATTTCAATTTCAAAATTTTGACCAAATTAACAATAATCAATCTATCTATATACTTACTCATCATATAAATTAAACTCTACGGCACTTTAGAAACACTATCTTTCTTATCAATTGTTCAATTTAATGTCTTAATTTTTGTAACTTTATACATATTGTTGATCATCCCACAAAAATATTCTTCCATGTAACACCTCAAAAATTCTCAAACTTTCCGATAGATCATATTTATTACAAATGAGGTATTCTTATGAGTGTTAATTTAAGTGAGTACTTATTTAATATTTCGTATATCATATTATAATTTCTATTAACAATTCCCATTCCTAATATTTAAATTTATAATTTTATTAACATATTTATATACAATAATTTACAATTACATTGATTTTCCTCAGACCTGAAGATGGTGTAACATCACAGAAACATGTCATCGCAATAGAAGACAAAATCTGATATAAAAAAATAACAAATAAAAATAACCATATATTTTATTACTCCTTAATAAAACAATATGAAAATTATTTAAAAAAACAATAATTTTATATTAAAATCTATCTTGAAAGCATGTAGAAGAATAACTTAAATTTTAATAAAGTAAACATAATAGTTTACTTAACAATATTTACAAGTTGGCCATGAAATCAAGACACATATGCAAAAAAAAAAATCACATCAATTAAAATTGGATAACAATCATAACAGCTGGTTTTTCTTGATATATGTCATTTTATGTACTAACATAGTTTTTATGTATCTTATATTTTTAAATATTAAAAACAATTAGAAAAACTTTCTAGATTTGTGTATGTTTGACAACTAACAGTGATCCAAGGAATGTTATGGCAGCATATCACTTGTTCACTGTTGACGAGAAGGTTGGGGTTTAGGTCCCATCTAGTTGCATTAAAAATACTCTTCCACAATTAAGTTTTAATTTAGTCTTTAAAAATGTATCTCTATATATTTTATTCATTTCTATCCGTTAAAGATTACAACAATTTCCTGCAAGTTTTTCATTTTTTTATAACTGCGTCTCCCTATCTGTTCTGGTTACACGCAATGCGCTAATTACGCTAAAAAGTTGTCGAAGGTTAAATTAAAGGAAATTTACTGCGTTTTCATGGAAAAAAAGTGTGAAACTGTTTAGGAAAAACCACCTTCTTTATACCTTTATGGAACTCGAACCCTGATCTTCCTGTCTAGTCAGTTGAGAGAGTTACACCTCAGACCACGCGGCCACTAAAGCAGATAAAAAAAAACGACTTACGTGTCCAGACAGCGTGATTGACCCTGACGCCCAATATTTTGTTGTTAAATTTCGTTTGATACGATAATAAAAGTTAACAGTGTTTTTTTCTTGAATGGTTTAGAATAGAAGATAGATTGATATGTATTCACACATACTGGACCAAGCATTGTCTATTCGCTGACAGTGTCGTGCTGCTAAAGATCTAGAACAGGTAGTTACTATAATTATTATTATTAGCACCACGTCTTACTACCCGTTCGGGTTATACGCACTTACGCTAATGTGTAATGGTAGGGTGATTGTGAGATGAAATGGAGGACCTACAGTTTAACGTGGAATCCGAACCACGGTGGAGGCCTGGCATTCCCCACATTCACAAGATGTCTTGTCAGAGGTGAAGGAAGGGTTTGGTAATCAGATAAATCTTTGCCGGGACCGAGGATTGAACCCCGGCCGCCAGCACAGAAGTCTGACACCTTACCCCTAGACCACCAGGTCACCTACATAGTTACTATAATAACAACCATGTAAGGCCGTTATTTGATTCTCACAAACAGGACTGTGTGGAGCTTTTGCATTGATCGTGTTGTCTTGGGATCATTTTAAAAATGATTTCCCAAGGTCATGGCCCGACATGCTTTGAACACAGTACCAGGACAGAACTGTAGATGTTAAATGAGATGGGCACCTTATGGTCGATCTCATGGGGTTTGTACCAAATTGTCTTAATCCTATAAGAGAAACATTTATGAAGATGATTATGGCTTGGAAGAAGCTGAAGAACATTCTGACACAACTATTCTTTCGCAACTAAGAGAGGAAAAACTTAAGATTGCTCCAATAGTAGGATTTACAACATGAAATATTATGATTTTGGAATAATCATTCTAATTTTTTTTTGTAGAAAACCCAAAGTATAGTTTGAAACACTCCCATCTATTTTCTTGCTCTAAACAAACAATTATTGAGAATCTAGTGCTTTCAGCATTTTCTTCTCTTTTTATTATTTGAGAAAAACTAGATCATGTATTCAATAATTAATGACATATTCCTCTATTTGAAATATGTTTCCAGCTACAAATGACAGAAACTGTTTGAGTAATGTAGCTTTACATTCCTCTATATGTAAATTCTAACGAAAATGACATGATCTGTGCAAAATTGCCGCATTGTCCTACATGTGTGAATCAACCTTAAGTATCCACACGTTCTTGAAATATTGGGTAATGTTTTCAAGAAGATGTACCCATGAATATCGTCTATGTTATCCGCATATACCTAAGGGGATAATGGAAAGAAATGTGACCACAAACTGTTACATTGTTGATGTTTTTTCACTTTGTTGGCTCAAATTCTTTCTTCAACTAATGGAATTTAGTGCCTTCTTATTCTTGTATTTTATATAGTTTAAATGACTGGTAGTTTAAACAGCATCAAAATAATACTAAGACCTCTAATTTTTCGCCTCCTTCCATCCAAGGTTGGGAATTTATTGGTGTCGTCTCGATGTCAGTCTCCTATGTTTTAACCCAGCCTGTATATACCATGGATACTACAGTTAAAAGTAGTCATAGCAATAAAGTTTTAATATATTTCCACTTAAACCTCTAGTTCATTCCTACAACGCAGCTTCTTCAGCATAGACAAAATATAGGCGTGATAAAACAATTAGAATATTTTATTATTATTATTATTATCACCGCGTCTTACTACCCGTTCGGGTTATACGCACTTACGCTAATGTGTAATGGTAGGGTGATTGTGAGATGAAATGGAGGACCTGCAGTTTAACGTGGAATCCGAACCACGGTGGAGGCCTGGCATTCCCGAATATTTTATTAAAATATCACAAAGTTCATCCCCCACACAAACATAAACAAAACATTTATAAAACAATAATTATGGGGTTGGGAAATGTTACAATCCTTCACTTACGTGGGGAGTAATGGGCAGACTTCAAAATATACATTTAATTACACAACACATATATGTTAATTAGGTAATAACCCACCTCGGTGGCGTAGTTGGCTAACACGCTTGTCGTGTTGAGCTCGATTGCTGAGGACAGGGAGATCGAGGTTCGAATCTCGGTCGGGTGAACTGGGCGTGGTTTTTCCTAAATGTTTTTCCACTCTCCCTCCACGTAAATGCGGGTTCACTTCCTCTAATTCAACCTCCCCAATTTCCTAATCCATTAGAGTAATTAGTACTTAAAGCGTATAACCCGAACGGGTAGTAAGACGCGGTGCTAAATATTATTATTAGGTAATACACGTCTGTGGGTCTATTATATTACTGCAATATGCTATAAATACGAGTAGGGAAATCAAACGCATGTCATGTATCTTATGTTAGGTACTCTCTGTGTTCATGGTATGTAGACAACTCCGCAGTTACAAGATGATAATATGTCGTATCTCTTTAATCACCTCCTACACCATGTGTGGTCTGCGGGAAGGCTCAGCGTCCACCTACTCGAGATGTTATGACAAGATCACATCAACCCATACACTTTTAAAGGGTCCTAATCTATTTTGGACCACATTTACGTCAATTTGTATGATTTCATTTCCAAGAAAGATTTTTCAAAACACCCACATTGATGGGCTCTTTTAATCTGCAATGCCAGTGATAGGGACTTTTGGGGTCAGATTCTTGCAAGGTGTAATGAAGATATTTTACCACCCGATGTCTGTGGGTTCAAACACAGCTGGGGTCAACGGATTTTTCTTAGGCAATAAAAATCCGTAGCACTACTTCCTTCAGAGGGAAAAGTAAAGCCATTGGTCCCATGTCCATTGTGGAATGTAAAATAACCCTGGAAGGTATGTGAAAATACCTTCCATGGCAAAATTAGTGGGCCCTTTAGTCGTCGATGATGGAAATTTTCGTGTGTTGATATAATCGGGGCTCGATTTCTGTCTCTGTGTCATTTTTCAAATATATATCTGTTAAGTGACAGCTTTATATTTAACCTAATATCGTTCTATCTCCACCAAATATTATCTAAGCATATTAACAACAACTTATTCTGACTTAATAGGGAGGTAATTAATGCTAAAAGATAGTACACACAAATCAATGCATGGTGTTTAAATTTAACTTTCCCAGGGTTAAAAAATTAATCTATTCGCACAAATACTTTTATTAACACACACTATTCAAATTAATGATTTTGGAGCTATATTTAATACGTAAAAATAAGAAAAGCGTAGATGTAAAGATTAAATTCAATTTTAATGTTTTTATTCATGGAAAAATTATACCTGTTTTTAACCCTGCCAACAAAACTATATTTTGATGGGTGGCCTGGTGGTCTAGGGGTAAGGTGTCAGACTTCTGTGCTGGTGGCCGGGGTTCAATCCTCGGTCGCGGCAAAGATTTATCTGATTAATAATAATAATAATAATAATATATTTTGATACTTGGCATATAACATTTTAGTAATAATCCCTTTATAATGCATACCTTTGAAAATAAGATAATGTTATTCTTGTGTGTAATTGGATTTGTAGGTTAACATCATTGCATTAAAATGAAACAAAAGAATACTTGCTATTGGAGTGTCTTAAGAGTTTCCAAACAATAACAATTGTCGGTGTCTCAAAAGAATATGATTTGCTTTGTTCCTTTTATAATAATTTATAACATTTCCAAGTTGCAAAACTAAAAACAAAGAGTCATCAAAATTTTGTATAAAAAGTATCAGTTCAAAAAAAAAGTTCCTCAAAAAATTTAACTTACTCATCCCCACCTCAAGAGAGTAAATATGTAAATACGTTGTGCAGTGGCATGTATGAAAACTCTTATCATAGTCTATATTTTAGGTTCCCACTAACGCTGCAATTACGAAGCAGAACCAGTCACTAAGTGCTATTGGATTATATTAAAAGATGAATAATCTCTAAACTTGCATCCATAGTATCATTTTCTTACGCCATTCTCTCGTGTTTGTCTGAATTCCCGATGATACAGTAGCCCCATGGCTTATTTGGTGCTGATTGACAGCTCACAGCTGACAATTGACAGCTTTAAAAGTTATCCAGACCAAATTACGTATCCCTACGCCGAACCAGATGATCTGCAAAAACATGTGTTTAGCAGCTGTCACTTTTGAAAATCAAAATTTAGGTATATATATAAATTTTGACTGTCATAAGTCAGCTGTGAATTGTCAGTCAGCACCAAAGAAGCCATGGGGCTATTCTAAAAAGATCAGGGTCATTGTCAGATGGACTGAGGGCTATTTTTCCTGAGTGGTTTCCAACCCTTTCCTCGCGCAATTGCAGGTAAATTTCCTTTAATTTAGACTTTTCTCAGTGATACTCTAATATATTGTATTCTATATTCATTTAATACGAATGAGTACTAATCAGCAGTGAAAAAATTAATAATCCTTAAATGTTGCCCTTTTGGCAAAGAAAATAAGAATTAAATTATTTGAATGAACACTAGGATAGTAATAATAATGACCCGTCTTGGGTACATATATCTGTATTTCAGTTTGAGGCTATATTATTAGCCTATACTAATGTACCAGTGAGAATGTACTCACCATGTATCCTTTCCGTGGAGGCGCTTTCCATATCCCGTTAACATTAGGGGATGGCAGTTATTATGACGGGGTGGAGGCAAAGACTATCTTTACACACACACATATATATATATATATATATATATATATATATATTTAGCACCGCGTCTTACTACCCGTTCGGGTTATACGCTTTAAGTACTAATAACTCTAATGGATTATGAATTGGGAAGGTTGAATTAGAGGAAGTGAACCCGCATTCGCGTGGAGGGAGAGTGGAAAACCATTTAGGAAAAACCACCCCCAGTTCACCCGACCGAGATTCAAACCTCGATCTCCCCGTCCTCAGCAGTCAAGTTCAACACGACAAGCGCGTTAGCCAACTACACCACCGAGGCGGGTGTCATTAACATAGCTTAGGACTAATTAACCAAACCCTGTTGAACATGGAAATTATTCCCTTTCGAGAAAAATCCCCCGTTACGAGCCAGGAGTCGAACCCAGGCAGGACCTGTAGTTCAATAACCAGGGCCTCTGGCCTCTATACCAAGAGGCTGGTATAGCACTATACAATCAGATGTTCTTAACAAGGCCTAAATAAATACACACGAAAGCCAGATAGGACAGTCCTGGGAAATTCGCCAGTATTAAAGGGTTGAGAAGTAATTACATTATTGCCGATAACAAAGAGTTCAGCCCGGCCACATCTGCTAAACCAGTTCACATCTATAGCAGTGTCGACCGCGTGAGTAGAGGGGGCGGGGGATTAGAATTGGGTGAAGAATATAGGGAGGGAAAACTACTTCGCTCTCTGATAATAGAATTTTTTTGTTTCCCACCGTGTCTTAATACCCTTACAGATTATATGCATGTATATTAATAATGAGGAGGGGTTGAGGAAGTTCGAGTTTCCAGGAAATATACCCCTATTGGCGTAGAGGGAGAATGGAAAACCCTTATGTCAATGTCAAACCAGATTAAATGAGCTTAAAGTTTAAATAACAATCCCACCAATCCGGGTAGTAATTATTATTTTTATTATTTTTACATTTTCAAAGTGTTCTATAATATAACATAGATAATAATCATTGTGTTTATTTAAAATATAACCAAGCCTAATAGCCTATATCAGGCAACATTATTTTAATATAACTAAATTTTTTTCTCATTTTTAAATCTACCAGAATTGTGATCAATGTTCAAAATATAACTTACTTTAATAAAATTAACTTTATTTTTGGGTTTATATTTAATTCGTTGAGTATTAATGAACATATTTTCGGTTTTTATGTTACTTTGAAAGTGATACGACTAAAATATGATCTGTCAAAATTATTGGAGATTTAACAAAGCCTGAGACGAGGATTTTAAAATATAGAGAATATTTTGTTCTATAAATGGAGGGGTTGATTTGATCACGTGGTCTCAGGAGTAGGAACGTGCAAACAATTCGATACAAATCCAAACCAAATATTACGATTAATTACTATAGAAGCTTTCCAAAAAACCTGTATTTTTTAAGTGTATCTGAAAGGAGCTTTGTAATTGGTTCACGGGGATGAGTGTTTAATTGAAATAACTACATTCTTATGAAGTGATGAATTGACTACCACTGGCATCTAAACTGGAGTATTTATGCATTGACTCATTTTAGTACCCATTTAGATTACATCTACTTGAGTGTAATATAAAAAATGATTAGTCAAAATGGAAGGTATTTTTTTTATCAAAAATAGGAATCTTAAATTTATCATAGCCCCCAAAGTAAATAAAACCTACGTAAAGAATAGAATATATTTATTAAAATGGTATTTCCAAATATTTAAAAGTGATAAGATAAGGTTTAGTAACCTCGCTCATTTCATAGGTTAAAACGTTTAATTTTGAAGCGAATCCACCATTTAATAGCTAATTATGATATTACTCTGACTAGTGAATATAATAATAATATTAAATTTTAATTGTAATGTTTAATTTAACTGGGCTATAATAGTTTAAAAATAGAAATATTTAATAAAACAAAAGAGCTTTCAAAATCCTTTAAAATAAATGGTACGACACAATCGCACAGATTTTTTAATATTGTGTAATATAGCTTTGAAGAAAATTTTCGGAGAAAGGTTTTCCTTAAACTACCATGAAGGGGGTCGCCTCAGTAAGTGAAAAATTGTCGCAAAAACGTTCTGCTCTAAAACAATATTTAATTCTATAGTACGTCACTTCAAAATATGTCTCACGCTAAAATAAAATTGAAAGATTTCAACACGGCTATATTTCCTTAACAACCTTAAAGTTTGAGTTTTATTAATACAAAATTTGTGTGAAAATGTGACACTAGATAATTTTCAACTAAGCCTATATTCAACATATTTTGTGGAGCTATGAGATTAGGCATGAGTAAAAAGAGCTCTAACTTAAACTCCCTTTAAAAACTATACTAATCTTTTTATAGACTCCCAACAGAAAATTTTAAGCTATTTTAAATCTATTAGTGAGCTTACCTATTTACATTGAGATAAGAAATTTTTTAGTTTTCTTTCCCCTCTTTCTTATTTACATGGCAAGTGGTGGCTGTAGGTGAAGGATTAAAGGGAGTATAAGTCCTTACAGAATTGATAATTAGTAATAGGACACGACTCAGACCACTTGTATTTTAACCTGTGGGGCCTGACAGCGATTAATACTTTCTCGCTGACTGAGGCACCCGCCTTAAGTTATTTTCTCCATAAAAACAAATACATTAGTTGCTAATAACAAAAAATGATCTTTATACTCACAACCAAATTGCTCAAATATTTTTAACAAATTTCTAAAACAAGTCTTAAACTATCCTAAATCATTTTTAATATGTATGAATCAAAGCGTATTCTTATTTATAATGAAAAACTATTCCCAGATAACCATCTTGAACTCATACTTCAAGGTCGATGTCAAAAAATGTCAAATGTTTTATAATTGGTCATATATAAAAACTACCCTCAAATTAATTTATTTAAGAAAAATAAATATACATTATTATTCATAGTGTAAAATAGTCCCCCGATACCAATTTAGAACAAAACCGTTAAGAGATATTTTTCTAGAAAAATAAATATATTTAATTAAATACAATATAACTATTTTAACAGAAACACATTTTCAACCAAATCGCTCTTTATTTTCTTAAATGTTCAAATTTTTGAAAAATCAGCTATTAGTAAACTAATTTAAAACGAATTTTTCCAAGTTATTTTTTTACAGTTATTATTTATCATGAATATTATTACCATGTATACATTTCAAATCAAATCATGCAAGCTACCTTCAAAATGGTTCTAATTTTAGAAAATCCCTCCTTTAACAAATTTTTGACCAAAAATCAAATATACAGTGTAAGGTAAAATACTTCTTAAATATCCAATTTAAACAAGATAGTTGAGCCATTTTTGAAAAATTTGGAATTTAAAAATAATCACTTATCAGTATACCCCCTTTTATTTGAGGGAATGGGCCAAAATAAAATTAAAACTTTCCTAGGTATAAGCTTATCAAATTAAATTCAGATTTGAACAAAATCCTTCACATGGTTTTGTATCAGGAGTCAGGGACAAACAAACAGACATGAGGACAGACAGAATTGTAGAATTCACTTTTTTTGGGTTCTGGTTCTCATAAACCGGAAAGATTCATCACAATTTTGATATAGATCTTTTCAAAATTACAATACTTTATCTTGATATGAAAAAAGTAGAATTCAAATCCATGGTGCTCATGCCAACGATTAACATGAGTTTTAACCTTATTAATGTGTGTGTTTTTATTGGTGCACCACGTGTTATCACCCGATCAAGCTATCTATATTCATACTAACGGGGTAAGTATTAGTTAGGTAATACTTAAGGAAAATGAAATTCTATCGACGTAGAGGCAGAGTTGAAAATCATTTATGTAATGTGTGAATGTGTGGAATGCCAGGCCTCCACCGTGGTTCGGGTCCCACGTTAAACTGTAGGTCTTCCATTTCATCTCATAATCATTATTATTATTATTATTATTATTATTATTAGCACCCCGTCTTACTACCCATTCGGTTTATACGCACTGATGCTAATGTGTAATGGTAGGGTGATTGTGAGATGAAATGAAGGACCTACAGTTTAACGTGGAAACCGAACCACGGTGGAGAACTGGCATTCCCCACATTCACAAGATGTCTTGTCAGAGGTGTAGGAAGGGTTTGGTAAACAGATAAATCTTTGCCGGGACCGAGGATTGAACCCCAGTCACCAACAAAGAAGTCTGACACCTTACCTCTAGACCGCCAGGTCACCTATCTCATAATCACTCTATCATTACACATTAGCGTAGGTGCGTATAACCCAGACGGGTAGTAAGCTAATAATAATTTACGTAATTCCATCCTCAATGCACCCAAATGGAATTTTAATTCTATTTCCCCCGTCACTGTTAGTATAGCCCATCACGGGAGTGACTTTTGAGACCCGGGGTGGGCAGTCCAGCCGCCAATCGCCACAATTGTAGAATTGGCCATAAAAGTGTGGCTGATCTGAGTTTGTCAAATCTCAAAGTAAAATAAACTTTTTCCAGACTACATGGTTGTAATGGTTGACACTTTACATTCTCTGCGTATCTTTGGAAGCATTCCGTATAGTTAGCCAATGGGTTCAGATATTCAGACAGTGTTTCTGCAACTTTTAAGATAAAAGGATGGTCAAATTTTACACAAAATTACCTTACATTTTAAATCCGAACAATTTTAATCATTTGAGCCTGAGGCACAAGTTTATTGACTAGTCAAAGTGAACATGTTTTTAGTAAACTCGTTCAAAAAGTGTACGTTGTGTTAAACGTAAGATTGAGAAACCTAATTTTTCAATTTTGGAATAGTGTGGTGAATTACACTTTTGATTCGCCACTCCTGTAACTAAAATGACACATTTACATTATATCCATTACCATTTCCAGCTTGTGGCACGCCATTTATTTTCAACTACCGGTTTGGTTAGGTCTGTCGTAGCTTCATATGCCTTCTAATCTAACTTAATACTAGGACAGGCACAACATTCAGTCCCCAGCCGTTAATTTGTCAATGTGAGAGGGTAGACCCATATTTCACCAATTATACATTTTAGGCCATGCAGGGAATCGAACCCGGCACCCTTATCTAAGTAGAAAGACACGCTACCGACTGAGCTAGGGTGACATTGAGAAATATGTTGACAAACTATGACCTAGACCATGCGACCCTCACAGTGGTTATATCAGTGGTGGTGACCTGGCGGTCTAGGGGTAAGGTGTCAGACTTCTGTGCTGGCGGCCGGGGTTCAATCCTCGGTCCCGGCACAGATTTATCTGATTACCAAACCCTTCCTTCACCTCTGACAAGACATCTTGTGAATGTGGGGAATTCCAGGCCTCCACCGTGGTTCGGATTCCACGTTAAACTGTAGGTCCTCCATTTCATCTCACAATCAACCTACCATTACACATTAGCGTAAGTGCGTATAACCCGAATGGTTAGTAAGACGCGGTGCTAATAATAATGTTAATAATAATAAATCAGTGGTAAAGTATACTTCTAAAATATAGCTTCTGGGGCAGAATTAGCTTTGATATGTATACAAATAGGAGGATAATTTAAAGTTCTGGGATCTCTAGACACAGATATAACATTAGTACAAGTATGAAAAACTAGTTTAGCCTAGGGAAGTACATCTAATATTATACAAACAAACATAGCGTCTAGTTACTTCCTAATAGGATTGATTGATTCATAGCCCGTATACAAATAATAATCATAATAGTCATAATAACCCAAAATAGAAAAAGTGTACCCTAGACAAAAGGTTTATTGCCCAATCCAAAAATTCCACGGGAGATGCTTTTGAGTCACATCAGTTCCACAGATTTTAGTTTTTAAATAGTTTAGTATTTAATTTTTCCTTAAACTATCAGAAAAAAGAATAGATCAGTAAAAATTTACTAAGCATTTTGGTATATTTAGCAGTAGTTTTAAAGAGTATTTTAAATATTTTATTCTATTTACTTAACCCATGTGATATTAACGAACCAGGCTGGCAAATCACTGGTGTTTATAAGTTGTTTTCTCAAACATCTAAAGGACATTGGTTCTATTTTCACTATGGATGAAAATGTATAGCCATGAAACAAGAGTTCAATTTTGTTTACTAAGTGACAAACTACCAGTTGGGGTTATAGTTTTTTTTTTGCAGTCCCAGACTTAATTAGAGTAGGTCATTATTAGCTTGCATACTGGCACTGGAACACACAAACAAACACACAAACAAACAAACAAACTAAACTATTAACTACTTAATCTAGGGCTGAGTCCACAACAGCTTTTAAAACGCCGCGGGTGACAGACACACTGCTTGCGGAACGCTTTTGTGCGTGTCCGTGTTGAAAGCTCCCATAAAGCTCTGATCATAAACGTATACTTGGACAAGTGTTATGGTTCTGTAATTTGGACTCACATGATGTCCAAAATGCCTTAGACCCTAATTACTTTGGTGGGTGAAGCCAGCCAGTACTATATAATCAATTAACCACATGATTTTTCTTTAAAATGGCTGTCATAGTGAAACAGGGCCATTTTGAATTGCTCTTGAAACAACTAGCATGATACTCAAATTATGCTAGTTATAATTAAATTACCACAAAAATAATAAATTTAAGTTTGATTTAAGAAACATATGATGAGTCAAGCTTTATGAGAAAATATATGTTGTATCTGAAGTATTTTATTAGGTTGATATGTTTTAGCATAAGTCATTAAACAAAAGTTTATTTTTCATATAAATGCGTGTTGGCGGGTTTAAAAATTCTATTTACATTAATTTAGAATCAATTTAAGTAAGAAAACTACCCCATAAGTGGGCACCAAAAACTAATCTAGCTTCGATCTCGTGTATTAAAGTTTTTCAGTGTCGTAAAATTCGGGAATCAAATTCTGGAGGGGTGTATCGAGGTTGGTTTTTCTTAAAAGTTATTATATTTCTCCCAAAATATGGATATATTTTCATCTAAAATTCCATCTTCATTATCCTTAGCAGGCTAATTTAAATATTTTGATATTTTAGGATTCATAATGACTTTTTATCTTATATATCTTAATTCGTGGATTGATTATCAATTTTATTCAAAGTTTAAATAAAGTTATCAAGTAAAAAACACCACTTGGCTTACAACAAATACCCTTTTTTCATATGTGTTTATATATATGGACAAATGTGTGAGAATGTAGATTTAACTCATGTTCTACAAATTTATAAGCATATTTTAGGAGTTATGAATTTAGGCTGATGAAAAAGGGCTATAGATTTAGCCTTCTTATAACATATACAGTATTTTTTTTTAGTTCTAGAAAATGACACAGACCATTGTATTTAAAATCGTGTGGCCTAACAACGATTTCTACTTTCTCGCACCCCAAATGTAGAGACATTATTATGATCGTCAAAAAAGTCGAGTTCTTTAATTTGATGGATATCAACGTTTCATTACCTCCTGAGACCAAAAAGTTTTTTTTTTTTGCAATGCCGTCTGTTTACCTGTTACTGTGAAACGATCCGAAACCATTATACCCATCGGGATGAGAGCGTTGACAACATATGCGTTTTTGAATTTATTTATGGAAACAGTATGAAGAGTTGATGTGAAGATATAATTAAATATTATTAATTTAATCTTAATTTTTTTTAAGTATAACTTTTGATTGATCCAAAATTAAAATAATATGATTCCCCTTAATATGTCTAACTACTCTTCCTTAATGTACTCATTTTACCTTAGATAATTGGGTAACGATAAGGAAGGAAGTTTTAGAGTTAACGTACCCGAATTTGAGTAGAAAGAGAGTTATAGAAAATTTAGGAAACACCACCCCTATTACAACTAAACGGGACTTAAGCCCCATTCCTATCTTCATTAACAAACCAGACTAGATGAGTCTGTCTTTTAGTCCACGTGCCCACTAATGCCGTTCGAAATGTATTAAAGAAAGTATTCTGTAACAGTAGGCACTGATTAAAAAGTTTAAATTTCTACATTGTAGACTATATATTACTGTGTAATAACATATTATTATCATAATTATTGTTACCGTCTCAGCCACGTGACAAGATCGTGTATGAAGATCAACCAGTTTTAAAACAGTTTAGTTAGATTCCTCGTGGGATCTAATATTCAATCCTCGTGAATTCGGATTTAAATTTAAGTATTTGTTTCATTAATGTTTATAAAATATTATTTAATATCTGTATTAATAATTAGGTGTTATAGTTAGATTTTACTACTATATTTAAATAGTGATTGTGAATATTCTAATTTGAATAGTTTGTAAAGATAATGAAAATGTTTCATTTGAGGCTACCCTTCATAACCCTACATTAATAAATTGTAGTCTCCTTTTTTTAAGCACTGTGTCTTACTAACCGTCCGGGTTATACGCTAGTTGTCCACAAATATCCCACCTGGGAATACAATTTTTATATTTTTTAAATTTATTTTAGCCCCTCGTCTTATTACCCGTTCGGGTTATACGCTTATGTGATAATTACGCTAGCGGGTTTAGGAATTATGGAGGCTATATTTATAGGAAATGTACCCACATTTTCGTATAGGGAGAGTGGAAAACCAT
Source organism: Timema californicum (assembly GCA_902141385.1). NCBI lineage: Eukaryota > Metazoa > Arthropoda > Insecta > Phasmatodea > Timematidae > Timema > Timema californicum. Next base: position 555,904 of record CABFOW010000036.1, on the reverse strand, counting down.
TTTGTAAAAATAACCCTCAGTACACCTGACCGATATTTGAAGCCACATATTTTCCACTAACAGCTTGCTAGGTTGGTCGTAGCTTCACGTACCTTATAATATAACTTATGAGTTGGACAGGCACAACATCCATTCTCCCCAGCCGCAATTCATCACTGTGAAAGGTTAAGCCCACATTTCACCAATGATATATTTTTAGACCATACTGGTAGTCGAAGCGGGACCAGTAATTAAATAGACAGACACGCTACCGACTGAGCTAAATTGTCGGATAAAATAAAGAATGTTTATGAAAATACTAAAGTTCAAGTTACTAGCTATATAATTAAGCAAATTATGATTTTATGAAAAATAACTATTAATCTAATTGCTAAGGGTTGATTTAAAATTATTAAAAGGGTTAATAATATTATATTTATTGCTGTCATAATTAAGTATAAACAGATAATAGTTTGATGACAATATTACAATTTTTGGGAATTAATGACATGGTATAATATTAATCCGATTTTTATCTGAGTTTTTATAGGTAAGTAACCTATTTCTGATTTACAAAAAAAGTATTTTTATTTTAAATATTAAAACCAATGATATCACAAACAATTAAGTACCAACGTATGTGTTAAGCCATTTAAAAAAAAACAAATAGTAGTACAACTTTAACAATCTCTATATGTATGTGTTTGATGTATACTCTTTAAACACAAGCTTAAAAAAAACTTGGTTCTTATCTAAGAGCAGCACTTGAATGAGTCACCCAGAGCCGAAGTGTTGAAACTTTAAAGGCATTGCAGACGCCCAGAAATCTAGAGTTATTGAGGAAGGGGATTTGTTATTATAGAATGTGATTCAAGACTAAATGGAGCTGCAAGTTATCAATGATATGATTAAGAGTATTTAATGGTATATTCTATAATTTTAACAAACTAAACGAAAATATATCAGCTCATTTTTAACGATCTTTCTCTAGAATTATCGTAGTTTTGAAATCGAAAAAAGTATGTTAAGAAATATTAATCTAGCCTTTCTCAATGAAATAAAGTTAATTTTTAGTAGTGGTACAACTAAAATATTTATTAGCCTAGTTGTTATTGTTTCTGTGGTTATTAATGCTTCTGGAATGCCATTCCAATAAGAAATGAAATAGGAAATTTCCCTCATAGTAGCGGTACACTTCACCTACATCTCAATTTATCTCCGGTAAAGATTCTTATATACATGTATTTGGTTTCTAAGGATTCGGCCACTGAAGTAGGATTACAGAAGTTAAAAGCAAGTTGAATATTTGTTTACAAAACACGCCCCCAAATCTAGAAATGGGTCATTCATAGTAAGTAGCCCAAGACACAACGTTTACGCAAGGCGATATAAAAAACTCAAATATAAACATGACTTTATACTACATTTTAGCAACCGTTCGGGTTATACATTTAAGTACTAACTAAGCTAATGGTTTTAGGGATTAGGAAGGTTATATTTAGAGAACGTGTACCCGAATTTGTGTGGAGAGTGGAAAACCAAAAACCCCCTTAGTGCACACGCAACCGAGATTCAAACCTCAATATCCCCATCATCGGCAGTCTAGTCTATTGTGAGAATAGCGCCTTAGACCATGGAGCCACCAAAGTGGGTTTGAATAGAGTTAAGATATGCTTTTACACTTAGTTTACCCGAAAGTTACTATAACCATGCTAGCTTTCAGGGCGAACGAAGGCCACAACCATTAGCTGTGTCAGCCTATGTATTAGAAAATGGTTTCCAGGAAATTTAGTCTGTGTCACTTTCTGGATTGGGAAGACAGCATTTATTCGTACGTTCTGCGCCAGGGATGCTGCACTCGTGGGCAGGCATACAAAAGAGTCTATCCAGTTTAGTTAGGTTTTACAGTGTCAGAGGATATGAGACTCGAATACGGACTAGGCGTAATGAGGCATTTAAAACCTAAATAGTTCTCCACTCTTCCTACACGCAAATGAGGGAAAATTTCCTAGTAATCCTACCTTCCACATCCTTTACACGTCAATGTAAGAAATGCCAGGAAAAAATAAGATTTAATTATTCTTATTATTATTATTATTATTATTATTATTATTATTAGCAGCACCGCGTCTTACTACCCGTCCAGTTTGCACGCACTTACGCTAATGTGTGTAGGGTGATTGTGAGATGAAATGAAGGACCTACAGTTTAACGTGGAATCCGAACCACGGTGGAGGCCTGGTATTCTCCACATTCACAAGTTGTGATTAATACACGTCTTGACAGAGGTGAAAGATCGGTTTGGTAATCAGATAATCTGTGCCGTGGACCGAGGATTGAACCCCGGAAATAAGATTTAATGGTTACTCCATAAAAGGGGGATTTGAAAAGGCAAACAAATTTGGAGAAGGTAAAACCCCATAAGCGTGGAGAGAGGAAGGTAAAATCACTTCCAGTTTATCCCTGCCGGGAATCAAGCCCCAACAATCACATTAGTGACAATGCGAGTCAAAAACCTTAGACTGTTCGACCATCAATATGGGCTAGAAGACGAGGCTCAATTTCGAATATTTAACTATTTTTTTATTTAATTATTTGACTACCCTTAAGACTAGTACGAGTAGTGCGATTGGAGTAATCGGGGTTGATATACAGTCTGATTAAAATAAGAATACACCTTTTTAACAGTTGCAAAATCTACTTACATACACCATTTTTATATATTTACACGTACATTCATGTGATCTGCAGTGGTCACCTTAGATAAATTTGATATCAATACCTATAAAATTTGACGAATAATACAGAAAAATGCTATCAATGTTGATCGCTATAAATGTGTTTATATTTTCTAAATGTTCTTTTTTTAGCAGAACCCTACTATACTTATGTTTATATTCATACAAGCTTAGAGCGTCTTTATTCTTAAAATAAAACATGGCGCGTGTAGAGAAGAGACTAGTTTAACTTAGTCACGGCACACACTTAGCAACAATAAACATCCGACCACGTTCAAAACCTTAGCCCGTTCGGTGGTGCGCCTGATCACATAGGTTTAGTGTTACGTGTTTGATTCTCTGGAGTCACCGAAAAATTCATCATTGGCAGAGTAAGACGTCATTTTGCACAGTGATGGTCTAAAGGAGAAAGGGTGGAATGCTGTTTATTCTATAAATTTAAGTTCTTTTTTTAGTTATTATTATTATTATTACTATTATTAGCACCCTGTCTTACTACCCGTTCGGGTTATACGCACATACGCTAATGTGTTATGGTAGGGTGATTGTGAGAGGAAATGGAGGACCTACAGTCTAACGTGGAATCCGAACCACGGTGGAGGCCTGGCATTCCTCACATCCACAAGATGTCTTGTCAGAGGTGAAGGAAGGGTTTGGCAATCGGATAAATCTGTGCCGGATCCGAGGATTGAGCCCCGGCCGCCAGCATCGAAGTCTGACACCTTACCCCTAGACCGCCAGGTCACCTTTTTTTTTTAAATTGTGTGCAGATATAATCAATTGGTTTGGAAAGGGAAATTTAAATATTTCTAAAATCAGTATCGATGAGCTCTTGGAATATATGTCAGACTCGTCAAGTTATAGCTTGCTGGTGAGTGAAAGAAAGTTCAAGGTTTTAATACCAGCACGATGCAATAGAGGTGGTTTAAGTAAATGGTTTCCCACTCTCCCTCCACATAAATGAAGGTACTTTTACTCTAAGTTCTAACGTCCTCATCCATACCACACTATCGTAATTAAAATACATTCAGGCCAGAGGGATATAAAGAAGTAATGGAGAGAAACCAATAAAATTAGGCCTTTACCGTACCTTGTTTTAAAAAAAAACGCGTTAAGGATTTGCACAGGTGGACACACTGTCTAAATATCAAGTTATTTAAGTTAGGTTTTTTTACAATGAATAGGAGGTTGGACTTGTAATCCCAGCTGGGTGTGTTGAGTTTTCTTTCACGAATGGTTTCCCACTCCCCATAAGGAAAATGCCTGTACATTTCCTCGAAATTATACCCTCCTCATTCCTACCAAATTATAATTACTAATATGTACGCATATAGTACGAATGGGTGATGAGAGGTTGTGAATTTATTTTTGTCACGTCTCACTACTCGTTCGGGCTATATAAGCATGTATATATATATATATANGTTGAGATCACCATATAAAGAAAATTAAGCACTATGTTTGTACTAAAGCAATATTTGATTTATTTTGACCCAAAAAAAGTTTGGTATAGAACGTGCAAACACACGTATCTTTTCTCGCCTAATTTCCCACCTAAAATACTTAATTTGTGCTATGAATCAGAATGAGGAAGATTTAAGTTCTAGGGAGATTCATCATCCTCTTCGGCTTGAACAAAACGAAAAGGGAAGAATTTATCTTTGAACTCGTCATGGATTCTAACCCTGGCATTCCAGGATACATTCTAATACTGACGTTGAGCTAACACTCCTGAAAATTTATATCACTAAAAACTAATGTTATAATTATTTTCTTGAAGACTGTGGCCAGGGTCAACTTTTATTTTGTCACATATTAAAGACTAGACGGTTGAAGTATTAGAGACTTTTATACCCATGTCATAGTCTTGCATTACAAAGGGAAAAAGTATCGAGGTGTTTATAATGCTCAACTACAAACTAAGCGGCCGGGGTTCAATCCTCGGTCGCGGCAAAGATTTATCTGATTACCAAACCCTTACTTCACCTCTGACAAGACAACTTGTGAATGTGGGGAATGCCAGGCCTCCACCGTGGTTCGGATTCCACGTTAAACTGTAGGTCCTCCATTTCATCTCACAATCACCCTACCATTACACATGAGCGTAAGTGCGTATAACCCGAACGGTTAGTAAGACGCGGTGCTAATAATAATAATAATACATATATATATATATATATATATGCTAAGCGCTTCGCTGGCCACATGGTCCAAGACGTTACTCTTGCAATAGAATAGACTGCTGATGATGGGGAGATTGGGGTTCGATCCTTGTCGGACGTTGGGTGTTTCTTCCTAAATGGTTATCCACTCTCGCTTCATGGAAATTCCGGTATACTTCCCCTAAATTCAACCCTCCTCATCCCTAGCACAATAGAGTACTTAGTACATAGGTGTACATCCAGAAAGGGTGGTAAGGTGCGTTGATAAAAAAAATATGTTTTTATGTAAGGTACTTGTGTACTTTTCAGTGCTGGAGTGTTGTTACATGTCTTGTAACTGTTGGCCAGTACTATGATAAAGGAAATTGGAAATTATTATGAGAACAATGAGATCAAAGCCAGGGTCTATCCCATCTGTTCCTAACAGACGACAAGATTGAACGTCACGTTATGGTCATTTGCGAATGGTGTGTTCATGTCCTTCCAGTGGTGTATAGAGCTCACTGAGGCTAACCAATCTGTTAATTACGCTCGTGGGTTAGGGATGAGGAAGGTGGAGTTTAGAGGAAATACTCGTGTAACTCGAGAAAGAAAATCCACCCTCAGGACATCTGGCCAGGATTTGAGCCCGGATTTTCTCGTCACTGGCAAACCAGACTATAGAACCTTAGAGATTGTCGTCCTAATCACGTAACCATTTATTCAGATATCAAACATATGACTCGGAACTTATAAAATATAAAGCCATTAGAAAAAAATTACCAATATGTCACCTGCTTCGATTCAAACTAGAGACCCTTAGTTTGTATTATTATTATTATTATTATTATTATTATTAGCACCGCGTCTTACTACCCGTTCGGGTTATACGCACTTACGCTAATGTGTAATGTTAGGGTGATTATGAGATGAAATGGAGGACCTACAGTTTAACGTGGAATCCGAACCACGGTGGAGGCCTGGCATTCCCCACATTTACAAGTTGTCTTGTCAGAGGTGAAGTAAGGGTTTGGTAATCAGATAAATCTTTGCCGCGACCGAGGATTGAACCCCGGCCGCTTAGTTTGTAGTTGAGCATTATAAACACCTCGATACTTTTTCCCTTTGTAATGCAAGACTATGACATGGGTATAAAAGTCTCTAATACTTCAACCGTCTAGTCTTTAATATGTGACAAAATAAAAGTTGACCCTGGCCACAGTCTTCAAGAAAATAATTATAACATTAGTTTTTAGTGATATAAATTTTCAGGAGTGTTAGCTCAACGTCAGTATTAGAATGTATCCTGGAATGCCAGGGTTAGAATCCATGACGAGTTCAAAGATAAATTCTTCCCTTTTCGTTTTGTTCAAGCCGAAGAGGATGATGAATCTCCCTAGAACTTAAATCTTCCTCATTCTGATTCATAGCACAAATTAAGTATTTTAGGTGGGAAATTAGGCGAGAAAAGATACGTGTGTTTGCACGTTCTATACCAAACTTTTTTTGGGTCAAAATAAATCAAATATTGCTTTAGTACAAACATAGTGCTTAATTTTCTTTATATGGTGATCTCAACCATCCTTGAGTATCTGTCAAGGGTGGCCTGTAATTTAATGATAACTTTTCTTCATTAAAAAAGTTTGTCATCTAATGTCACTATGCTCAGTCATGACAGATATACAAGACCTGTTGATATCACCATGTGACGAAATTTAAGCTCTATGTTCCTGGTGAAGCGATATTTAACTTAATTTGTAGAAAAAAAGTTTTGACATAAAAACTGCATACACATTATCCTTTTTTTCTAGTTCCCTACATCCTAACTTTAATGGCGTTGCATACTTGATTAATTTGAAGCTATTTTGATAGACTGATTACATAATGAAGCACTATAAACACTATCTCACTTAGGCCTTTCGCCTACGAAGCTACTCAATTGTAATTGGACCGGTTAGTGATTGAAGTCACAAACTAGTCAGTAATTGCTTGTTACTTACGTTTCACACACGGTGCTACGCAAAAGTGGTAGAAGCTCAATCGGTTTCGTACTATCAAGATTTTAAGTTCCTTCTTCAGGCTTAACGAATATTAAACATTTATTTATAAATATAATATCTAGTGCAGGTTTTTTAAAACCCTTTTACGATTACAGACCCCTAATGGATTACCCAATATGTTTACATACCCCCTCAACCAGATTGTCGAAATCATCATAACCATCTTGGCCAGTCCTATTAGTAGCCCGTATGACTTACTTTGTAGTTATACTCTACATCTCAATAGCTAGGAACATGTTCATATCAGAACCAGGGGAAATCAGCTACAAATAGTGAGATGTTTGTTGTTCCGAGAGTCCCATACTCTCATTATCTGGTTCCCATACCTCAAGTGGTATAGTGACTCTATTATTATTATTATTATTATTATTAGCACCGCGTCTTACTACCCGTTCGGGTTATACGCACTTACGCTAATGTGTAATGGTAGGGTAATTGCGAGATGAAATGGAGGACCTACAGTTTAACGTGGAATCCGAACCACGGTGGAGGCCTGGCATTCCCCACATTCACAAGACGTCTTGTCAGAGGTGAAGGAAAGGTTTGGTAATCAGATAAACCTGTGCCGGGACCTAGGATTGAACCCCGGCCGCCACCACAGAAGTCCAACACCTTACCCCTAGACCTCCAGGTCACCGTATAGTGACTCTAGTGCTGAGAATTTTTGTTTTTATAATTATTACAGATGTAAGAGACGAAGGCAAAGAAAATTTTGGATTCATCCATACAGTGAAAATAATGTAAACTGCAGACAAATAATAATAATAGCCTAGTAATAATAATAATAATAATAATAATAATAATAATAATAATCAACTATTCGTCGTAGCAAAGGGAGTTCAACAAACTGACGAAAAATGCATTTATAGGCGAGTTGCGACCTAATCTTGAAATCGTGTACGAGTTGCGGCCCGGCTTTTTAAGAGAGATAAAAATTGCGGCCCACTCACTTAAGAGAGAGAGGTATGACTTGCATCCACCTAATTAGCAGTGTGATTTCTATAATGCTGTCTTAAATTTCAGATAGCAAACTATCATCGTCCCATGTCGACAACTCTCGTAATATCCAAACTTACTCAGTTCTTGTTAGTCAATGTCTGGCAAAAATTTGAAGGTTTGTTAGATTAAGTGAGGTTAGGTCAACAGCCCGGGCTGCAATTCGTATGTGGTTCTAAAAATGTTGGGCCGCAATTAAACTGTATCTTTAGAGGTAAACAACTCGTGCGACCGCATCTCACCTGCGGCCAAAAATGTACAGCAATGTACAAACTAAATATTCAACAATTGCTCATTCTTGATGATTGAGTTTGTAACTGAGGTAGCCTGGCCTCTAGCATGTTGAGTTCCCACTGACTAATCACGGACGCGTCGTAAACCAGTTAGCAAACAGAAGCTCCATGAGCGGACCACTATTGAAATAAATTATTTGGTAATTTATATTTACTCTCGTCACTTTAGAGCCTTATTTTACTAGCTCCGTGGACGAAAGGCCTAGTACGCTAATGAACGAGAAAATACTGCAGAAAATGGTTAGTTCATTTTATAAGGCCTCTAGCTTACCTTCTGCCTCCGACAACACATCCACTATAGTACTGGCGTCTGAACATCATTGACTTGCATTTACAAACTGACTTTTTCTTGTTTCCTATTCTAGATTGACATATGCTTACATAGACATTTTAAATCTACGTCATGACATGAATATTCCTAACTACCTTTTTTGATAGCAGACCAAATAATCTTGTTGTAGACGATTTAAAAAAATACTTTTATGTAAAAAACTACTCTAATAAAAAACTGTAAGATAAGACAATTTTTCGAATAGTTCAAGAATTTATAATTTTTTATTCGTTGTTATATGTTATAGAAAACTTAATATGTGCTGGCTGGTATAGGGACTATTACAATTAAACATAAATATCTGAACCCTTTAAATATCAGAATGAAACTCTGGAAGAAGGGCATGGATGTGGAGACATATTAGTATAAAATATTTTTTTTAGGAACAGTAGAAAATTAAACTTGCCAAGTATCCAGAGGGAATACTTAAAATAACAGAATTACTGTAAAATGTTTTATTTCTATAAGTGGGTATTGGTGAAATGGACGGATTTCCAATTTTCCGTAACTAAAGGAATAAATTACCTATCGTGTGGTAGAAGAATGAAATCTGTCAGGTAAGTTTAAGGACAATCCCAAACCGTCATGAAGGGCTGGACATTCTTAAATTTAAAAATAAAGGAGCACAAAATGGGAAGGAGTTCCTTTAAAAATTGAGGGAAAAAAAATGTAGGTATAGTAGACAATCGAAATATTTGATTACATGGGTGGACATGGCAAATGGCAGGGGCTGCAAATTACAAAAAACTAAAATATCAACAACTTACCAGTGTGGTAAAAAAAATGAGATTTGGTGAGATGATAAGAGTATAGATGGAGGTTGTGAAATAGGGGGTGAGAAGAAATTTCCAATATTATAGGGAACCATCTTTTAGTGTGGTATAAAATAGAAATATCGCAGATAATTAGAAAAGTATGAAGGTTGACACGGTTTACCCATGCGAATAACGCGTCAAATTGCGAGTTTATCATAAACAATACTCAGAAAAGTAATTTTATTTCCATAATATGGGTTTTAAGCTTCTTTTGGAGACAGTAGTTTTAAAATTTTATATAAAAAAATAGTTTTTCATTAACAAGGCCTAACATTTGAAAAATAATCAATTTTGATAAACTATGATCAAAGATGGTTTTCACATAGTCTTCTCCGTCATTGATTTATTTTCATAACATTTTAAAGAAATTAATCAAATGCATTATATTTTGTTAGCCAATAATTTGTATATTAATCGTTTACACTAAAGAGCCATACTAACTAAACTAAATGCGTCTAAACTCAACATGCTCGGATTTGAAGGGGGGTGACAAGGGTTAACGTCTCAGGGTCTCCACAAACTATCCCAATAGAATATAAAATTATAATTTGGCTCTATCGATTGCAGTTATGTTAAGATATTAATTATAGCATATTATAACAATTTTTATATATTTCTGGCAAAATATTACCTACTTACTAATAGCACATAGGGTAAACAAATATTTCAGACAGTGGCTCACAAAACATAAACAACACCCTTATCCCACAACATATCTAATGGCCCCCATATGTAATTATTCAAATTTATTTATTGTGAGCATAATATTATTTATTTATTCAACTAATTTCTTTAAAAATGAGCTTTCAACCGTTATTTTTGTAAAGAACAAAATGATAATGCTCGAAAAGTTTAAAAGAAAATTATGTGTAATACATTAATTGGAAATATACTATAATTTGGATTAATTATATTCAATATTAAAATGGAGTGCGTATCCTGAAACGAGTCTGCATACAGACCCTGTTCAAAACTACGGCCTGAACATTCTTGACATTTTGTAACGACCATTGAGACACGTGAGAACAAAGCAGTATGTTACACACTATGATTGGTGGTTACATTGTGTAGGTATAGGTCTGACATAGCCACTGAACACATTAAAACCATTTTATCAATTACTGTGAGTCTTTTTCTGTCCAGGGATGGAGGATGTCTATAAAATTTCCCAACGCATTTTCCACTCACCCCCCCCCCCCCCCCC
>CABFOW010000036.1:512726-545321 GCA_902141385.1 Timema californicum | reverse complement strand
AAGTAGTTATTATAGCCACTGCCTAATTGAAGGGAAATATCTTCACACAATGATATTCCTAATATCAACTTAAGCTCTAAAACTGAAAAAACGACTAAAACAACCCTCAAAAATAATCTGTTGAGGAACTTAAATTTCCCTTTATCAGCCGAGTAAGACTAGATCTATGCTTCTATCCATTTACTTTATTATCCAAACTGCAACCACTCATATTAAGCTTTGTCGAAAATGAGTTAACTTCACCTTTCCATTAATGGTTTTTAATCAGTAAACTTACAGGAAAAAGTTTTTATTCTGGCAGGGTCATGTTAATACCTTACATCTCCAATTCTGTGTGAACCATATTTTGAAATTACAAATATGACGCAGGATTAATGTATGTCTGGTCAGCACTACGGTAGGTAGCTCCTTTAGTTTTTATTTAATTTAAATAGATTTATTCATTTATTGTTTATTACTTAATTAACAAATAACTTCAATTATTTATGTTTTTGTTTTGAGTTAGCCCTAATCTATTTTTGAAATTAGAAAAGAAGACAATAGGCCTAAAAATGTTTTAAAATCTTTGTAATAATAATAATAATAATTATTAATAATATTACTTAGCGTTACCCGCCTTGGCGGCGTAATTGGCTAACACGCCAGACTTCCGAGGACGGAAAGATCAAGGTTCGAATCTCGGCCAGGTGAACTGGGGGTGGTTTTCCCTAAATGGATTTCGACTCTCCCTCCACGCAAATGTGGGTACACTTCCTAAAAAAATTCAACCTTCCCAATTACTAACCCATTAGCGTAATTAGTACTCAAGCGTATAATCCGAGTGGGTAGTAAGACGCTGCACTATAGTTTATAATTTTACTTTGCGTTCTGTCTTAAGATAGGTCGAATTCTAACATTTGTCAGCGAACTTAAGGCTGCCAATGCACCTGTCCTCTTTCTTCGCCTTAAGCTCCCAGAAATATGTATGTTAACCAATTGAGGAAAGTACTTTTTTTTTAGTGTAAGTATTTAGCTAGTAACACTTTTAAAATTGTAACGAAATGCTACAGCAGAGCTTCAAACCCTGACCTCGTGGTAAATATGATAAACCAGTAATTTAAATCAATCAATGTTTTGACAAATTGAATGCCTTTGAATTCATTTAAAGGCAAAACAAAAAATAATAACCTTGTCTTACTACTCGCCCGGGCTATCCAAATTAAAGTTTAATTATACTATCGGGGAAGACGTAAGGAAGCCAAGGCCGAGTGGAAATTTACCCAACTTTACATAAAGGAAGAGAAGGAAAATGCTTAAGAAAATTATCTGCATAAAACTTCGCTGGGATTCGAACACCAACCTCTCCATTGCAAGGAAACCGGGAGAAGTGAGCTTGATTCACTCCGCGTGCTCGCCGATACAGTTAGCAAGTATGTTAATGTAAATATTATTTTCTTAGTCAGTTTAAGCCTGCAATAAATTATATTTACAAATAAAGTAACTTAATTGTTATATTTTCGGTGACCTGGAGGTCTAGGGGTAAGGTGTCAGACTTCTATGCTGACGGCCGGGGTTCAATCTTCGGTCCCGGCAAAGATTTATCTGATTACCAAACCCTTCCTTCACCTCTGACAAGACATCTTGTGAATGTGAGGAATACCAGGTCTCCACCGTGGTTCGGATTCCACGTTAAACTCTAGGTCCTCCATTTCATCTCACAATCACCCTACTACTACACATTAGCGTAAGTGCGTACAACCCGAACGGGTAGTAAGACGCGGTGCTAATAATAATAATAATAATAATAATAATAATAATAATAATAATAATTTAAGCCCGCTTCTCTCAAACTGTTTTTGTTTACAGCTTAAATTTGTCAATCAATCTCACTATTTTAGTGAATGTCCTATTTGATAAATAAACTAAGACTTGGACCGCGATCTTATTTGCGGACATGACTCACGCTCATGAGATAAATAAGTTCTCAAAATCAAATTGTACAAAAATGGCTCAAGTATATATATATATTCTAATCGCGTGACATGATTTGAGCTGACGAGTAGTACTGATTATTACCGATGAAAAAGATTAATACAAAACTGGCGGATTCTCAGCCAAAGAAGATGTATTTCAGTGTTTTAGGAAGGAAAAATGTTTTAGAGGGGAGCCTTTTTTTAAAAAAAATCATATTCACACATTTAGAAATCAATTTGGCCTATGACCAACTAATAACGCACATGATTCCCCTTAAGAGTTATTTCGGGATCAAAAGGCAATTTAGCCTGAGTTGTGAACCTTCTATACTTACATGTATTATTGATACATACACACACACTGTGTACCAAAGATTGAAGGGCGACCTTGTAAACTTCTCCGACAATTCTTTGAAATTTTGCACGTTAAGCTTAGTCATAAAATTAGTTACAAGAATGCAATAATGAGGAATAACATAAACCCAGACACAAATACAAAATCTGGTCAGCATAATGCAACTTTTTTTTTTTTAAACAATCATTGATCATTTCTTAAATATAAAAAAGAACAAAAGCCATTGTTTAAAACGATGACTAGAACGAAAACAAAAAAAAAAACTTTAGTGATGTGCAAAGTTGCTGAAGTAAAAGGAGGCTCGTAGCGACCAGCCGGCAGGTTTAGTAATGTTTGCTTGTGAATATTGCAAAGTAAACAAGTGACGTCAACCGTAGGCGTCATGTAAACACGCCACCAAATAAACAAATGCCAGATCGAACCTAGCTAGGATTTTGTTAGGACTAGAACTTCGGCCAGTTTAGCTCCTTCGCGAAGAACCCGCGAAAATAAATTACGTCCTAATAAAAGTAGAGAAACGAACTAGAAACAAAAGGTAGTTGCTCTATATTTTATTGAAAGAAAATGTGTTGTTTATTCAGTGACAGATATGACCTCAGGCTTTATTTTTAAAACAAAACCGTCCTTGTCAAAATAAGAAAAAATTAGCCTCTATCAATGGTAAATACTAAAACAACTAACAGAGAGGAACCCATTTCTGTATAGCGAAATAAACTATTGTTTGTTGCATGTAGGTTAAAATGTAGTGTAGTTACTTAAAAGCTATCCGAACCTAACCTTTGATATATAAATCATCCAGACAAACATAAATTATGGGGCTACATCAACTTACCGCGACTGAAGTGGGCATGGACCGATATCCCACACACCCCTCCTAACCATTCACTGCGTAGCCGCTAGAGTAGGTCACTAGGCAACGAATCACAGAGAAGAGCGGGAAAACCCCCTTCCATAACCACTACCGTTCAAACACAACTAAACACTTCCCGTTCCGTCCGGTAGTCGAACGCACGACTATTTCCCCCCCGACACTGACGAAACGAAGCGCGTAGCGGACACCAAGCACACAAATTCACCTCGACTCGACGACTGAACTCTGCACTGTACCGTACTGTACTGTTCTGTCCTGTCGAGTTCCCTCCGCATCTGCTGGGCTTCCTCACATCCACCACTACACTGACACACTCACCGACTGGCTTCAGTGTTTACAATTCATCTATTCTCTGTATACATCGGGGCCCGGCACAACGCTGCGCTCACAATCAACAACCACACACACACAGACACACACACACTCGCACAAACTCACACGTCCCTTCTAGAGCTCTGTTCTTCTCTCTAAAACCAAGCAGTCTCCCTTGCTTTAACACGCACCCCCCTTTCTCGATCCTCCTCTATCCCCCCTCCTACCCCCCCAAAAAATAATCGTAGAGGGTGAAAAATAGTAATAAAAAAAGAGTATTTCAGTTCACCCTCCTGTGTATCGCGTCACATCCAGTGCTACAGGACACGTGCCCCCCTCTATCCCGCTCCAACTAACCCTTCTTCCCCCCCCCCTTTTCGATGAACCACCCCTCGTCCTCCCCACTAACCCTGTGAAGAAAAAGAGTGTTGTTGTGTTGCAAAGACTCTGGTGTAATGTTTTGTGCAGTAAGGGAGCCCAACGAGTCATAGTCGCAAGCAAGCAAGGCTCGGGTAGGAATAAATCAATACCCTAGTATATTTGTACTGTGAGTTTGTTGGCTGGAGAAGGGGGGGTCGGATAGGAGGGGGTGCATTTCAGTTGTTTACTAGGCGAGAGAAAAAAAAACAATCACTGTCCGTGGAGGGAGGGAAAGGGAGGCTGGTTTGTTGAGACGGGAGGTGGGGAGGGTAAAAGGACACGCTGCGCTCTGCATGGAGGGGGCTGTACGGTTTAACACCCTCTTGTTGTTTTTTTAAGATGTGGCACGCCGAAACTAAAAGTCTCTTGGTGCGTCATCTGTATTTGGATGAGACCTTTCAAATCAACTAGGTTTGAATAAAATATGTAAGGACGTGAAATGTGTCTTGAAGGATTTTGTTTTCAAACCATATTTCAAATTATCAAGGGAAATTTACATTTGATTTATAAATTAGTTAACCACCTAAAAGAGGGATTCCCTACTGGTGGCCCGCGATGCCTTTTATTTTGCAGCCCACGAAGTTTCTTAGAAACGTAATCTGCTGTGGTAAAATTGATTCTTTTTAGCATCGTATTTTAATAACCATTCGGGTTAAACGCCAGTGAAATTTATGTTTTTTTTAATCCAAAAAACTTAAACGGAATGTTTTGACTCGGTTAAATTGTAATTAAATATGTTTAAATCACCCCTTCATATTTCATCCCCAATTAAATAAGTACCAATTCTCATTTTTGCATAGCTTGGCAAAAAACTATGCGATTACGAGGCCACCCACCATTTGACACATAGATTCGATTGTGGACCTTCAGCATTTTCAAATAAGAAAGCCCTAATCTAAAACATGTTCTCTTAAATCTCAAGAAGCAATTAGTGTGTGATTTTTAAAATATTACGTACATTAACAAATCTTTCTACCCGCCTCGGTGGCGTAGTTGGCTAACGCGCTTGTCGTGTTGAGCTCAACCGCTGAGTACGGGGAGATCTGAGGTTCGAATCTCGGGCGGGTGAACTGGGGGTGGTTTTTCCTAAATGGTTTTCCACTCTCCCTCCACGCAAATGCGGGTTCGTTTCCTCTAATTCAACCTTCCCAATTCCTAATCCATTAGAGTAATTAGTACTTAAAAGCGTATTATCCGAACGGGTAGTAAGACGCGTTGCTAAATATTATTATTATTATAATTAATAGATCTTTCTCATCATTAATTTGCTACGAGTCATTAGAACACCATACATATTATTGATATTCACACTCACCTTATGATCCAAAACTAGTTCCTTTGTTACAAAAATTTGGTTTGTTTGCCCATTTTAAGTGGGTTTTTTTAATTTGTGGATCTTGGACATTCGATAAACCAAAAATATTACCCACATAAGAAAAATATTTGATGTTTTGATATAGGCCTACCTACATTATGCTAAATTCGAAATACACAACCTTAAAATGTTTATATGTTAGACAAAATGTTTGGTTTTATAGAGTTGTATCCATCATTAAGCATACTATCCCCTATATTCTTTCGTCACTCCCATTATATTAGAATAAACTTGACTAGTAAAATTACTCTGTCCGTATAGGCTCCAGTGCCCTTAATAAACTTTTTAGCATTCACTGGGCTCAGTTTTTTAAAATATATTTTAAACTCATACACAATGGCTTGGCCTATTTAATTTAATATTATTATTATTATTATTATTAGCACCGCGTCTTACTACCCGTTCGGGTTATACACACTTACGCTAATGTGTAATGGTAGGGTGATTGTGAGATGAAATGGAGGACCTACAGTTTAACGTGGAATCCGAACCACGGTGGAGGCCTGTCATTCCCCACATTCACAAGATGTCTTGTCAGAGGTGAAGGAAGGGTTTGGTAATCAGATAAATCTGAGCCGGGACCGAGGATTGAACCCCGGCTTTAATTTATTAACCTGATGAATAAGAATGAGGAGGCAAAATACTTTTTTAATTTAGACACAGATGTGGCAAATTAAAAGTGAAATTCACCACACCACGTAAAAATCATTATATTGGTTGCTCAATCAAACATTTAACGCAACGCACACTGTTTGAACAATTTTATTCAAGGTATGATCAATTTGATTGTTCAGTGAAAAGCTACTTTGATACAAAATATGAAAATTGTTCAAATTGAAAATGTAAGACTTTTTCTTAGGCCTGCATCTTACTACCTGTTCAGGTTATACGCTAATTAAATTATTATGCTAATGGTTTTAGAGATTAAGAGGTTATATTCAGGTTAAGTGTACCCGTATTTTCATGGAGGGAGAATGGAATACAGTTTTGAAAAAAAAGACCACTCAGAATACCCGACTGAGATTCGAACCTCGATCTCCCCGTCATCCGCAGTCTAGTCTACTGCGAGGAACCTTAGACCACTGAAGCGGGTGTAATAGAACTTAGTGCGAAATTTGACAATCCTTTTGCTTCCAATTATATGAGGAGATATCAAACTATAATCACCATAAGCCGCCAGGAAAATGTTTATTTTACTTTAAGATTTGGAAAACTACAATTCAACTCAATTTTATGAC
Source organism: Timema californicum (assembly GCA_902141385.1). Taxonomy (NCBI): domain Eukaryota; kingdom Metazoa; phylum Arthropoda; class Insecta; order Phasmatodea; family Timematidae; genus Timema; species Timema californicum. The sequence continues at coordinate 538,798 of CABFOW010000036.1, read as the reverse complement.
CAATTCAACAATTGTGGTGATTTACGACAGAGTTTCTCCACTTGGTACTAGCGAATTTGTTCCTCTAACTTTATCCAAGGAAGCTCCTAGTTTATAAACATCCTAGTTACGACTTACTAGGGGAATAACCCTACTCTTTAAAAGTGCGAGTTGCGAGTCACGAGCTTAACGGGGTGTTTCATAGCCCCTGTGTAATTTTCAATAATATTTCATGAAAAAAAAATGTATGATCATATAATATAAATAGAATAGTAATAATGGTTTGAATTGGTGCAACCTGTAATAAATGACTATGAAATTTAAGCAAAATAGTTAAATTTAGATAAAAATCTAAGAATTGAATTTAATAAGAGAAGTTTTTGGTCTTATTTAAAAGACTTGTATGATTTAGTTCAACGTCATAATGTATTGTGCATGGTCAGATTTTATAATATGTTTAAAAATCAATATTGAATTAAATACAATTAGAAAATGGAGTTAATCCACTGAGATGCACCCCTAAACTTGTAAAACTCTGGTTTTGAAACGTGGACACTAAAAATTTATTTCTCAATTCTCTAAATTAAAATCATAGGAATCTAGTTTGGAAACATGCGAACGGATCTACTTCTATCACACTTAAAACTCAGGAATACATTTATCTGGAAAAATGTGAGGGATTCTATTATTTATTACACTTAGAACTAAGGAGCCCCCTAGTTTGGAAATGTGTCTAGCGAGAAGCATTTTACGAACACTGACGTCACACTTGTGGCTTACGATACGATTCAACTTGTCAACTGCACACCATGCAAGATATTTTTAAGTAAAAATAGAGGGAAATCAAAGTGAATCGAAGTAAAGACGTCAGTCCCAGGTTGATTGCGACATGTAAAATAACCCTGTAAAGTAAGTGAAACTACCTCTCCGGGCACAATATGTAGGCTCCCTTTCGCTCTCGCTCATAGAAATTCTCGTGTGCAGATATAATATGTCAGTACAGAAGGTGTACGTTAAATACCTCAAATAAATAACAAAATATTATCTAACATCTAAATATTTATTTTATACAAACCATACATGTTCAAAGAGAGAGAAAGTTTGTAAAACGCACATTTTTTAGTTCAGTGGCATTTCATCTTGAGATTGACCATTTTCAAGATTATAATACTTTACATGTAAAAGTGAAAAACAGTCTATATTGAACTAGGAACACTCTTACACAGAAAAATTAAGAAAATAAAAAACATCTTTGTATACCAATGAGCATAAGAATCAAATTCATTTTCAAAGATCCGAATTAAAAAGTATATATATAGTTGTTTATAGCTCAGCAATTATTGGTTTTTTAGAAATATATTTCCATTTAATTTTATCTTTAATATTAATACACGTTTACAATGATAAGTAACTAGTTATTTCAAATAGTTGTGGAGAAATGATCCAAATTGGAAAATTTCCCAAATGTAAAGTGCCGTCAAAGTCATTTTAATAATAAAGTGAGAGTTGTCATCTTGTTTATACTGATAAAGATCTTATAGATATAAAATTCAATCAAAACTGTTAGGGCAAAATTTGTAAAAAAACAAACTATTTTTCTCTTTTTGCCCTTCAATAAACTACCCTTGATTTTAGAGTTAAACTTAAAGTTCCAAAAAATCCCTCCGGGGGACTTTATTTAAACCCGAATATCAAGTTTGAGCCCAATTGGTAAAATGGTTTCGGCTCTAGCCCGAGGTAGAGACAGACAGATGGTATTGCGAAAGCAACATTTATGGTTTCAGGGGTTATGAAACGTCGACATGCATAAAAATTTTGAAACAGATTTTTTTGACGATCACAATACTCTCTTTCTGAGGTGTCCAGAGAAAGTAAAAATTATTCAATAAAATGTATTTAAAAAAATATTCTCATTTGGTGAGTAATAATGATAAATTTATTGTTTTTGTAGCCCAGATTATCCGATCAATGGAAAAATTGAATTTCAGAAAAAAGCCAAAGATCGTTTTTTTGTTTTATATAAAATAAATATAAGGCCTTGATTTAGACCTAATAAATTGTACGTGATATAACTAGAGCTATATTAATATGAACGTTAAGTATTTAAATGTGTTTACATTTTATGAAGATATGAATAGTTTATGAGGGTGAAACAAAAATTTTGAATAAACATATTTTTTATGTGTTGCTACTCGACTGGTCTTATTTTAATATTTCATAATAACATTTATAATTTATTAAGTGCCTTTATTACTCAATGGCACTATGAACTCGAAAGCTTATTGCCGTAAAAACAAGCTAGTTATATACAGTCAGCCTCATTACACCCCATCCCTTTAATGAGCAAGTCCTATATAGTATAGCTCTTTACACACTATTTCTTTCAGGCACATTCTAATGTTAACCTTCCATCTTCAAGTATCTTCATCCCATTATGGATCAAATATCATCTTACACAACTTTTTTTTTCAAACACCCTACATTTTTTTCGTCATATAAGGTAAGATCTGATCCCATGTTTCACACACATAACGAACAACCGATATAGCTATTGTTTTGTATAATCTAAATGTCACATTTCCTGACAACATTTGAAATGTCAACAACTTACTGAGTGAGTAATAGCATGCATTTCCCAACTGTATTCCTTTACTATTTTCCACCTATAATATAGTTATTGATAGTTAAACTTGATCCTAAATATCTTAACTCATTAAGCATAACAAATGTGTTGTTTGAAGTAATCTCTTAGCTATCGTCCCCAATCTGTTTTCTATGTGTAATCCTATACACAGTCTTTTCAGCATTCACTTCTAAACATATTTTAAACTAATCTATACCCGCCTCAGTGGCGTAGTTGGCTAACGCGCTTGTCGTGTAGAGCTCGACTGCCGAGGACGGGGAGATCGAGGTTCGAATCTCGGTCGGGTGAACTGGGGGTGGTTTTTCCTAAATGGTTTTCCACTCCCCCTTCCACGCAAATGCGGGTTCACTTCCTTTAATTCAACCTTCCCAATTCCTAACCCATTAGAGTAATTAGTACGTAAAGCGTATAACCCGAACGGGTAGTAAGACGCGGTGCTAAATATTATTATTATTTAACTAACCTATAGTAGAATGTAAACATTTATTGCAACAGCTACCTTACCATTGACCGACCAAGCTAAATCATCTGCTCATCCTGATTGCTGCAATGTACAGTTTAATATCAAGCTTTCCCTACGCTCTTACACTACCCAAATAACATACTCTAAAGTCTAAGGGACAGTTTCATAGTCAAATTTAGTACGCCTCAAGTGCGGCGCTACACTAAGTACATGACGACACCTACCTAAACCAGAATGGAATGGTCCAGTTTCCTATGCGAGAACGGCCCATTCCATTCGAGTTTAGGTAGGTGTCGTCATGTACTTAGTGATGCGCCGCACTTGAGGCGTACTAAATTTGACTATGAAACTGGCCCTAAGGCTAGATTAAAAAGTAATGGAGAAAGTGCATCTTCTTGTTTCAAGCCATTGTGTATTTCAAAAGAATCTGATAAGTGATATTCAACCGTACCCTGATATGCGTATCTGTCAAACATACCTCATTTAATGAAACAAATAGCCGAAACTATTGTTAATGCATTTTAGTGAGGATAACACCTCTTAGATATCTAAATGGTGTTATCCTCACTAAAATGCATAAATGATAGCTTCGGCTATTTGTTTCATTAATATATGCAATCCTGTACAATTATATATAATTGTCGAATGGCTGCGAAATGCCAACTACCGAGTCGCTAATGGCTGCGTTGTCTGATGGCTGTGATCTTATATAATCACATGTTTATAAGCTGACGACTTCCGCACGTCCATCTTAGACTCTGCCTTAAACTATGAGTGAAGAATGACAACGGGCATGGGATGAATTCTGGATAGCTCAGTGGTAAGAGCATTGGCGTACTAAGCCGAAGGACCCGGGTTCGATTCCCGTGTCCAAGTGTCATTTTTCAATTTTCAGAATACATACCTCATCTAGCTTGACCAGTTTTTTGGGTATCCTTAACTTAACTAAAATAAATTTTCATATGATATTATATTACTTTTAACTGAAACATAGGCCTTCTTAAAATATATCTAAAATGATATGCCATAATGTTATATGTACTCCCACATTTTTTCTAATATTTGCTTAATGGTAAACATCTGATACATTTTTTTATCTATTTAGTCGAGATTTATACTGACGATACCCAATTATTTCTTCCGCATATGTGGTCATTCTTATTAAAATTATGTTAGAGAAATTTGTAACATTTTGATAGTTCTGAGATATCTCTACATTTGTTAAACTCTGTTTTAGTTCCCCTTTTAAAAATGGGTATTATATTTTATATACATTCCTCCGTTCTTGTGGTACTACATCATGGTTACATATGGAACATAGGAGTTTATGAATTTCTATTACTAATATTTCATCACCTCTCTTTATTAACTCTGCTGGAATTAAATGTATACCTGAAGCTTTGTGTTTCTTTACCTTCTTAATAGCTGCTTTGATTTCACTAATACTTGTCTTTGGGACTAGTGTTTCAATAGTATGTATTTTTATAACCTCAGGCAATTCGGATCCTTCATGAACATTCATAATATAGCCTAACTGTACGGGTCATTTCATCTACTCAAAATCTTGCTAGGATCTGCTTTAAGATTACCAACGCTCATCTTTCACGAAATTATATACCTTGTATGTGACCTAGCGAGATAACTTTTACTATGCCTATTAATACATAAATAAATTTCCTTGATATTCTTATTTTTGTTCTTTTATTTGATCTCACTAACCTTACTCTTTAAATACTCTTCCTTTTGTTTCTGAATATGGCACTGGACTTCCTTTATGCGTTGCTAAATGTGTTTAAGCTCAATTCATTAAGATTTTCTAACCAATGTAGTTTTACTTACCATTTCTCCTATGTTAATTTAGAACATTCGTTGACAAGCCAGGGTTTCTTACAATTCTTTTTACAGTGACCTACACTACTCTTCGCTGCGTCTCTAATATTGTTCCTGACAATTTCCCATTTCTTATTTGGTTGCACGTTTTCTTCCCTACCTGTGAGCCCTCTAGCGCAGCAGACTTATTTGAGATGTCAATTCTATATACATTAATTACCATATTATTTTATCTTTATAATATATTTCTAACATACCTAACAACTACTATGTTTTGCACCACGTATTAGTACCCCAAATATTTAAACTAATCGATTTTTGGAAGAGAAAAGTGAATTTGAAAGTGAGAGAAAGGAAAACCATTAAAGAATATATTAAAGAATACACCTAACGTAGGTCCGAGTTTCAAGCTTTCCGTCATAGGTAAACCAATCAAGACGAGACTCTTGGGTTTTGTACAGTTTTTATTTGGAGGGAAGGGGCCAAACATTTCTGAAAATATTTACGATGTAGAATTTAAAAGTTTTTGATTTAAGAGTAATTCAAACAATAATAAAAAAATGCACAAAATTGCCATATTACCGGTAAAGGTGTCAAATTAAATATAGGTTCAAATTCTGAGTACATATTATTGAATGTGTGTACACAAAAGGCCAAAGTTTATTTAAAAAATATTTCAAGCCATTTTCAACTAAATTATGCGATATACTTAAACTTAATTTCCTTATAAATTCTTAAAGTAGCCAATTCAATTCTTATTCAATTTTTTTTATATATACTTAATTTAATCTCATAATTGATTTAAAGAAATACAGTTTAGCGGTGATTAATCAGTTTTAGCCTAATAAGCCATAGTTATATTAAATTTAATATTAAATAAAAAATAAATTTTCATATGACCAGATGAAGTGATTTTTTTTCGAAGTAAGGGCAAAATCCGGTGACTATAACTATAGGTGTTGCAAATTAAAATATTCTAGAATTTTAAATTAAAGCTTTAAAGCAAACATGGAGGAAAGCGCCACTTGCGTATAACTTAAGCTGATCAAACCCTAGAGACCCGCCTCGGTGGTGTAGTTGGCTAACGTGCCGAGGACAGGGAGATCAAGGTTCGAATCATGGTCGGATGAACTGGTACAGTTTTTCTAAATGGTTTTCCCCTATCCCTTTCACGCAAATGCGGGTTCACTTCCTCTAAATTCAACGTTCCCAATTCCTAATCAATTACGGGATTAGTACACAAGCTTATAACCCAAATAGGCAGTAAGACGCGATAAAACCCTAGACCTAATAATAAATTGAGCACGGTGATTTAAGCTGCATTTCTCACAGAACCAATTCATTCAACTCATTCAGATATATTAAATTATCTAGAAATAGTCGACAGATATTTCTACTATCTATATATCAGATAAGTGTGTTTCAATGTTACTTAGACATAAGCCAACAGCAGTGGCCGGGCTGTATAAGGTGATGGATTCGGCCAAAAACTTTATTGTCTTTAATGGTGGGATCTATAGTTAAAATCGGCTGGTTGTACTAACGGCTGTTTTACACACATATTGATTACTGATGAGAATTAATTTCTTCAAAACTATCTTTTTACATCTCCTACACCATAATTTATTAATTTGTTAGGCACTTCAGTTGTCTAATGGACTAAATTTATTACTAGCACCGCGTCTTACTACCCATCTGGCTTACATACACTTACGCTAATGTGTAATGGTAGGGTGATTGTGAGATGAAATGGAGGACTTACAGTTTAACGTGGATCCGAACCACGGTGGAGGCCTGGCATTCCCCACATTCACAAGATGTCTTGTCAGAGGTGAAGGAAGGGTTTGGTAATCAGATAAATCTGTGCCGGGACCAAGGATTGAACCCCGGCCGCCAGCACAGAAGTCTGACACCTTACCCCTAGACCACCAGGTCACCCTAATGGACTAAAGAGTCTCTCTCTCTCTCGCAATATACAAGACTGCTAATGATGTTGAGATTCAGCTTAGAATCCTATTCAGGTGTACTATGTCATGTTTTTACAAAATAATTTTCCACACTGCAGCTATATAAATGTTGGCACACGTCCTATAAATTCGAGCTTCCTCATTTCTACAACATTTGTGTAATTAGTACATATGCACATAGCATGAAAAGGTAAGGAAGGAGACATGGGAACAAAAAAGTAATGAATAATCTTTGTGACACACTCAAATGGTCCATTGGACCAGGGGATGAATCCCGCCTGGGTATCCTGAGTGCTATTTTTTTCTTAAGGGCTTCTCCATCTCCATCCACGACAATGTCAATAGATTTTCTATAAATTTGATCTTCCTCATGTCTAGCCAATTAGTGACTCCCAATGCAAAAACAAAAACAGCACTTTTTTTTTCTGTTGAAACTTTATTTAAACTGATATGTAATTAGAAGTTAAAGAGAAAAATCATTTATTTATTTTGAGTACTATCAATATTCATCTAAGTTAAGTTAAAGCCAAACCAGATGTTGTCCAAAAGAATGTAAACACGAGACCACCATTCCCACGTCTTTATTTGAAGATAAGACTAAGGATGGATTTACTCGAGGTAAGTCAACTAGTTCCTAGTCTTATCTCTAAATAAACATTTTGAGATTAGATGGTATTTACAACCATTTAAACCGTGTCAGTGAACACCTACCTACGTATATAAGAGCTGTAACCCAAAGTTGATATTTCTTTATTTGGAAAGAGCAAACAATGGATGATGATATAGCCAGTGTAGACACCATAAAATTACTACTCTAAATGATGAAAAAAACTGTTTTTATAATGAGAAAACAAAATGTGCTTACAGATATTGTTCTAATTGTAATCAAAGGGATGTCCTTATAGATATGATCCTTTCATTTATATATAAAATTTAAAATCAAATTAAGTTGAAACGTTTGAGGTATCAAGTTTCTGACATGATTCGTAGTAATAAAAATATGATTTTTCTCATAAATATTATAATTATAATTTTTTAAATATTTATAATGTCTAGAATAGCCATTCCTAAAATCTTTAGGACAACAAATTTCCTCGACCCACCTACCTTTAATGGACATAATAAAGACAGTAGGAGGTGGCAGAGAAAGGAAGGAAGGAGGACATTTTGTCTTTGTTTTTACACTTTGCCATTTTATGAAGATTTTTTCTATTTTTAGATAGTTATTATTATTATTATTATTGGTGTTTAGAGGCCCATCGACACATTGGGGTCATTAGGGCCTTATGTAGATAGTTGCAAAATTTTTACATTCCAAAACCCTTTCAAGGGACATGGTTTGGGGACCACTGTTATAGAGTACATTTATTAGGATTGTTTTTTAAAATTCATAATTAACTATTCATCGAATGTCAAAGAAGTCTATTTTAACAATGGTAGAACTTAGTCTTTACCAGACATAAAGAAAAATATCCTTTGGTTAAGTAGAAAGTCCAGTTCAATTCCCAGAAAGGTACCACTTCTCTTCTCCCCATCACCATACATTGGATCAAGATTGAATATTAACGTTAATCTAACCGCAATATAACTGTGCAAATATTTACAAGCTGCTGACATTTTTTTTTACTACCACGTCAAATTTCTGAAGGGATATCTACAGATACAATCTGCAAGAATGAACCTTTACCCACATGTGCCACTCTCACACAAGTTAATTTTGGATTTCCGGTGATGTGGAGATATCTTTCGAATCCTTTTCAGGTTCACTGTGGGGGATTTATTTGTAAATGAATTTCGACGCTCCCTCTACGTATATATTTTTATCCTGCCTTCCTAAACTCTACCCCAATTGTCCAAATTTGATGATAGCCCAAATGTGATGGTAGGATGTAGTGCACACACACACAAAAAAAGTAAAATAATTATGTATTTAGTAAGATTGTTCATTTGCCATATAAAATGAAAGAACACCAACTATGTGTTTTTCAATTAAATTAATTCAAGGTTTTAGTTATTATTATTATTATTATTATTATTATTAGCACCGCGTCTTACTACCCGTTCGGGTTATACGCACTTACGCTAATGTGCAATGGCAGGGTGATTGTGAGATGAAATGGAGGACCTACAGTTTAACGTGGAATCCGAACCACGGTGGAGGCCTGGCATTCCTAGGAAGGGAATAAATGTTGTACAATCACCTTAGGGGTACTTTCTTAGATCGTGTTCCAGTTAGGTTAACATTCCTTAAATATCATAACTAGCTAGAAATCATGTGGAGTATGAGTCTATAGCAGTTAAAAAGTGCTGTTCCCTTCAAAAATAAACTTAAAATTGTGTTAAAATTAAGTTTAAGGTTTCAATAGTTTAACTGTGACTAAAAATAGTATCTTTTATCCGCTGCTATTAATAATTATTATTAAACTATTGAACTGCAGATGGAAAATTAGCTCTAATTATGGCTGATTTAATTTGTTAAGACGCTTTTTGCATATTGAGTTTGTAAAATAGTTGTACATCATTGCCATTTCATCAATAGGAGTGGCTTTATACCATTATAGGAAATTTGCTGGAGAGAATATTGTTAAAGCTGTATTTTTAATAGTCAAGTGTCAAATTTGACCATTTCTATCATTCACTGAGTGAGGGGTGAGGGGAATCAGTGGAAAGGGGGGAGACGAAAAGCCGCATTTTTTTCACCCCTTCATTCCTATTAGTTGTACAGCACAGTCGAGGGTAATGAGTATAGAAGTGGGAGGTATTCGATTTGATGCACTTTCGATTTATTTCCCCTCAAAGCTCGATATGATGCACCCTCGATGTTAACTGTTAAGGAAATTAATGTAAAGGTAGGCCTATATACCCAATCTAAATATCAAGTTTGAGTAAATTTCTTCAACAAATTTTGAATTTAAACCCAGCAAAGGAAATATTGACAAACAGACATAATTTAATGATTAAATTCACTTTTTTTTGTGTTTTTAGACGCTTAAAATCTAAGAATTCATCATAACATTGTGGTTAAAATGGTTAATATTACAATTCTTTCTCTAATGATAAATTAAAAAATCTATATAATTTATAGGGGTGACCTGGCAGTCTAGGGGTAAGGTGTCAGACTTCTATGCTGGCGGCCGGGGTTCAATCCTCGGTCCCGGCAAAGATTTATCTGATTACCAAATCCTTCCTTCACCTCTGACAAGACATCTTGTGAATGTGAGGAATGCCAGGCCTCCACCGTGGTTCGGATTCCAAGTTAAACGGTAGGTCCTCCATTTCATCTCACAATCACCCTACCATTACACATCAGCGTAAGTGCGTATAGCCTGAACGGGTAGTAAGAAGCGGTGCTAATAATAATAATAATAATAATAATAATAATAATAATAATAATAATAATATATAGTTTATACCAATGAAACCATCTTAAAACACTAAAAAAAAATGCTTAAAATAAAAATATATTTAATTGACCCCAATCTCGCTATTGAAAAATTAGAGAAAGCAGAAAAACCACATTTCGACACGTTTTCTTGTTCAAGCGTATGCTATCTTGTGTAGAGTATCCCGATTAATAGGCTTGTGAGATGGTCTCTTAAATATTTATTGTAAAATATATCAAATGGCAGTGCTACTTGGATAGAGTTTGCATCTGTTCGACGTCACGTGGTACTGACTTGTGATATTCAACACTCGTGTCACCTGAGGTGATGTTTATCATTAAAGAATGATGATGACATGTTTTTTTTATCCCCTGGACTCTTAGAAGCTTGAATGAGCTTCCGGGTCAAGTGGTCTTAGGTTCTTCATCTACAGTTCAATTTTCTTGCGAATAAACTTATCAAACACGTTAGACAGTGACTAGATCTTCTTTAAAATGGTCATACGTCAATTCATGTTATCTGTATCGGCTATTTTTGAGAGATATTATCAATATCTATAAAAATAATACTAATAGTATAGTCTAATGTTATTAATTTTGGCCACAAAAAAATATTTTTTTTATTCTCTAAGAGGAACTTTCTATGTAAATTGGACTGTACATTCATCTCCAAGGCAGGTGGCTCTCACTGGCATGGCTGGCTATGCGTCGTCTCGTTTCACTCTGAACAGGAAAATCGGAACTTAACATTTTATTTACTTAGTAGTGGTATATAAAGCGCTGAGATTACTTTCTGAACTAATTGATCATATCAACTGACAACATAAATACTAGCTTGACTTTCAAACCAGCATATAACCCAAACTAGGTGCAAAAAAACCCCACAAAATAATTTTAAAAAAAACTGCACAATGCCAAGTCCCCAATCATAAATAATCCCTATAAATGAAAGAAGGAACCTCAATTTTCCCAAAGGAAAATTTTTCAGTCATGGTGGTAAATGAACCCTGGCCCTTTAATTTAACGAGCAGGCACACTATCTACTGAGATTATTGATAGAATTTTATTTACCTTTTTCCCTTCCTCCCTTACACCAATTTTAGCTTTTATTATATTTTCACAACAAACGGTGATGCAATTTGTATTGTTTAAAAAACTCATTTCTACACATTAATTGGAGTGATTAGTTACCATTAAAATATTATTATTATTATTATTATTTTTATTATTATTATTATTAGCACCACGTCTTACTACCCGTTCGGGTTATACGCACTTACGCTAATGTGTAATGGTAGGATGATTGTGAGATGAAATGGAGGGCCTACAGTTTAACGTGGAATCCGAACCACGGTGGAGACCTGTCATTCCTCACATTCACAACCATTAAAATAAAAGTATCATCCGAAATTAAAAAAAAAAAAGTAAAGAAAAAAGAAGATTGCATCGGGAGACACATCGAGACGTCAAACTAATCTGGTCTTGTTTGCTATTGAAGGCCAGGTTAGAGTTATATTTCAAGTTGAGTGTACTAAGAGTGGTGGTTCCTAAATGGTTTCCCTCTCTTTATCAACATAAAGGCAAGCATATTTTCTCTATGCTGTTTCGTCTTCATTCCTAACCCATATGGCTTTTTTTTTTAGCACCACGTCTTACTACTGGTTTGGGTTATAATTACTCTAATGTGTTAGGGATAAGGAAGGCTGCAATGAGAGGGAGTTTACCCAAATTCGCGTGGAAGGAGAGTGTAAAACCATTTAAGGAAAACCACCCTCACTACACCCAACAGGAATTGAACCCTAATCTTCCCGTCAATGTCAGTCTAGTATATTGCGAGAGTGATGCCTTAGACCAGCGGTTTCCAGCCCTTTTTTCGCTTGCGTACCCCTTGACAGCCCATTTACATAGAGTGTGCCCTTAATTTTAGCAAAATGTTTGATTACTACAGTAGTAGTTATTTGCTAATTTATTTGTTGTAACTGAGAATAAATGGTCTAATAATGGGATTAGAAAACAATCTAATAAAAAGGTGGGACTTTTTACATTTAAAAAGTAAAAGCTATAATAAAAACTAGCACATTTAATTTATTAATGAATGCATTAATAATTATAAAAATTTATATATGTTTGCAATTGAAATCACTTTCTCAAGGTCAAATATAGAAGAAAACCCGGAACGAACCTCGCCAAATTGCTGAGTTAATTTAATTACTTTTGAATGATAATTTGTCTTACACTGCAGGAAAATGTAGCTCTTTTTACCAGTATTCGAATATTTTCACGTAGCCCAAACTTCCTGGCATGTATCCCTGGGGGTACGCGAACCCCACGCTGGTAACCACTGCCTTAGACCATAATGCTACCGAAGACGGTCATGTGTGTTGTTAAATGCGTTTAAACTAGAAGGGTAGTAAGTCATGGAGCAAAGAAAAAAACCCACCGAAATATCATCCATGTGTAGTGGCTAGATCAGTGATATTCAACCTTTTATTTTTGCGTATCTCTAGAGGTAATTTATCTTCACGTTTGTATCTCCAAATTTTTTGGTGCATAATGATCGTTCTATAGCCTAAATCGAAAATAAACTGGCACTCTCAGGTTGTATGTCCATAACGTCTGGCCCTATTTTGACCAATCCTAAATCTTGCTCTGATTATTCAGTGTTTATCATGAATATATATATATATATATATAATTTTGCGCACCCCCTAAGATTTATTTGCGTACCATAGGCTAATAACAGTCTAGAGACAGCTACGCCAAGTTTTCTTGCTGCTGATTGTTACTCTGAGGTGCTTGTGGTTGTTCCAATAGATAAAGACATGCATCATCTCCCACGCAATATTGTGGACGTAAAGGAGCGGACGCACTTCTACCCCTCTGCCTAATACCACTTTTATAATTAAAAAATAGAATGGAAATTATGAGATTTTTTCCTCCCTCTCCTGAATGTTAATATTTTCTACTCCCCAAGNCCTAATATTACTGAGAGAGGCCGCCATTTCTGTCATTGTGAGTGTGTGAGTGTGTTAATACCCGCCATGTGTGCAAAGGACCGTCCAACCCCCCCCCCCTTCAGCCCTTCCACCTACCGATAACAATGAAGCAACAATATATAGCGGGAGAAACAAAAATAATATCACACTAACTCGTTTCGCTATTAAATTAGATTCCTTATGAGGTCACGAAATGGTTTTAACAAAATGTTATTATAGAAAGGTTTTCGAAATTGTAAAGAGGGGCCCTGGAACGCGAATGGAAGTAGGAATGAGAGGTTAACCGTGTAAATGGAAGCGACCATCCTTCAGTTTTTGGGGGAAAAAATAGTAAAGGGATGGGGAGAGAGAGAGAGAGGAGGCGAAAGGTTGGGTGTAAATGCAAATACAGAGGTAGCTCAAGGACAGTGGAAACTAGTAAAATTTGATCGATTCTCTTACCCCCTCTCCTCCCTCCACAAACCTATCTCCCCTTAAAACATAACAGGTGGTAAAATGGCACAGCCAAAGAGTGAATGGAGGTTTAGATCCATGTGCTCCTAGAATAAATACAGCCACTTGAAGGGTCAGCCAATTCACAAGAAATGTAATACGGGCAAGAAGGGACCACATTTTGTGAAAATAATGAACTGGGGACTGAAGGGCTGCGTATTGTTGATCTTTTAGCAAAAACGTCATTTCTGGGTAGATACGAGTATTTTAATTGGGAGATTTTAATAAGCTCTTTTGTAATATTAACTTAGTTCTACACACAACTTTAAACAAGCTTAATTTTTCACTAATCTTCCTGAAAGTAAAGATTTTGAATGCGTCTCTAGCAGAAAAGGAACTTTACACGAATAATACATTTAAAAGAATAACATAGCTTAGAAGTGTCTACGTAAACCAAGAAAGAAGAACGCGGGAAAATCTTATCTCAATAGGAAAATAGAGTTTTTATAGCCAAGTCTCGCTACCCGTATTGGTTAAACGAATACATGTTAAATATTGATCTAATAGAATATGGAGTAGGAAGGCAGTATTATGGGTTAATGTACATGCATATGCATCCTCAGTGATTCGAACCCAAATCTATTTGACTTCAGCAGTCCAGTCTAATGTGGGAGTGACGCCTTAGATCATTCGACCACCGTAAGGGGTAAACGCTTCTTTTTAAAAAAATATGTTGTAGTAAAAATTATCAGAAATTTAACTTATATTTTATATAGAAACAGAACGAGACGGGTAATTATTTTAAAATAAGTATAGCATATTTTTCTTGGAAAAAGAAGGGTAGACCAAAAAGCTAAATATTTCACCCAATTGCCATCAAATGGCATTTAACTCATGAAATTGCAAATAAGACATTCCCTGTCACTAAGATAAAAAAAAATGGGGTGTGGCTGTGTCATGGACACGGCCGTGTGTTGTACGTGAATACGTTTATATAACGGGTTATATATTTTTAAATAAAATATTTTTATTTATATATTTAGAATGAAAGTAACGAAACAAATAATTATTGTGTTACAATATAACTTTATTAATTATAGGTCTGTGATATGAAAAGTAGATTTTTGATAATATTTTTTTTATTCTAACACCTTATTATATTCACTGTCACTACTTAAAACTAATGTTTTATATACAATCGATAGATTTTGACGACAGCTGACGATTAAAACCTAAACGAATATCGTAGCTTCTCCGAGTAAAAAAAGAGTTATACTAATTGCGAATCTCGATACGCAGCAAAATAACCTCAAAATGGCGGCGCTTCCCCCTCCACCGCACGCGATGCGTCACTGTTCTCGCGTATCGTAATGCATTCTTTGATCCTTTAGCTATCCAGTGGTATAATTTAATTTTGTATGTACAGTATAGATTCGAAACTACAACTCCAAACTGTATCCCCCGATTTTGTTACCATTAGGTTTTTTGGAGTGCCCCTGTATGGTAGCAAATTTAAAGACGTATTCACGTCAAAAAATCTACAATTACCTTCAACTGCATCAGTATCTCCTGTTAATGTAAGTGATTGTAAACATTTTAATTCATGAATATATCTTTAGTGAGAAGGGCTAGGTCAGTGTTAGCGGGCCATTTAATCATAGAGCACAGACTGAAGTTGTGTACCTGCTTTGGAGTCTACCAAAAACGCACAAGGTAGGTATTTCAAAATTACACCATTGCTGGTAGATTCCGAGCCCCACATGGCAACACAGCCATAAATGTATATTTTTCAGGAATTACAAGGTCCAGATGTGCCTTTGATCCATATTTTGGTGAGCTTTTGAAATAAGGTTTCTCCCTACTTTACACTTTTGATATTCTCCTGTGCTAGCGAGATTAACTATAAATCTCGTCTTCAAACCAGGAATTCAGGATTTAACATGGTTCGAATCCCAGCTCGGTAAACCTCGTCTCGTTTCTCAGATCACCATTCTCAACATTTTATTTATAGCCTCTTTTCTGAGTTTGTTGTATGTTGCATGCAGACTAAATCTAAGAATACGTTAGGTACGTATTACAAAAAAAAAACTCTCTGGTAGTTGAAGCATGACGTAGGCATCACCTAATTTCACTTTCTAAAATAAGGGTGCAATAGCTATTAGATTTTTTTTTAAATTTACGATCCTTAAAAACTAGGAGTAAAGAAACGGACAAATTGCAAAAGATCTTCTGGACCCGAGCTGCAGGTATTTAAGTGAAATTGAAAGCGACCTTATTTGATTTATTTATAACAATGTAAATAGCCCAAGGGGAGTGGATGCTCCCTTGGTTCACGGTGAGGGGGCAGGAGTTTTAGCGGTGGCCGTTGGAGAAACACTCGCGACTACACCATTAAACAGATCGGACGTGTCTTACACACTAGCGCAGTCACTTAAATTCAACTTTTATTTTTATATTAATGATTTAAACCACCAGAATTAAAGTGTGGAATAAATTAATCCATATACCAATTTGTGAGCTTTAATTTATGACATCTCACATTCAAATCAAACACGATATAATCATTGGCAGAAGACTTGAAACTAGTTTTCGCCCGAACTGAATGTATTTATATACTTAGATCTAGCACTGAGATAAAAATTGACGCACGTGTATCCAATACGATCAGGTCGTAAACTAATCCGGTCCGGATTTGAACCAAGCATACCAGGACGAATACGATCACGTGGCGTTAGATAGTCATGCTACAAAAATAACTTATTTAAAGCTCATCCAGTCGGGTTTTTTTAATGAAGGGAATGTTTTGGGTTCAAATCCCTATTAGTGAGGTGTACTGAGGGCGATTTTTCCTCAATTATTTCCAAATGTATCTCTCTTTCTCTCTCTAGCCGAATTAGGGTGCACTTCCTTCTCTTTACCCCTTTATTGTACCTTTTTACTTTCTCACTATCTTACCGGTAAAGAAAGTATTGTGATCGTCAAGAAAATCACACTCGAGAGCCTAAACTATTCTACCGATCAGGCTAAAACTTAGTATCTAGAGTTTTAATAAGGTTGCCCCGAGTGGTTTTTGGGATTGGATAGATATCCCTAAAATTAAGGATAGTTTACTGAAGGGCAAAAAGAGAAAAAGTCGATTTCATTTCTAAACATTTCTAAATATTCTAAGCAAAATGTCTACGCTCAATATTTCGGCTAAATGACTTTAAGGGCTCCAGTCTGATGCGTAAATTGATTTGGTTTTTATAATATTCCTAAACCATTTGAGATATGAAATTACTTATCGTTCAAATATTTTGTTTGAAGCATTTTTTTTTATAAAACCAACACCTTCAAACTATACGCAATTTTATATATATATATAAACTTTTCGAACACTAAAGATAAAGTATTGGGACCGTAAAAAAAATCTAACCTGAAATGTTGATGGATGTCCACGTCTCATGACCCCGCGAACCCTAAAAAGGGGTCTTTGCAATGCCGTCTGTCTGTGTATCTGTTTAAACTTAAAATTAAGAGTAGTTAAATAAAGGGCCAAAGGAAAAAAAAAATCGATTTTCTCAAAATCGGCTCTAACAATTTTGATTAAATTTCGTATTTAGTAATTGATTAAGATTATAAATTAAATGGCAATTTTAATTTTCCCATGAAAATTACTTTAAGGGTACTTTACAGGAGAAGAAATTCCGTATCTCCGCAACTATTTGAGATATTAAATAACTTTTCATTGCAAAATTGTATTACTATTAAAAATAAAAAAAACTTCTATATGAACTATATTTATATAAAACCAAAAGTTTCTGAGATATTAGCAAATATATTAATACAATTGTGTGAGCTTTAGTTGTAAAGAGATACTACTTAAGTTTTAGCGCAATAATTCTCCAATGCCATAGAGTAATTAAATATAAGTAAGTCCCTCAAAAAATTTATGTTGTTTTTCCTTAAACCTCTTAGGAGAAATGTTTGTACAACAATGATCTAACTCCATTTTAGACTCAATAGTTGATATTTACATTTTTTATTGGTCAAAATTTATAAATGAGGAATTTAATAGCAATGCGATGGAAAGAAGATTTGCGACACCTAATAAAATGTTGAAAATTTTAACCGGAAGTTGAAATTTTAATACGAAGTGTTGACCCTGTTAGACCCAATATTGTTCTTTTTTATCGATCCAAACATAAAAATGAGGACATTAATTCTTAAAAAATAAAATTATAAAATTTAAAACAGGGCCTAAAAATGTTTTACATAAGTATAGTGCAATTTATGTTGGGTTTGCTAGTGTATATTATTTCGTTTCACATATTTTACGAGTTTTAAGTAAATATCTCAATTTTTAAACAATAGAGTGAGAAAGTCCGTGCGGAGTTCCGTAGCATTTATTTACTTTCTCGCTATCTTACAGGTAGAGAAAGTATTGTGATCGTCAAAGAAATTAAACTCAAAATTTTGATGATTCTCGAAGTTTCATGATCATCGAATCCGAAAAAGTGTTTTTTTAAATTACCGTTTCTGTTTTTTTGTCTGTTTGTACCTCCAACTAGAGCCTAATTTTTTTCACCGTTTGGGCTAAAGCTTGGTATCTAGGGTTTTTATAGGGTTGCTCCGAGGGGTTTTTGGAATTTGATATTTAACCCTAGAATTAAGTATAGTTTACTGAGGGGCAAAAAGAGTAAAAATCGATTGGCTCAAAATCGACTATCACGATTTTGATAAAATCTAATTTAAAAACATTTATTAATATTCCAAACAAAATGGATATTCTAAATATTTCGGTAAAATGACTTTAAGTGTTCCGGTATGATGCGTAGCTTCTCATTTTTTACTATAGCTCCGTAACTATTTCAGATATTAAATTACTTCTTATTGCAAATAGGTAAGTCTATTTATAATACAGGTCTTTTATGCGAAACATATTTTTATAAAACCAATAACTATAAATCTATACGCAAATGTATATATATTTTAACTTTTCGAACACTAAAGGTAAAGTATTGTGACCGTAAAAAAAATCTTACCTGAAATGTTGATGAATGTCGAAAGCTCATGAAACCCCGAGCCCTAAAACGTAGTATTTGCAATGCCGGCTGTATGTGTGTCTGTTTAACCCTAAAATTAAGCGTAGATTAATAAAAAGCGAAAAGAGAAAAAAATCTATATTCTCAAATCGGCTCTAACGATTTTAATTAAAATTCGTATCTAGGCGTTGATTAAGTTTATACATAAAATTGCTATTTTCATTTTCAAATAGACATGACTTTTAGGGTACCTTACACAAGCGGAAACTTCTGTATCTCCGCAACTATTTGAGATACTAAAATTAAACTTATCATTGCAAAATTGTAGTACGATTAAAAATAAAAACTTTTATACTAAATATATTTTTATAAAACTAGCACTTTCTGAGATGTTGAAAAATATATTAATACAATTTTACTAGACTTAGTTGTAAAGAGATACTACTTAAGTTTTAACGCAATAATTCTTCAATGGCATAGAGTAATAATTATAAGTAAGTCTCCCAAAAGTTTATCTTATTTTCCCCTAAACCTCCTAGGAAAAATGTTTGCACAACAATGATCTACCTCCATTTTAGACTCAATATTAAGTATATATATATATATATATATATATATATATTTTATTAGTCAAATTTTATAAATGAAGAATTTAATAGCAATGCGATGAAATGAAGATGTGCAGCACCTAATAAAATGTCGAACATTTTAACCGGAAGTCGAAATTTTAATACCAAGTGTTGACCCTTGTGGACCCAATATTGATCTTTTTTTATCGGTTCAATCATACAAATGAGGAAATTAGTTCCTTAAAAATAAAATTATATAATTTAAAACCGGGCCTCAGAAAATGTTTTACATAGGTATAGTTTAATTTATGCTTGTGTTTGCTAGTGTATATTATTTCGTTTCACATATATTACGAGTTTTAAGTAAATATCCCCATTTTTAAACAATAGAGTGAGAAAGACCCTGTGGAGTTCCATAGCATTTATTTACCTCCGTGTCTTACTGACCATTTGGAATATACGCGTATATACTAATTACTATAATGTGTAAGAGATGAGTTAAGTTGAGTTTAGAAGAAGTGTACCAGTATTTGCGAGGACAAAGAAGGGAAAACTAATTTAAACGAAATCACCTCAAGTACACCTTGCTGGGATTCAAACCCCGCTATTACTGTCATCAGCAGTCAAGTCTATTGTGAGAGTGACTGACGCCTTAAGACAGGTGTTTCTTAAAGTGATAGTGATGGAGGTCCACCAAATGGAATCTATGTGCACTGGGGGACCACCGTGGCCCTGGGAGAATGGTGGAGGGTTGCGGGGGTTAAAAGTGATACAGGAAAAACATTTCTGTTAGGCAGTTTCATTTATTGACTATAAGTATAAAACATAAATTAATTTAGTAAGTGAAATGATAAACAAAAATATCATATAATTAATTGCATTGAATTAATAGATAACATATTTTAAATTATTTTTATATTCTTAATCTCATATTTTTATATATATTTGTTGACTTAAGGTTGGTATAAGCTTCCTCTTCTATATGACTTGTGTCTACCTAAAAGTTGCGGAAGAAATTATAAAATAAGTAATTAAAAATCCTGCTCATAAATCTGTTTTTGAAATAACATGTTAATAAACTAGGAAAAAAATGTTCTGTAAACATATTTGACCAATTAGAATCTTATTTTCACACCTATTTGTTTGCAGCACGTTTATTTCGTTATTATTATAAATCATCTCACTATGAACATAGACAACGGTAGTTCTTTTGAGGTAAAGCGCTTGCCTCATGAACTGCTGCTCATATTTTAAAATCCAGATAAACTGACGGATTTTTCTTGAAAAATAAAAATATGTATCAAAACATACTTCGGAGGGGAAGTAAAGTCGTCGGTTCCATTTCAATTGTGGCATGTAAAATAACCCTAAGAGGTATATGAATGCACTGTACCTTTCCAGTATATTTGTATGCTCTTTCTCGCTTGCTCGTAGAAATAAATGGTGTGGGAGGGTGGTTCGATAATCTACTCCTTATCTGAACTTAACCTATCACAGAAAGTTCAACAAGGAATGACCGGTGTAGCAAAGTTTTGTTGCAGTAGCCTTATGCTCCCCCTCAGGAATGAAATTGACTAGAAATAATAATAATAATAATAATGATATGAACAAAGCATCAATAACATGGCTACTATCGGAGATGAATGAGTTAAGAGGTAAATTTATTTTCACTTGATAAGCTAGGCACCCTTACCTTTTGTACCGAAGTGTGGTTCTTCAGTGTGGCATTTTGTAACCTCTTTAGACAAAGATCTGTTTCTTAACATTGAACTCTCTTTCGTCTAACTTGCACAGGGTAGTTTAAATCACTTATAGTGCATACTATATTTTTCTTTAATTTTGTATATAGTATTTATGTTTCAATAGGATAATCACGTATCTTAGGTTATGGTAGGTAGTACATGCAGCGCAAATGGGGTAATGAGTTGCAAACCCAATGGGAAGAGACCATTGGGAAGGCCTTAGACGTAGATGGGAAGATAACATTAGAGTGTACCTGAAAGAGATGGGTGTAATGAGGTGGACTGGATAGAACTAGGTCAATATAGGGATAGGTGGAGTATTTTTGTAAGTGCGGCAATGATCTTTTGAGTTCCTGACACCATTGAGTAAGTAGGTAGGTATCTTTAAACTAAATAAGATTTTTTTTTACCGTGACAAAAGTAAACCAAAAACTATTATTTGACGTATTTAGTATATCTATATAAATCCTGAATAATTATATAAAACTTTCAAAACTGTTCAAATAAAATTGTAGAGTATAATATACAATAAATTATACTTGAATTTAATTTAATTAGCGTTATTGTTTTTAGCAGAAGAATGAATAAAATCCTTAGCTTTACACCCTTTTGGGTTATCCGAATATTTACGACTATAGAGTTTTCCATCTAGTATTTATTTTTTTATTCATTAAACTATAGCTGCTCCCAGAAAATTACACATATCAAAAATAGATCACAACATTTGTTGTTAAAAAGTAATATAACATTAACTGGACCCGTTGATACCAATTACAATCCAATTTTAATATGAAATAACTTTTTCGGCCAAAATATATAATATTTTTGTATGCTATTAGTGGTTATAGCTATTATTATTATTATTATTTAGCAGCGCGTCTTACTACCCGTTCGGGTTATACGCTTTAAGTACTAACTACGCTAATGGATTAGGAATTGGGAAGGCTTAATTAGATGAAGTGAACCCGCATTTTCGTGGAGGGGGAGTTGAAAACCACTTAGGGAAACCCCCCCCCCCCAGTTAGTTCACCCGACCGAGATTCGAACCTCGATCTCCCAGTCCTCAGATGTTTTGCTCAAGACGACTAGCGCGTTAGCCAAATACGCCACCGAGGTGGGTGTTAATAGCTATTGATTCTTTCTATAAAAGGTGACAGCTTCAGATAACCTGACATGACGTATACTTACAGTAAATGAAAGTAGATCTGATAACACTTTTAGCTTTCAGATAAGATTCTTTCTATGAAAATTGAGCCATAGTTTATAAATTAATAACGTTAAAATTATTAATCTAAAAAACAATTTTTACCAAACAATTAAATTTATAATTAAAATACATATTACTATGAGACTAAAAAGTAGTCATATCAATAAACATTGGTTAAGCCAGGCCTCCACCGTGGTTCGGATTCCACGTTAAACTGTAGGTCCTCCATTTCATCTCACTATCACCCTACCATTACACATTAGTTCACCCGACCGAGATTCGAACCTCGATCTCCCAGTCCTCAGATGTTTTGCTCAAGACGACTAGCGCGTTAGCCAAATACGCCACCGAGGTGGGTGTTAATAGCTATTGATTCTTTCTATAAAAGGTGACAGCTTCAGATAACCTGACATGACGTATACTTACAGTAAATGAAAGTAGATCTGATAACACTTTTAGCTTTCAGATAAGATTCTTTCTATGAAAATTGAGCCATAGTTTATAAATTAATAACGTTAAAATTATTAATCTAAAAAACAATTTTTACCAAACAATTAAATTTATAATTAAAATACATATTACTATGAGACTAAAAAGTAGTCATATCAATAAACATTGGTTAAGCCAGGCCTCCACCGTGGTTCGGATTCCACGTTAAACTGTAGGTCCTCCATTTCATCTCACTATCACCCTACCATTACACATTATGGTAAATGCGTATAACCCGAATGTTTAGTAAGACGCGGTGCTAATAATAATAATAATAATAATAATAATAATAATAAACATTGGCGTGGCTTAACCAAACATCAATAATATATCTAACTTGTTGAAAAATATGTTAAAGAGACAATAACTCGATGTCTAAAATTGACAGAACAAAGTTCTACACTAGATTAAACCCGTCCTTACATAATATTTTTGAAGTTTGAGTAACTATTATGGTTGTTATGCCCTTGTTGCTTGGATAACCCACTCCAAGCATGGTTACCCCCGTTGATCAGTCCCTATGAGCAGTTTCCCGTCCTCTGAAGAGGCAACAAAGTCTATTTTGCTCCTAGCGATCGCTAAATGGTCATCGATCCCTTTCTTGATGTCCGCCCACACACAGAAATACATCCTTAGGGGGAGACGAAATCGTTTTTGTGCCTAACCTCAATTAAACATTCTTAGCTTTCAACTATACATGTCACCCGTTCATTAAAAAATATATTTTAAAGACACGATTAAAGATAGGTTGGAGATGGATACACATATGTGGAGTTGATGAACTATGTATGTAAGATGGATGGACGATAGTTGTGTGAGATAGATGAACGATAACTGTGCGATCAAAGATTGGTGTGAGATGGATAAACTATATATGTGGAGTAGATTAAGGCCTATTATCACTAACGGTTAAAACGCTATCAACTGTGCTTTTGAATGAAACCCTTGTTATCAAGTTAGAAAATAAATTTTCGTCTAGACCAGCGTTTTGACCGCTACTTCTGGAGGTGTTAAAACTTCCTACCGGTAAAAACGCGAATTAAACTACATCAGGCGTCAACAGGAAGTTGTATACCTCAATGCCACACAACAAGTCTTTCAGCAGGAATAATAAATTTTCTTCTTCAAGATGGTATCATGTTTTGCAATATTTTTCATTCACTAAACCAAGTAGTTCATCAAATGAAACCACAGGCATTCTATAGTACAAAAATAACTGATGTGGGTACATTCTGCGATTCATAAACATAATATTAAAATATCCTGTTGAGAGACGGATGAGTACACGAACGTCTCTTTTGACGAGATTTTTTTTGTGTGAGTTTCCTCCAACAAAATAAGTCCCGGAATACAGCCAGCCTGTACAATGTCCATTTTTAAACCATCCTGCACAAGTGTAAGCAACAATCGTGGCATTTAAACCGCTAATGTAGAATCAGTAGCGTTTATGGTAGCTGTTTAACAGTTGCGTTTTGACAGTCGGGTGTAGATTCAAGAGCTTAGGGGCGTAAGCTAGCGGCAAAACCACCGCGTTTTAATCGTTAGTGTAGAAATGGCCTAACTACGGTTGTGAGATGGATGAACGATAGTAGTGTGTGGTAATGAACGATATATATGAGAGAGATGAAAGATAAGTGTGAGATCGGTGAAGAATATGTGTGTGTGGTTGATTTATAAAAGTGAGATTATTTAAAAACAGATGTGATGTAGTTTGATAAAGGTGAGAGCTAAATAAAAGATAGCTGTGAAATTAATGAAAGATACGTGTGATATGATTCAAAAATTGTTGTAATGTGGTTTAATGATAGGTTTGATAAATATGAAAGATATATGTGAGATAGTTTTACCCTTGTTTTAGGAGAAATGAATGAGTAATAGTAAAATTTGTCTGGGATGGGGGCTAGCTAGATTGATTAAAGAAAAGTGTAAGATAATTTTACAGAGCTGAGTAAGGGGAGAATCAGATGAATGCAGAATCATTATATTTTGGAATGAAATTACTATTAATAAAACTTCCAATGGGAAAAACCCCTTTCTGTGCATCCAACGAAGACTACAGAATCCCCCCAGGTCAAAGTTAAGCATGCATTTTAGAGGAATTGCTCATTTTTTAATCTCTTTTAATTTTACTATGACATACAAACCAAAACTTTTGGAGTAGTTACTTTTAAGTTAAGTTTATCTCATAATGTTAATTTTTGTTTGTGAAATATTTTTGGATTTATTTAGTTTTTCGCCTTTATAATTTAATTATTTTAATTCAGATTACCTAGTTAATTATAGTATTAGAGCACTATAAGCTTACAATATTCAAATGCTATCGTAGTGGGGGTAGTTTAAAATTTTGTATTTGGGACAAGTGGACATAAAAACAAATTTTATTGCTATTCTTTGTTTTACTTTGATTAATATAGATATTTAAATTAATTTAATAATACCGTGAATAAATATTGTTCTTTACCTGAATGAATGTACTTAACACCAAGGGCAGACTGGTTCCAATTTGGCACGATAACTGCGAAATGGAATTAAGTTTTCTTATACTGTACTGGTCTGCATCGATATAATTTGAACAAGAATTTTATATTATCTGGTTTACTGGTGAAAGAGAGCTCGGGGTTCAAATCAGAGTGGAATGCACTTCGGTGATGTCTTCATAAATGGAGAATGCAGTTGGCCAGGACGGGTAGTAAAATATGGTATTAAAAACAATACTACAGTTATATTTTAGTTTCCACGCATTCATTTTCAATCATTTATGGTTTGGTGGTAATAATAATAAAACGGTGACCTGGCGGTCCAGGGGTAAGGTGTCAGACTTCTATGCTGGCGGCCGGGGTTCAATCCTCAGTCCCGGCACAGATTTATCTGATTACCAAACCCTTCCTTCACCTCTGACAAGACATCTTGTGATTGTGGGGAATGCCAGGCCTCCACCGTGGTTCGGATTCCACGTTAAACTCTAGGTCCTTCATTTCATCTCACAATCACCCTACCATTACACATTAGCGTAAGTGCTTATAACCCGAACGGGTAGTAAGACACGGTGCTAATAATAATAATAATAAATACAGAAAGAGAGCATAATAAACCTCTAAATATTCATCAATTGCAAAAAGTATTAAATTCTTTTATCCATGGGCTTAGTACGTTTTCCTTCTAATCTGAGAGAAAATCTGAACCATAGAATTAATAATTATCTACCCGGTTCGGTGGCCGCTTGGTCTAAGGCATCGCTCTCTTAATATAATAGATTGCCGATGATGGAGAGATGGGGGTTCAAATCCCAGTTGGATGTACCAAGAGTAATTTTCCCTACATATACGTTTACACTCTGCCCCCCCCCCC
>CABFOW010000036.1:500547-512641 GCA_902141385.1 Timema californicum | reverse complement strand
TCCTGAATGGCTAGTAAGACATAGTACAGTCATAATAATAATAATAATAATAATAATAATGTTAATTTTTATTATAATGGGTCACTTTATTTGGCAATTTAACAGAGGTGGTACATGCCCATTTGAACTAACCTTAACTAGCAAAGACATTATAATGTTTTCACGGGATAGAATGTTAACCCTATATTGATCGCAAGATAAGATCCAAATGGCCCAAGCAAGTACTTCTAGAGGTTGTACTACTTTTGGAATCTTCCTTCCCCCACTAGTAACTTCTTATCAAGTTGTCAAGGTAAAAATAATCCATTTCAGTGGCCAGATTAGAGTGGAGGCAGACCACTGTTAGCTCGTCTCTATAGGGGAATGTACTGTAAGCCTCGAGATTACAGTTCATAATATCAGCACTCACATAATTCACATTAGTGCAGGACCCGGTCGGGCTTAGCCAATTAGAGGACTCTTCCAGGACACATGCACTGCAATAATATCCCACACCATGGCTTTCTTTATCTCTCTCTTAAGAGTGAAGCACAAAACATTGCAGTATTTTTTTTTAGCACCACTTCTTACTACCGCGTGTACTTTATACACATATGTATTAACTAAGCTAATGATTTAGTGATGAGGAATGTAGAGTTTAAAGTAATAATATACGCATTTGCATGGCGGTAGAGTGAAAAACGTTTTTGTTACCCTCCCTTCCCCCTTTTAGTGGACCTGACTGAGATTCGAACCCGTATATCCCCGTCATCGGTGGTCTATACTATTGCGAGAGTTTATCTGATTACCAAACCCATCCTTCACCTCTGACAAGACATCTTATGAATGTGGGGAATGCCTGGCCTCCACCGTGGTTCGGATTCCACGTTAAACTGTAGGTCCTCCATTTCATCTCACAATCACCCTACCATTACACATTAGCGTAAGTGCGTATAACCCGAACGGGTAGTAAGACGCGGTGCTAATAATAATAATAATAATAATAATAATAATAATAATAATATTGTGGGAGTGACGACTTAGACCATGTGGCTACCGAAGCAGGTATTGCGGTATTAACTATACCTTCAGATAAAAACTCTCTTACCTACTGAGCTAAGTGTAACAGGTTCAATTTACTTCATGGTGTGAAAATATATACTTGGTGTGATTGAGGTTTTATCATTAACAGTGATGAATAAACGTATGAGACTCTGGGCTTATTATAGAAAAAAAAAGTAGTTTGTAATACCATGATCACGATCAATTTAACCTACCGTTACGTTTTATAAATCGAATGGTGTTTGATCTAAATTAACGTATTGTAACGTAAAAAGAAAAAACAAACAATGAATTTGGATTGTTTGAAAAAATGTTGTTCACTAAAATTATACTCAATAATTTAGGGATAATTAGGCTGCAAGTATTTGTAATAGAAGCTTCACTGGAGAAAAAATATAAAGTGTAACACGAGTTTGGGACTTTTTTGAGTTCGTGAGACGCGCAGACAGACTATACCGAAGTAGTCGTCTGCATTCCTTGCTTAAACAAACAAATGAAGTACTAAATAGCCGTGTTGATATTTCTCACAATATGATTGGCTGACATGGCCTGGCCATGTTAAATACTTCAAATAAATTAAAATGATTGATTATATGGGTAATTACTCATATAATCATCCATTTTAATTTACTACGATCATTTAAATTTATTTGAGGTATTAAACATGCACTTACTCAAGTCTATAGAAACACAAAACCCAGCCCCTGGCCTTTAATTAATCACTTTGAAAGGGGAAACCTATATTTTTACCAATGATTTTCTTCGGCCATTACGGTAATAGAACCAGGGACTCTTGTCTCAGTAAACTGACACGATACCTACCGACTGAGCTAAGATGTCGGACTACCTATATATTCAGTCGGTTCGGAATGGTCACGTCAAATAATCCAAATACATAAACACTAAATCTATTTGTTTAGGTCATAATGGATTTAGAAATAATAAGAAAGGCCTTCAATGTTTAAGGTAGGCGTGACACGCTCATGTGCACTGTGCTTAAGGGCCATATTGAATTTACAAATATTGAAGAGGTTGCATAGAGAAATAATCTTAATCGTCATTATTTAGAGTAAAAATAATTACAATTCAGTATCGGAAATTTATTTTACAAAAATTAAATTATTTATATATATATATAAAGCAATAAGACTAACACTTTTTTTTGCAACAAATTTCGACATTTTATTTGCGACAATATTGTAATTGTTACAACAATTGAGATAGTGTAAGGCTTTATATATATTCAGACAAAATAATTTTCATGGCTGTTGATGAAAGAATCCGCGAGTTGAACACGACTACTGTATGGTAAAAGTATAAAAACTAAGTAGAATTTTGAATTTAAATAACAAGAATTGTTTTATTTAAAAAAATAATAGATCTACACTGGTGGACATTTGAACTAAATGTCAAGTTAATTGAATTTGATTTTGTGATGACATGGAGGTCTGGGATCTAGTCCTAATCGGATTATACGCAGCCTAAATTTTCTTAAACGCTTTCCCACTCAATATCCTAGAAAATGCTAATACATTTACTACATATTTTATCTTCTCATTTCCTTCATCATTTGTTTAACTAAAGGCCATTATTCTGGATGGGTAGTGAGATGCAAAGCCAAACACAGCACCGCTTGAGATAAAACAATTAAAGTATAATTACTAACTTTTTCCAACCTCTGGTTGATTAAAAATAGAATAGAGGAAAACAGAAGGAAAATGAAGCGAGTAAAATGTTTTGTCGAAACAATAATAATTCATCTGGATTATCACTTTCCAAACTATAAAAGCATTTCTAAACCATAGCCATTAGTGTATAAACTCTTTCATAATAAATCCCACACAACGTTTAACTCTACAATGTGGTATTTTTATTTGTGTAGCTAGGTGAATTGGCGTGTACTCTTCAACAAACAAAAAAAAATCACATGGGCTTATCTGACTAACAGCATATTAAATGATAGGACAATATTAGGCCAAAGAAACTTAGATGAATACAAGGCGATTTAGACACATGGACTAAGCTAAATAAAATAACCTACGATTGAGTCATAGGAACGTACTTTAATATAAAACGAT
Organism: Timema californicum; assembly: GCA_902141385.1. Classification (NCBI taxonomy): domain Eukaryota; kingdom Metazoa; phylum Arthropoda; class Insecta; order Phasmatodea; family Timematidae; genus Timema; species Timema californicum. Next base: position 509,522 of record CABFOW010000036.1, on the reverse strand, counting down.
TTAGACAGAAGTAGCCTACTTAACTAAATAGAACACTATTGAAGAATATGAACATACCTAAATATAAGACGACCTAGCCACAAGAACTTAAATAAATAAAACACGGTTAAAATATAGGGTCATGGATAAATAATGCATGACATTCATTAAGCACTGTGCCGAGCCAAAGGGACGTTTACATGGTATGATTTTTCATACTAGATGTCTGGCAAGCATGCTAAGTCGCAAGGGATTAGCCCGTGCAGCGGAAGATAGCATGCTAGACAGGTCCTAGCATGCTCGAAGGCGGCGATCAGACGGTGTTTGATTTTCGTGCGAGTCAGTCGTGGTAGTTGTTGTACGTATGACGGCGCGCCGTTGGAGTGATGAGACTGTCATGAAGTTTGTCAATTTGTATGTTAGTGAGTCTGTTTTATGGGATAGTGCTATCGTTGACTACAAAAATAAGACGCTGTGAAATGAATCAGTTGATGGAATAGTTGTTGAAATGGGAATACATGATTTTGGAGTTAAAGAGTGCAAATTGAATATAAAAATTACCCGCTCATAGTACTGGCATGAAGTGGGGAAAATCCGTTCAAGTACAGCGTCAGGGTGCAGTGGAGATTCCGTTTACAACCCAAGTGTCGTGTGGTTTACTACAGTCTACGGGTTCTTGCGCCGGATTGCCATTCAAAACATGGAAAGCAGCCTAGTAAGTCTGAGTTTTATTTTAATGGCTTGTTAAATTAATTATGATAGCATAATATGCACCGTTATTTAAACAAAAATGCTGACATGCACTGTACTTGGGTGCACACACAAACAATGTCTTTATAAATAATAGACTATATATTATATTTAAATTTAACTTCACTGTTTGTATACAAATTGTTTGTATAAACACACAACCCACATAGGCCTGTAAACATAAAATATACACTTAAGTTCAAAATGTATAGAATTTCTTCAATAACGATTAGGAATGTTTGAATACGGTACTCAAATTTCTGCAGTACAAGGGTTCAGAATGTCCTTTTGCCAAGGGACTGAGCCATTTGTGTTGAAATAATGGCAATATTCTTCGCACCTTTGTGCAGCTACGGTTGTGGGGTGACGATGCCGTACTGCTGGAATAGCACGCATAGATCCTTCTGGTAGCTTCCTCCATGATCCAGGGACAAATCTGCAGACATTCACGTGCTCAGAATCAACCAACCCCTGGCTTATGTAAGAGGGATTTAATTTGTGAAGCCAGTTATATAGAGCACATGAAGCTTTTACAATCAAAACTACTGATTCTGTCTTTACCTATAAGGGGCTGCGATAAATACGGAAACGACTCAACAATATCCCAAATGCGTTTTCCACAATCCTACGGGCTCTTGAGAGTCGGTAGGTGTATATCCTCTTTGGTAGATTCAAACCTTTTTAAGAATATGGCTTCATCATGTAGCTAGTCAGAGGAAAAGCTTCGTCAGACACAAAAAAATCTTCCTACAGGTAAATTCAACTCTCCTCTTTCTATACTTTCATATAGCTTCGTATTCCGAAGTACACCTCCGTCTGATGCGCGTTCTTTAGCGCCAACATCTATGTACGAAAAATAATAGTCGTGATCAACAAATGCAAATAATACTATACTGTTACGTTGTTTGAAGTAATCAGATCCCCAATGAGCTGGTGCTTTGATTATCACACGTTTTCCATCCAGACTACCATAACAAGAGGGAAAATTCCACCTGACACAAAATCCTTCCTCAATTGCTTTCCACTCTTCTTTAGTACTTGGGCACTGAACAGAAATATACAGAAATAACAATTACATGTGTTATGCTACTACTTATAATGATAAACATCTATAAAATTGCACCTATAAATAATAATAGCCATCTACCCATACCTCCATCTCTAGCCACCTAGGTCTTCATTGAAGAAAGAGGTCGTTATTGAGAGAATAGGGGTATGCGATGCATTAAAGCCCAAATGGCTGATTTGTGTTGGATAATATAAAGGATGAGATCAGGAATCACGAGATAGCAGAAGAAAGACACCATTGATATGTGTGAGGAAACAGGACCACACCTAGAGAAGTTTGTACCAAAGCTGAACTGATATGTAATTCTATAATTTTACACACATCTTAAAAACTTTAACTTTACTATTAAGGACACACTTCATGCAGGATAACATTAAATTTAGTCCCGATTTTATTTATGAATTTACAGGCAATGTAAGTAGAATGAAGTGTTGTTAGTACAGGTGCTAGAAAGGGACTCTTCAATATATCGACTGATTATGGAAAAAGTATCAATAATTTATGTTGAAATTATTTATTAATATTTTAATCTAATAAAAAAAAAATTAATTCAATCGGGAAATAACTTGGCTGTCATCATTCATGAAGCCTGCCCTTAACATGGACATACCTGCAGTTAATTGTCAAATATATAACATGTTACTACTCCGAACAGTCACATTACAACAGATAATCTACCTTTAAAGAAAAGAAGAAAAAAAAGAAAAGCAGAACACAGCGTGTCTTCGCAAAAGGATGACACCAATATTGGAGAGGAGTATGACGATCCACCATCAGTGGAAGATAATGTGGAAAGTGCCAGTGTCCCAATACCACCACAGGCACTCCCAGTCCCATTTCATAAAAAGCTCAAAAGTGCTTCTTCCCAAAAGGACCCATCCCCTTATGTTCAACAATCCCTTTCCAAATTGCAAGCTATATCTGTTACTGCCACTATTTTCAGACAAACGGAGTTTGACTTGTGGGCAAAAAGTTTGGACATACAGTTGAACAACATGGATGTGGGCAGAGCTCTTGAGTTTCAAATGAAGCTGCAGACCATGTTTTCGGAGGAGAGAATTGCACATGAATACAGTACACGTAATTATAGTCATCCAACACAACCTCCTGCTTCTCATCTGGCACAAATTGAACGTCCACATACTTCAGCTGCATCACCGTTTCCTCAACACTACAGTACACACATTTGGCCTTCTACATATGACAGTTCTCCATGGTCAAGTGGCTCATCGCACTACTCAATGGGAAATGCATCTTCTAATGTTCAGCAGATGTCAGAACAGACGCCAAGCTAACCACGCGACCCATCACCCACCAACAGTGACAGTACTGTATACACTATAATTTCCTCTTTATATTCCCCTTAAGCTTATAATTAACAACCTAACCTCGACTGGTACAATATAAATTTTGTAATAGTGTAGTACTGTATAGTAGTTGGAGTATTGAGTACTGTATATGCTATAATTTCCTACGTATTTCCTTGTAATTTAAGATATTCTAATAAAGAAAAATATAACCTTCATCTCTGACAAGACGTGTATTAATCACAACTTGTGATGTGTGGAATGCCAATCCTCCACCGTGGTTCGGATCCTTCGTTAAAATGTAGGTCATCCATTTCATCTCACAATCACCTAACCATTACAGATTAGCTTAAGTTCGTATAACCCGAAAGGGTAGTAGACATAGTGCTTATAATAATAGTAATAGAAATAATAATGTATTTTTGACCATGCCAGTAATAGACCCTGGGACACTTTGCTTGTTAGATAAAAGTGCTAATATGTGGATATAAAAACAAACAATCCGTTTACACACATCACCAATAACTTATAGTAAATATATATTTAAATTCATCAATAATATTTTGGTCATTGGGAACAAACATATGGATGATTTCTCTCACAATTTCTTTAAATAATAGTATACGTTTAATGGAATTTGTTTCTTCTATTTGAGTTGTAAAGGAATACATTGAGAGGAAAGTTGAGGGCAATACAGCGAGAATCTTTCCTCTTTATTTAATACCCAAGGCACTAGAAAAGAACTGTTTCCAAGTGGGACGGAACACACGTCCTCATGGTTACAGCCGACAAGCAATTACGCAGCTCACCGTAGTTAGGTGAAGGCGGGAGCATTTGACCAAGTTAAGGAGGCGGAATGGTGAGTGTGGAGGGGGGGGGGGAAGACAGTATGGGGTCAGAGGGAGGCGTCTAGGAGTATTCGAGGGGGTGGCGTTCGGTCATTCGTATGCAGGGCGCATCCTAGATAAGTGGAATATTATACACCTTAGTGGGCCCAACATTTGGTAAAAACGTGAGAGCACAGAGGGCTTGCTTACCTTAACTACAGAGACAGTGGAAGCGAGCAAGAACCAGAGATGGAAATCAAGATCCAAATGTATGTAAACAAGAAGAAAAAAAAAGGCTTAACATGCAAGAAATGGAGGGAAAAATAAACTGCCACTGTGTGGTGGTTAAAATTCACAAAGTAACAACTTAACGGTTTTTTATTCTCTTTATTCTTCGCTGGTTAAACCCCATTATTTTAAAGAAGTTTTAGAAAAGATTCAAATCATGAAAATACAAGGAAAAAAGGAACTGCATGCGTTACTCCGCATCAAAAATTAACTATTATTTTATTTGAAAAAAGAATTGTTTTTAAAATCTTGCCCACGTTCATTTAAAACAAATATCATTATAGTATACCAATGATGTGTATAGTACGTTAAATCAGGAGCAAAATAAGTGGTGGCTAATGCTATAATAGTGTTTTTTATTATTATTTCCTAAAAATAAATTAAAATAATTTTACGTTTAGATACCACATTATAAGAAATAAATGGTACGGTGCAACATACGGACTTTCTCTCTCTTTTATCTTTCAATATACATTTACCAAGAACTCGTAAGTTTTGTAAAACAAAATAATAGGTCTGTACATTGTTGTAGAAACACTAAACCAAAGGTCATAAATTAAATATACACTGTTATTTACTCTATGGCATTATGAACTAGGAACTCTTACAAAATAATCGAGAAAAGAGAAACATCTTTATGTAAAAAAGAGCATAAGAATCAAATTCATTTTCAAAGATCTGAATCAAAATGTATATATATTCGCTTATAGCTCAGGAACTTTTGGTTTTATAAAAATATATTTAAAATGCAAGAGTTGTATGTTTATTAATACTGCAACTTTACTATGTTAAGATATTTAGTATCTCAAATATTTGTGGAGAATCGATGAAAAGTGGAAAATATACCTCATATAAAGTACCCTCAAATTCATTTTAATGAGAAAAGGAGAGTTGCCATCTTTTTTATAAAGTTAAATAATGTCTAGATATCGAATACAATCAAAATTGTTATAGCAAATTTTTTTAAAGACAATTTTTTTTAATCCTTTTACTCTGCAGTACTCAAAATTGGTTGATATCTAATTCAAAAAAAAAAAAACCTCGGAGAAACCTTATAAACACTCCAGACGCCAGTTTTAGCCCAATCGGAAAAAGAGTTTCGGCTCTAGTCTGAGGTACAGATAGACAGAAGATATTATTAAAACAACTTTTTGGATTTTAGGGGTCACGAAACGTCGACATTTATCAAAATCTTGAGTTAGAATTTTTTACGATCACAATACTTTTTCTCTGAAGTGTGGAGTGAAAGGAAAAAGTAAAACCATATAAATTTACAAATCTATCAAGAGGGCTAGTTTTTTTTAGCGTATGACATAATTGACCGTAGGAGATATGTAGTTTCTAGTTAGGTCGCCTGTGTTTGTAAGCTTTAAGCTGCTCTGTTGGACCAGAACGTTGCCCAGAGTACACCTATGTAGGATATATACACGTCATACACCCGCAAAGAGACGATGTGATGATAGTGATTACGTAGGTGTGGAGCCAATAATGATCTTAAACATAACTTAAACCTAATCAACCGAACCCTGATGAGGGTTGGTATGGTTCCCCTTACGGTGAAATTACCCATAGTACTAGCTGGGAAGTGAACCGGCACCTCTAGGTTCATAGCCAAGTACAGTAGCCCCATGGCTTCTTTGGTGCTGGCTTGACAGCTCACAGCTGACTTCTGACAGTCAACATTTAGGTAAATACCTAAATTTTGACTGTCAGAAGTGACAGCTGCTAAACAAATGTTTTTGCAGATCATTTGGTTCGACGTAGGGATACATAATTTGGTCTGGTAACTTTTCAAAGCCTTTAGCTGTCAGCTGTGAGCTGTCAGTCAGCACCAAAGAAGTCATAGGGCTACTGTATATTGGCCACTATACAACGGGGACTGTTAGGGGTCTATTGTAAAGCTGTGGCACACCACAGACGTTCAGGAATACTGGCTTATTTAATAAATAGTCGTTTATTTTGAAATACGACTCACGCCAACATGGAGATGAAAGGCATTGATCAACATCCCTCCGACCCACCTCGGTGGAGTAGTTAGCTAACACGCTAGTCGTGTTGAGCTAGACTGCGGAAGATTGGGAGATCGAGGTTCGGATCTCGGTCAGGTGGACTTGGGGTTGTTTTCCACTCTCTTTACACGCAAATGTGGGTTCACTTCCTTTAATTTAACCTTCACAATTCATAATCCATTAGCGTGATTATTACATAAGCGTATACCCGAATGGGTAGTAAGAAACGATGCTAAATAATAATAACATTTCACTATAACATTACACTTATGAAGTTATTTTAATATTCTACTTAGATTCCAAACGTGTAGAAGGTAATGAATGTTCATTACACCACTTAACATAAACAAAAGCTACCTTTAAACATGAGCACAAACTCTATTGGCATTGTATGCTATCACAAGGAATTGCCGTGTTTGTTTACTGTCAACATTTATCAGGCGTCCACTGTTGTCAATTGGTGACCTGGTGGTCTAGGGGTAAGGTGTCAGACTTCTGTGCTGGCGGCCGGGGTTCAATCCTCGGTCCCGGCAAAGATTTATCTGATTACCAAACCCTTCCTTCACCTCTGACAAGACATCTTGTGAATGTGAGGAATGCCAGGCCTCCACCGTGGTTCGGATTCCACGTTAAACTGTAGGTCCTTCATTTCATCTCACAATCACCCTACCATTACACATTAACGTAAGTGCGTATAACCCGAACGGGTAGTAAGACGCGGTGCTAATAACAATGATGTCAATTTATATATTTTTAGAGAAATATTTCTTTCAACACATGATCAAAATGACTCCATTTACCGCCCATTTTTGCCATATTTTACTGCTATAAATATCAATTGTTTTGGTTCTACACGGCAACCATAGATTGTTTTTAGAATAAGATGGTCTAAATATACTTTAGAACAATCTGCAACATATAAATATAACCAGATGAAATTAGAAAACCATTAATTGTTTAGTATAATTCTTGGTAAGTTTAGATTAAACAACTTTTTAACTTGGTTTTGTATTCAAAACTGTATTAGGTATGAAAATTTTTCCCTGTTCTCATGTCACATGGAAAGTTTAGGCTATATAGCATCAGGTAAGAATGATAAAAAAGTATTTAGTGATTGGACTTGAAGAATATAGTAAAATTGTTAAAACCTTTTAAACGTATCAATCGAACCCTAATGTAATAGTTACATTAAAGTTCAACATTTATTCATAATTTTTATCTAGGTAATAACAATTTTTACGTTTCCATTTTATACTATAACATCTTTAATAACAATGAATTTATGTATTTTTTTAAAATTTAAGGTATTTAACATGTACTTTCTGAACCAACTGATTATATCTACACATGACTTTAAGTATAACTTCAATCTAGAACTGACACAACACCCAGCTCCCCGCAAATTAATTCATCACTACGAAAGGGGAAGCCCCAATTTCACTAATAATTAATTTCTGGGCCACGCCAGGAATCAAAATCAGAATTCTTAGTTCAATATTATTATTATTATTATTAGCACCGCGTCTTACTACCCGTTCGGGTTATACGCACTTACGCTAATGTGTAATGGTAGGGTGATTGTGAGATGAAATGGAGGACCTACAGTTTAACGTGGAATCCGAACCACGGTGGAGGCCTGGCATTCCCCACATTCACAAGATGTCTTGTCAGAGGTGAAGGAAGGGTTTGGTAATCAGATAAATCTGTGCCGGGACCGAGGATTGAACCCCGGCCGCCAGCACAGAAGTCTGACACCTTACCCCTAGACCGCCAGGTCACCTTCTTAGTTCAATAGGAATAAGCTAAAATATTGTATAACTCCATCCATCCATGATGTGGGTGGTAAGTTATCGAATTAAAGTTTTATAGAACATCTGACATGAGTTTATATTTTTTTCTTATGCAAAGAAACAGAGTTCAACTAATAGATAACCGTTTTGATGGCCCAATAGTCTAAGGCACTACTATCGCCGTATACTAGACTGCCAATGACGGGGAGATAGAGGTTTGAGTCTCAATTGGGTGTAATGAGGGTGTTTTTTTTCTAAAATGGCTTTCCACTTTCCCTCCACGCCAATAAGGATACACCTTCTCTAAATACAACGTTTATAATCCCTAAAACCATTAAAGTAATTATTACATAAACATATAGCCCCAATAGATAGCAATACACGGTGCTAAACTAGTAACGAGATCTAAAAAAAAACAAGATTTGCAATACAGAGTGAACATAAAGTTCCTGTTCACCTGTAGTGTGTGTGTAAGGCTTAAGGAGGAGTAGATTAGGTTATACCTTATATTTATATGTAGTTATGGTGAATTTAGAGTGACTACAGTAATAATAACAATTATAACAAATCCTTCGTGGGTATTTTGGTGATCATTCCATCTTTTTATTTTGCCAATGAACACTTGCATCAGTTTAGTTTGAATAAAAGTTTAATAAAGTAAATAGCCTCGTAAGTGGTTGAGTAGCTTAAGGAATCACTTTGATAATAAACTGAACTACAGTTAGATGTACAAAGGGGATTTTCAATAAAATTGTTCCACTATTCCTCTATGCAAATGCGACTACATCTCCTTTACCTCATTAGTGTAAATATGAGGATAGTCCTAATGGGTGGTTAGACTTTATACTAGCTTTTCAGGTAAGAATGGAACAGATTGAAAAAGGATTATAATATTTATATTAAGAGCTGAACCTTAAGTTCTCCAACCGAAAGTGGGGCTCAAACCTAAATAATAC
>CABFOW010000036.1:476395-500487 GCA_902141385.1 Timema californicum | reverse complement strand
AAAAAATACCCCCCCCCCCCCTTTACATTATAAACAAGAAAAATAGCTCGCCCTCTCTCAATAAAAAATCTTTTACGTCCATTTAGATTTAAAGTTAAATATCCATCTCTAAAACTATCTTTCTGTATTTCTTAATTTTGACGTTTTAAGCCAAGGATTATTTGACAAACTATTCTTTTTAAGTTCATTTGAGGAAGTGCACCCGCATTATTGTGAAGAACAGTTGGGCCGGATTAAGATTGTGTAGGCCCTTAGACTACAGGTAGTGTGAGACCCCAAGTAATATTTTCACATAATATATATATATATATATATATATATACAGTGGACTGTTTCCTTTATACATACTAGGTTTACTTCATATATATACATATATATATGCGTCTGCTACAAATACAGAGGTCACGGGCACAATCCCCAATGGTTCAAGTCTTTTTATGTGAATCGTTGGGTCCGGAACTGGATCAAACTCAGCCTCATGAGGAAACATGAAGAGCCACTTGAATAAATAAGTGGCAGCTCTGGTCTAGAAAACTGAGACTAACGGCCTGAGGGTTGGTTGTGCTTACCACATGACCGCCTCTATTCGGGCCTGGAAATATATCACATGTGGGAAATTATTCCTAGTACACCTGCCTTTGTTCAGAGGGTTTTATGTATGTAAGTTAATATTCAAACAAAAACCATACATTCTTAAATAATTACTAAAACAATCTTAATATTTCATAACATTAATTTTTGATCTTGAAGTTGTGATTTTGTAAATGTGTTTTTTAGATTAGCACAACTTAGGCTAATTGGTTTATTCATGAAAATAGCCATAAGGAATCTTCCGGCCAGATTGTTGATTAAAATAACTCCGCGAAAGTCTAAGTCTATCTAGAATAGGAAAGAAGAAGAGGTTTATTTTGAATTGAGAGTCAATGCTGTCTAGGCACAAGTAGAAGAGTGAGTGTTTATACTTGTCAGTGGAAGAGGGTAAGAGCTATCTGAAGAAAAACAAGAGGCCACTCAGGTTTAACTTCTATTTTTCTTACCTACCTTTCTCTTTCGTAAATTTACGTCTAAGTGTGATATTGGCTAGGTGCGTCGAATTATATAGCAAGATAGCTTCTAGTTAAGTAGTCTTAAATGATTTGGAAGCCATATTGGGGGGGAGGGTTGTAAATTCCTGGCTTCTTAAGAAGGGAAGCACAAATCTATGTGGGACATGGGCCAAGCAGCAACAGTATACTCATGGCATGAGAGTATAAAGTGGATTATCCAGCTTGAGTAGTTTCTAAAATTAGCTACTTAACCCTATCATACCTAAATCCTTCAGACCATGATGCTTGGCTTCACATTATGATTTTTTTTTCAAAATTTGCAGTTACAAATTGGTTTTGTTCTTGATGTCTGGGTATTCCTGGGAGAAGCTGTGGATTTGTTATAAGAGTCTAGCAAATGGTACCTTCGGTATTTTCCCCTTATGGAGAATGAGCCTAACGGGCACAAGAGTTTGGTTAATTAGGCTTATGTTAGGTTAAGATTCAAACCAGCTCTCCAACTTAATAATAACTCTAATCACATCATCTCATTGAAGGTACGACGTGTATAATACCTCCTATATTGTACCTTGGGCAACGTTAAGTGCCAACAGAGCGTCTAATAATCTACACATAAGGCAACCTAGCCTGGATGACATGACCCTACACAATCGTATATGCCATACGATAACAAACACCTCCCATATCAAAGATGTATTGCCACCCCGTTTAAAAAACCTCTGCTCTAACCGAACGTTTTGAGAACTGGGTTGAAATACGAAGAAAATAAGTCAATTGTTTCTTGTCCCAGGTTTGTCTAAAATTCAGGGAAGTTACAATATGATCGGGAGCCCAGCTTATTGTTTTTGTATTGGAACATAGCTCCAGGAACGGAACAAACGCTAGATGGGAGTAAAACAATACACCGACCCCCGTTATACCCCCTTGAACCCCCTTCCTTAACAAACTTACGAACACTCCCAAGCTCAACGTTTCTTTTCCTTTGCTTTCACTTTATTATTCATTTTTCATTTCACTTTTACTATCTCGCTTCCTCTTTACTTCGTTCGATTATCTTTTTTCTTGTCGAACGAAACAAGTCGAATCCGGCCTCCCCTTCTACCCCCCCTCAACCCCCACCACAGATTGCATTTCTGCCCGATTAATTTTCTTTTCAATTGACGGGATGCAACAAATTTTAATATTGTGCGTCGCCGTCTGCCCCTCCCCGTCCTCTAGCGCGCGGTTCCCGCTATCCTGAACGCTTCCGGGCGTCACTTCATCTTTTTGCCGACATACTTTGGACGGGGATTCCTTTTTTCCGTTCTATGGATGATATTTATTTCCATTTCTCTTAGGGAATCCCTTGCTCATTTTGCGGTTGACTAGAATAGAACACATATCTTATTCAGCAATAGTTGTGGTATAGGTAGGTTGCTTGGATGAAAACGTATTTAATATATTATATTTTATACCCACATTGGTGGTCGCATAGTCTGATCGGCTGGCGACAAGTATATCTGTTTTCGAATACCCTTATGGTGTACTGTGAGTAGTATTCTACTATCGTTCCAATAATTTGTGGAATACTTTACTCTAAATTTCTCATCCCATCCCCCTTAGTTTAAATATATAATTAGCCCTCAAGGATAATAAGACGGGTAGTATATGGAAATAATCCAATAAACAGACACACTAGATGATCATTGCATTCGCATGCCAATGAAAATGGTGGATTTTATGATAACTATGGTTTTTGACATGTCTAATATAATCTTTGATATTTTCCTTCACATTCTTGAAACATTTAAGTCAGAAAAACTTCTGACTATTGATATAAATGTTTCATATTCAATTTCCGAGAAGGACAAATATATATCGCTGTTTAATTGTGTTTCTTCCCTATATATGTTTGTTAAATTAATAATCTTGTAACAGGTAGTTATGTCTTTCTTAATAAAATATTACATTGAGAAGCTGTTAGAAAGTACAGGCAATAAGTATATCTAAATTAGTGATGAGTCAGTTCCAAAACTTTACCTAGTGTGGTATCAGTTTTTATGGTTTTAAATTAAGTTTAAACGTGTGATTAGATACACATCTATGCTCAAAATTAAAAACGTATCAACGCATTTTTTTTTAACTTTTACTTTCTCGTTACCTTAGAGCTAGAGAAAGTGTTGTGACCGTTAAAGAAATTGATCTCGAGATTTTGATGAAAGTTGACGTTGCATGACCCCCCGAATCCGAAAAAGTTGATTTCGCATTTCCATCTGTCTATGTGTATGTACAGTAGTCCCATGGCTTCTTTGGTGCTGGATGACAGCTCACAGCTGATATCTGACAGACAACAACTAGGTATATACCTAAATTTTGACTGTCAAAAGTGACAGCTGCTAAACACATGTTTTTGCTAGATCATATGGTTCGGCGTAGGGATACATAATTTGGTCTGGTAACTTTTCAAAGCTGTCAGTCAGCACCAAAGAAGCCATGACGCTACTCTACCTCACAGTAGAGCCTAAACTACTTTACCGATTGGGTTAAAACTTGGTATCTAGGGTTTTCATAGGGTTGGCCCGAGGGATATTTGGAATTGGATATCCAACCATAAAACTAAGGGTAGTTTACTGAAGCGCAAAAAGAGAAAGATCGATTTTATCAAAATTGGCTCTAACGATTTTGATTAAATTTCATTTCTAAGCATAGGTCACTATTACAAACAAAATAGCTCCTCTCAATTTATGGTAAAAATGAATTTAGGGGTTACAGTCAAACACATAAAATCTATTTTTTTTTATCATATCTCCATAGATCTTTGAGATACGAAATTACTTATCATTGCACATATGTAGGCCCATTATAGTAAAAAACAATTATTTGAAAAATATTTCTATAAAACAAATAACTTTCAAGCTATACGCAAATATATATTTGTTTAAACTTTTCGAATAGTAAAGGTAAAAAATTGCGACTGTAAAAAAAACCTGACCCAAGATGTTGATGGATGTCAAAGTTTCGTGCCCCCCAACCCTCCACCCCAAACCCTAAAAAGTGTTTTTTGCAATGTCGTCTGTCTGTGTGTCTGTTTAACCCTAAAATCAAGAGTAATATAATAAAGGGTGAAAAGCGAAAAAAAAAAAATTTAACGATTTTTATTAAAATTTGTATCTAGGCGTTGATTAAGATTTTAAATAAAATTGCAAATTACATTTTCCCATGAAAATTAATTTTAGGGTAATTTACAGAAGTGGAAATCTTAATATCTACACAATTATTTTAAATACTAAAAAATTTATCAATGCAAAACTGTTGTACTATTAAAAAAACTTTTATTTGAAATATATATTTATTTATAGATTTAGTTATTTATTTAGAGATATTGGCAAATCAATGTATACAATTTTGTGAGCTTTTGTTGTACAGAGCTACTAATTAAGTTTTAACGCAATAATTATCTAATGCCCGACAAAAGGAAATAATTATTTCTCTCAAAAAGTTTATTTTTTCCCCCTTTAATCTCTTCAGGGCAATGTTTGTACAACAATGTTTTATCTCTATCATTTTAGACTCAATAGTAAGTATTTACCTATTTTATTGGCCAAAATTTATAAATGAAGTATTTAATAGCAAAAAAGTGTGCAACCGCTAATGAAAATTTAATTTTTTTAAACGGAAGTTGAAATTTTAATACGAATTGTTGACCCTTGTGGACCCAACATCGATCTTTTTTATTGGTCCAAATATAAAAATTAGGACTTAACTGCTTTAAAATAAAGTTATAAAATTTAAAACTAGTAGTCAAGAAATGTTTTATGTAGATATCGCGGGCAATTTTTGCTCGGGTTTTCTAGTCAATATTATTTTTTTTCACATATATAACGAGTTTTGAGTAAATATCTCAATTTTAAAACAATGGAGAGAGAAAGTCAACGCGTAATTACATACGATTTATTTTCGTTTGTGATCAGATTAATTGGGCTGATATTAATATATATTTTTTGGGTTTGAAAGCAATATAGCTACAATTTTATTTGTAGGCTTATTCGCGTCAGTGGCCAAAAAGTTTTTAGGCACCACTCTCGCGTTGCAGAAACTTTCTAATGACGGAGATCAGGGTTCAAATCCTTGTCGGGTCTGCCTGAGGGCGTTTTATCCAAAGCGGATTCCCACTTTCCTTCCACGCAAACGTGGGCATATTACCTTTGTAATGCTTCCTTCCTCATCCTTTCTCCGTTAGAGTAATACGCCTGAACAAATAGTAAGACGTGGGGATTAAAATAATTGTTTGTATTTTTTAAAACATGCTAAAACTGTTCAAATGGTCTCAAATCCATCACGAAGGAGAATACATAAAATTGAACAACGATACGACGTCTGTCTCGAGATGTTTTATTTATATAATATAGTTATTATTATTATTATTATTATTATTATTATTATTACTATTAGCCCCGCGTCTTACTACCCGTTCGGGTTATACACTACTTACGCTAATGTGTAATGGTAGGGTGATTGTGAGATGAAATGGAGGACCTACAGTTTAACGTGTAATCCGAACCACGGTAAAGGGCTGGCTTTCCCCACATTCACAAGATTTCTTGTCAGAGGTGAAGGAAGGGTTTGGTAATCAGATAAATCTATCCCGGGACCGAGGATTGAACCCCGGCCGCCAGCACAGAAGTCTGACACCTTACCCCTAGACCGCCAGGTCACCCTATAATATAGTTGCTATGCGTAGGTTTAGAAGGACTCTTAAATACACAAAGCGTTATTAAAACAAAATTCACTTCAACTTTAAAAATTGGGTGACCGGGTTATCTAAGGGTAAGATGACAGACTTCTGTGCTGGTGGTCCCGGGTTCAATCTTCGGTTCTGGCACAGATTTATCAGATTACCAAACCCCTCCTTCACCTCTTACAAAGACATCTTGTGAATGTGGGGAATGCCAGGCCTCCACCGTGGTTCGGATTCCACGTTAAACTGTAGGTCCTCCATTTCATGTCACAATCACCCTACCATTACACATTAGCGTAAGTACGTATAACCCGAATGGGTAATAAGACGAGGTGCTAATAATAATAATAATAATAATAATAACTTCCAAATTTCACAAACTTTCCGATGATATTTATTAAAATAAATCATTGTCATCATAGATAAGGTAATTATTATAAGCTTGTTAATTTAAGTGACTATTTATTTAATATTTCGTATATTATATTCTCTAGAATATTTACATATCTAAAGTTTAACTTCTTAATCTTACAGTTTTATTAACATATCTCTATACAATATTTCACAATACACCAGCTTTCCTCAGACCTGAAGAGGGTGTAACATATAACATCCAAACATGTCATCAGAGAAGAATGAAGCTCAAATGAGAAGAAGGGAATGAAAGAATAACAACACAGATTTAATTTTATTATTATAAAATCAGTTGACCCCTCCCATTGCATGCCAATGTGACATAATTATGTATTAACTTGCTCTGTGTAGATTACATATTTTTAAACTAAATTTATTTATAATCATAGTCCCACTCATCCAATCTGGTTTCACGGTTAATGTGGTTTATCCTGAAAGGTTTCCCAATACTTTTCCATGCAAATACACGTAGATTTTCTCTAAATTATACCTTCCTAATTTATACCTAAATAGTTTGATTAAATGAGTGTTACTAGGATGGATAGTAAGACTCAGAGGGAAACAGCACAGCAATATTACTAAGCAGTTTTATGTAAACTACAGTAGCCCCAAGACTTCTTTGGTGCCGACTGACAGCTCACAGCTGACTTCTAACAGTCAACATTTAGGTATATACCTAAATGTTGCTTGTCAGAAGTGACAGCTGCTAAACACATGTTTTTGTAGATCACATGGTTTGGCGTAGGGATACATAATTAGGTCTGGTAACGTTTCAAAGCAGTCAGTCAGCACCAAAGAAGCCATGGAGCTACTTTACCTAATCTTAGACCAAATAGAATATTAATTGGCCGTAAAATTTAAGGTTGTATTCACAATAATTGTGATATTCAACTATATTTAATTATTTAAATCAATAAGTCACCTGCCTACCGAATACAATTGGTGGATTTTAAATAATAATATATTCCCCCACCCCAGGATTGCTAAGATTCTCCTTTCCTCTTTTCCTCCTCTCCCAACCAACAGACGACCTCGTAAGGAAACTTAATATCTCTTCAGTTATGCCATCGGACCAGTGTGTTATATTAGTCTAGTTAATTTGTTTTGACTTATATTGTTAAGAACCGAGGAAACGAAATCCTACCTTCTAGGAATAGAAATGAGTTTTTCTTCTTAAGTGAGACATCCCTAATATATACTTCATCCCTTTCCTCCAGTCACACAATGTGTATCTAATACGTATTCTAGTTTGTCAATTAGTGGATTTATCTTCTCCAGCACTTACATAATAACTGGACATACCAATATTTCCCGTCTCCCCAAACGAACAACCGACTGATTTTTTTATTTTTTTATTATTGTGCTCTCGGTGGTTGTGCCGTGATAAGCCCCAGCAACAACTTCCCTCTTCCTCGTCCTTTCACCCTCCCTCAATCACTCCCTCACCCCCTGTAGTTCCAGCCAGCCAAATTTACCTCCCCCTCTTCCTCCCGCTTCTTGCGTGTTTACTCAATACAAGCAAGCACTACCCCCTCTCCTTCCCTTACCATCCCTGCCTCACCCTATCGATCGACGGAGAGCTTTTCAGCATGGTAAATAAGTGCCCCGGAAAAGTGATATGTTCTGCATACAATTTAGGCGATCCGCTTGCGTCATCAGCATTGTGTAGGGCGCGCACCAAGCGGTGAATCACGCAACCACCGCACACTCTTCAAATGTGGCCCCGCCAAACCTCCTCAGACTCATCTTTCAGCAAGGGAAGGAATTTTATATAACCACTCACAACAACACAACAAGACTGACCGGGTAGTTAATGAAGTTCAAAAAGAGATTCTAATTTTTTTTTATTGTATCTTACTACCAGTCTGGTCTATCCACAATTTTAATTTCACTATTGGGGAAGGGGAACCGAAGGTAACGCATGGAGTAAATGTACAAGCACTTGCGTGAAGTAAATGTGATAAAACATTTAGGAAAAAGCCCTTTGTATATTCGACTGGAACTCAATACCTGTTCAGTTTAAACGCCTCTGCACTAATTACGCTAATGTTTTATTTAATGATAAAGAAGGTTATATTTAGAGGAGGAGTACCTGAATTTTCGTGGAGGGAGAGTGGAAAACCATTTAGGATAAACTCATCCTCAGTTCAAATGACCAAGATTCGAGCCTCGATCTCCCCTTCATCAGCCCTCTAGTCTACTTTACATATATATTTTTAAAGATTTATTTATAAACTTTTGTAACAAATTGTGAAATCTAATAATCCAAAGCACTAATTATTGAAAATATTTTTTAATACTTTTTAAATTACTGTAATTAAAAATTGAGATTTTATTCCTCTTTAAAGTATAAATAGCCACCCCCTCTTCTATGTTGCACCACGTCCTACTACACATCTGGGCCATCCGCATCTTATTAAACTAATGAATAGAGATTAAGTAAGACATAACCCAGAGGAAATTCACCAACATTTGTGAGGAGTGAGAGTGAAGAACCTATGAAGGAAACCATTCTCATTACACGTGACCGGGATTTGATAGCCGACCTCCTCATTACCCGTAAGCCACTCTATATAAGCTTTACCTTTAGTTTTAATGCAAACCACGGTGGATTTGAAACAATTTAATAATATGAAATGTACATTTTTGATTTGTTTTTTAAAATAAATTTACATGATAACTTTCATGTACTGTAAATAATTTAATTGTGTAGAGTTAAAACCATGAGTAAATGACTTCAATCCAATATTTAGATATTTTTAAAGTGCTGTATGACCAAAATGGACAAGTTTTACTTCCTATATCTGTTGTGATATGAGATTGTGCAAGCAAAGATGACACAGCACGTAACTACTGTCTTCTGACAAGTGACAAATGACAAGTAATCATGCACCTCACCACACTACAGGAATTCTTTCATTGCCGCATAAAAAAACCAATTCAATTTCTAAAGGAAGGGGGGCTTGATGAGAAGAAACTATAATATGCTACGCAAGAAATGACAAATCATTCCTGTTTATGGAAAGTATATGCGGTTTTTTGTTGAAAGAACAGTATTTTGTAGTATTGAAGAAGTTTTAATTTGTTCATACATGAAGTCACGTTATATGTAGCTCTTGATTGTGATAGATATTATAAACATGTATAAAATGCCATTTTCAAAACTTTTCTTCCAACCAAAATCACGGTATAGGAGTCTCATGTAGTACGGTTATGGGTGACCTGGCGGTCTAGGGGTAAGGTGTCAAACTTTTAGGTTGGCGACCGGGGTTCAATCCTCGGTCCCGGCACAGATTTATCTGATTACCAAACCCTTCCTTCACCTCTGACAATACATCTTGTGAATGTGAGGAATGCCAGGCCTCCACCGTGGTTCGGATTCCACGTTCAACTGTAGGTCCTCCATTTCATTTCACAATCACCCTACCATTACACATTAGCGTAAGTGCGTATAACCCGAACGGGTAGTAAGACGCGGTGCTAATAATAATAATAATACGGTTATGGCTGTAGTATAAAATTTAACGGGAATTTTCTCATCACATCTTTAGACTACCACACGACTTATAAACAAGCTTGACCATAATTAATGTTATAACACTGATATTATATATATATCAATCCATAAAGTCAAGAAATTATAGTTCAGGCATGAAGATTGTTTTAAAAAGTATCTTAAATTATTTCAGACACCTTCAGCTCGGGTGGAATCAAGCTCTTTTGGATTTGAAGTTAAATTGTCTAGTCCCTGGACCATATGAAGAGCCACTGACATAAAATATGACTATTCCATCTTGAAAGTTTTCATAATTAATCTGTTCAAGGCAATGTTTCTACGAACGATATAACTAGTAAGACCAATTGGATATTTTTTGAGGCTTGCTCCCGCACATGGCTGGGGTATTCTGGTTCACTCTACGGGTTAAGTTAGTTTCAATATGATAGGTTTATAAAAGTGTGTTTTAAAAACATGACATGGACAAACTATTACCGCTCTGATTTTATGATTTCTGGACTAAAAGATGCTTTAGTAAAATATTGTCAATCGGAAGCATGTCTGCCTACTGAGCAAAGTCTCCTTGGTTCAATTCTAGAAATGAATGGAAAACCTAACATTGGTAAGTGTAGAATTCCCCTTTTACAGTGATGAATTACCGACCGGGAAACTGGTTGTTGTGCCTGTTATAGATGATATAAGGTTAAAAGCCGCGGGCTGTTTTATTCGGCAGGTTCATAAG
Source organism: Timema californicum (assembly GCA_902141385.1). Taxonomy (NCBI): domain Eukaryota; kingdom Metazoa; phylum Arthropoda; class Insecta; order Phasmatodea; family Timematidae; genus Timema; species Timema californicum. Next base: position 490,072 of record CABFOW010000036.1, on the reverse strand, counting down.
GTGCACGTTAAATACCTCAAACAAAATAAAACCCAACTTTCGTGGCCGCATGGTCTAACGCGCTACTATCGCAGTTAGACTATTCTGCCGATGACGGAGTGATCAAATTCTAGGTCGGGTGTACTGAGGATGGATTTTACAAAATGGTTTTACACTCTTCTTCCACGCAAATACGGGTATACTTATTCTAAATTTAGCCTTCCTAATCCCTAAAACCATTAGCGTAGCTAGTAAATAAAGGTATAACCCGAATGGGAAATAAGACGTGGTGCTAATAAATATATATATATATATACATAACATACAGATCGATTCCAGAAACACAAATTGTTCAAGTGCACGAATGGCTCAACGGTTTTTAATAGTTAGCATTAATAGATTAACTTCATGCCGAGAAAACCCTCCTGAAAATACAAAAAAGCATAAACATGAATTATGAATGAAGTGTAGGTTTGTTTTCTCTTAAATTTCTCATTTTTTATTATTCATTATTTCTAATATTTTTAAATAATAAAAATATAGTGTAATGTAATTTTTTAAATTTGTTTCGGCCAAGAATTTAAGACTTAAAAATGTAATAAAATAAATTTTCAAAGCTTATCATAAGCTAATTAAATGAACTGAATTATACACATATAATACTAAAATCAACAATGTCATAGAATTGTTTTTTATATCAAGTATACGTTTGTCTATTATTTGAATGAAAATTTTCATACTTCAAAATTAAAGCCTGTTTTAAAATATTTCTGTTTCATCCTTTCTTTATATATTACAATAAACCACAAGATCTATTATTTCTCTATTAAGCCCAATTTTGATCAAGTTAATGTTTAGTTTTTAAATTTAATAGATTGATTTTAAATAACTATTCCTATTAAAAAATCCAAATTAATTCTTAAACCCTCACACACCTAATGAAACCGTACTTAAGTAGGCAGATTGATTATATCAAGTCTTACAACAATAACATTAGATCTAAATTGCGTCCATATCTTATTTTTATATGTATAAAATTATCTGAAAGTGTTTCATTGAATAATGAAAACAGCAGTCGCATGAACGGCCGATCCGATTTGACGAAGCAGCCATGTTTCCCATGAAGTGTAATGCGGCTATGATGAATGATCAGCTACTATTCTAATGAACGATCTTACTGTAGCAAATATCTCCAGTAGTGTGTCTGGGATGTTGTTTACGCAGGCAAGCCATGGGACCATGCATCATCTCAAACTGCTGACTACAGAGAATGCCTGCTACTCTCCCTCACCAACCAACGTCAACAAACAGGGAAACAAAAACCTCTCGATTTCTGAGAACAGGATAAACTCGGCAGAGAATAAGTCAGCCTCTTGTGGCTCATTGAGATAGAGGCAGGTGTACTGACTGGATACAGTGGTTCATGTTCAATCCAAGCAAAGTGACAGGGTACTGGATGTCATCTGCTTATCTTTCATTAATTCGAGGACAAACACTATAGAAAGGACTTAGACCACGTTTACATCATTTGGAACAAAACCATTTCATATTAATTCATTTTTCTGCGCCAGTCTGAACTTTATATATTGGCAGGAAGACGTGATATTGTAAGAATAGTCTCAAATTACTATAATTGAGAACACTTACACTATCATCAATTTCCTTAATTATTTTCTGCATCACTCCACTTCTACCTATTTCAAGCAAAGTCTTTAACAGATTTAGAATTTTTCTTGCCAACAACTTTAGCTATTGATTCATGTATCCTAACCTTGGTATTCCTCATGCATTTTTTTACTTCAATATATCCTTCAATAATTATTAACTTCTATAAACTATTCTTTTTGATGATTATGATTACTATTATTACCTAATACAAACTAGTCTAAAGAAATGCAAAGTCTCCCCATACGATCCTGAAATTAATGGAAATATTATAATTGATATTCTTTTAATAGCACATGCATTTGGAAGATATTTTATCTCAATGTATAATCCCACTATTCCAGTTGTACTATTATTATTATTGAAAATGTGTTCTGGTATTCTAGCCATGTTACTTCCGTGAATGTCTCATTTTTCTATTAAAAATTCAATTCAATATTCATTACAATTGTGCTAAGGTAGGTAGAATCCCTAGCTAATTTTTAAAAGTTTGTTTTAATATCTTATATCCCTTGACTAGCAGATATTTTTAATCCTAGCCTATCAAGGGAAACCTTCCCTGAAGCATTTGAATAATCTATAGTTATACACACAGATATATATAAAAGGGACAGAACCAATATTTGAAGCTTTAGGATTATTTCACTACTAAACATTTTTTCTAAAGTATTTGAGAAAATACTACATGGGAACATCTTTCACCATTTAGAAAAAAGTATCTTATCTGGAAATCAACATAGTTCTGTAAACAATAAATCTGCTGTAACTTATTAGAGTTTCTGGGCTATTTTCTCCCTCATGTTTATTATACTCAAGATTAGTTTCATACCATTTATTTTAACCAAAGTAAAGCTTTTAAACTATGTCAGCACAGTAAAATTCTCTCTAAACTGAGTAATTTTGACCTGTCAATTTCCTATGGAAATTTGTTTGGAAGATATTTGCATATTAAATCTGTTACCATCAAAATAGAACAAAGAACCTCCAGAATAATACTGAGTAATTTAAGAAAGTGAGAAACTATAATATGATCGTCATCCTGATGTAATAGAAAACCTAAATAGTTAATATATATACAGCTTTCAATAACATCAATATCAAGTTCACAAGTGAAACATTAAGGGTGATTTTCCTTGTGAAAACGATAGAGTTATTGATTGATATTCCATTTTCAATAGACCATCGTAATATGATATTTTTGTAGATTTGTATATCTACACAATTTGTTAGTGAATTGATGATTTTGAAAAATCTAGAATTATTAGAAAATAGTAAATAGTTTGGAAACCATACATGCTTAACAAGGTCATCAATAAACACAATGAAGATTAGAGTACTTATATTAGATCCTGGGTTGTTCTCACTTGTACACCCACATAATCTAATTATCTTTTGTAAGCCATATGTGTTTATGTATTTCTTAGTGATAGCCTGTTAGAGGTCTCGAATGTTGGTTAGAACTTTAATAAAGGATTTTTTTTTAAATTCTCATTTCTGTTACCTATTAAATATTATATCTGTTGGTACTCAACACACCCTTAATGATCACAAGGCTTTACTTGCACTCTAAATGCAACTTGATTTATTCAAGGACTGCACACCTAATGTTTACTCTACTTGCCAATAATGTTAACATTTAGCTATGGAGACAAGCCCATTCACAAATATTAAATATCTTTAATCCACAGCTTTTATAAAAGCACTATCCATTAAACTTGTATCATGTCTATTCACTCATTCACTAGGACATACCATCTTATGTAATTATTTTAATAATGTATTATTTGGTGCAAAGATACATTTTTTGTACTTGCAGTAAGTGCCTGTTTTAAGGTAGGGTGATTATTTATGACATGCTTACTTAATAGGCTATGTTAGTTCATAAAATTGTGAAATAGTCCTACTTCCAAAAATGTACTTACTATCCAGTCTTACCTTGACAGACTAGACTTATATGATAAATTAATAAGGACCCACTTCGACTGTGATGACATTTCGCCTAAAATTCATATTTTATAATCATTTTTAACTTATTTTATATACAGTACATCAGGAAACTATTGTGGTATATCTGTGTATAAGTGTAAATGTCGCCATTCTAAAAAACTAATTCACTTAAATTAACTAAACGTGCTATATGATAGACATACATATCTGTGTTCAAGAAGTGAAGTGGGTATATGCTGAAGTGCATGTAAGATTGGCTACATGAAATTAAAAAAAGGTTCAACAGGCTATAACTATAAAAATAATTAGATTTGCTCCAGTGTGTGATTAAATTAATGCATATTGTATTTTTAAATAGGTTTATAATGCAACTATTAACAATATTTATTAAAATATTTCTCCACTAAAAAAATTAAATTTTCTTCAATTTATTAGGTTAGAAGAAAATTTATTAGTGTACTAATAAATTTATAAGAAAAGCTTGTTAAAAATATTATAAAAATAAAATTAAAATCATATTGTAAATAAACTTTATTTACATTGAACCTTGCTTGTTTCCGTTATGATGCAGCTTATAAGATAGGGTCATAGTGGAGTCCGTCAAGGTAAGTCTGTAAGCCCTCACCGTAAATGGAGTGTACCTTTTATGTAAAAAGTCGTCGTAAACATATCCCCAAACCCCTTAACTTTACAAAGCTTCTCTATTATAATTAATCATCTAAATAACTTAGGGCTAAAATGTAAATCTGTTTAATCTTTAAAGGCATAGATTTCAGCTGAGTTACGTTTACTGAGATAACATATCCTGGAATATCCAGTGGTGTTCCAATAAAACATTAAGGATTATTATGCATTGGGTTGTCTGTTTTTGTCTGAAATCTCTTTTCTACTTTGTTCTTTCCAACATCTCTTTTTACAGCTTTCAACAACGAAATGGAATAAAAACTTTAAACGCAAACAAAACTTGAATCTATGCCAGATATTTATGTATATGCATTGATGTATAAAATTATATTGTTTTGCTATCATCCATTCCAAAAGAAAGACAAGCCATTTGCATCGATTTTTGATAATGTTGATAAAACACTTTGAGCTCAACTGAAGAGCAACGAAATTGTTTTCTTTACTTCAAGCGGAACTTCGATAATCTTTTTTCCCCCTTGTCGACACAAAGAGCTTAAAGTAATTATGTCTGCGGTAGACATAAATTAAAAATATGTCTTCTCTTTTTATCGATAAATAATACATTTGTAAATATCTTTCAAAGCAGACTAAAGTTTACATTATTTTATAACTTTCTTTTGTCAGTAATTACGTTTATTTATGTGAGCAACATAAATAAATAATTATTTCCTAGAAAGGTTGAATCGTGTCATATAATTTTGTTGGTGTATTTGTTAAAAGTACTTAGGAAAGGTGGCAATCCTGGTTGCTCGATATAAATCACCCAAGGTATATAAGAATTAGCTTTTGAAGTATGAGAGAATCTGCTATTACAATTAAATAATAATAATATTTAGCACCGCGTCTTTTTACCCGTTCAGGTTATACACTTTAAGTACTAATTATCTATTGGATTAGGAATTGGGAAGGTTGAATTAGAGGAAGTGAACCCGCATTTGCGTGGATAGAGAGTGGAAAACCATTTAGTAAAAACCACCCCCAGTTCACCCGAACGAGATTTGAACTTCGATCTCCCCGTCCTCAGCAGTCGAGCAGCTCAACACGACTAAGGGTTCGGCCAGACTGACAAGCGTGCGAGCGAGCGAGCGCGCAAGCGACTGGGTGGCCACACTGGCGAGCGAGCGAGTACGACTAACGCGTTAGCCAACTACGCCACCGAGGCGGGTTATTACAATTAAAATATTACTTCAAAACTTGTATGGATTAAGTAGCAAAGCTATTATATTTGTAAGTTTGTTTGTTAACCGTATCTAAATGTAATATATTTTGAATGTAAAAATGACACCTGGAATCGGGAATCAATCCCAGGATTTTGGGTTGGTACGCCAATCCTTTAGCTTCTGAGCTATCCAGGAGTAACCCAGTGTGCAGGGTTATTTTTCACTCGTATTTTAAGGCAGAGTCTCTCATGGACGTTCGGAAATCATCAGCTACGTATTAGTGATCAATTAATATCACGAGCTATCAGATAATGAAGCCATCTTGGACTCAGGAGATTAATTTGTACAGTTGTCCTTGTATTATTGGCTGAATAAAGCTCTCTCAAGTCAAAATGGCTGGGATATTTGATATTCGTGAATTTAATAAAAGTAACCTGTTGCATAGATCTGTTTGTTTTTCTTATTAATAATAGTAAATAAAATTATATGGTATGACACAAACAGACAAAATCTATAATATTTTGTATTATAGCTTCGAAGAAAATTTTAAAAAAAATATATTTGGTAAGCTACCCTTAAACAAGTCTAGTTATAAAAACAAACACATATATCTTGTTAGTCACAATAATAATACTTTAATATATATGAATTCTAAAGTAAATTGTTAAAAAATATATAACAAAATTCAAACGTTCAAAAATAATTAATTTGTAAGCTACACTTAGATAAATGTTATTTATAATTATTTTTTTAAAAATCATTTTTCACATATTCCCATTTTGAAGCCAATCTTCAAGGTCAATTTCCATAACATTAAAATTATCTATAATTGGTTGTAACTAAACTACACTAAAATAATCTCCCGATACTAATTTTGAGTCAAATTGCTATACCCATATTTTTTAATTATTTTTGAATAAAACATAATCAGTAAATTACCCATAGCCTACCCATTTAAAACAAGTATATTGCTTTCTTTTTCACGTTAATGTCAAACACTACCCAGCTATACATTTTAAGGAAAGTCGTTTGAGCAATTTTCTAAATTATTCGAATTTTCAAAAATCATTCTTCAGTAAACGACAATGTATCGATTTTTCACTCAAAGCCAAGCGTACCGGGCTATTTGTCACGTCACAGACTCACCAAGATACACATTTGGAACCAAATCGTTAGGGCCATTTTAAAAGAATTTCTAGTTTAAAAAAAATCAGTCATCATTTAGCTAACAATAAATACAAAGTACAAATACAAGTATACAGTGAATTTTTCTATGTCAAACACAATCAAGATAACCATTTAGATCTAGTTCATTATATCGTTAGACCCATTTGTAAAATATTTAATGTTTTTTTTAAATTGAGTAATTAGGAAACTACGTACCCTTTAAATATTTGTTCATGTGGCTTAGTACACCATTCTCGCAATATGTCAAAATTTAAGAAAATATGCCTGAGGTGTTCGATTACATTTTTAGGTGTTTATATTCATAAAATTTGGGATGGGCCAATAGACGAAATACTTTTTGAGCGACCATTATCTTGAAACAAATTACTGTAACGCAACACCAGATATATCCATCGCTGAGTGTAGGCTCAAAGAATCTCCCTGACAAATCTCGTTAAAATTTGTACAATAATTTTCACAGTAATCGCTGAAAAAACAGAGAGATTAAATTCCAAGTGATCGATTTAAAATTGGTGCTCAATCTACTCAATTCACTAATTTAGGACCGTCCCAGTTGGACACTTCGTCAAAGGCGTCTGACTGGTTCAGTTTTGCTTACAATAAGTTGGTCAGGTTTGAGTCCCGGTCCTATGTATTAAGGTGTATTTTTTAGCTAAATTGTTTCCCTCTCTCCCTCCAAGAAAATGAAAATACATTTCCTTTAAATTATACACTCGTCTTCCCTGCCCCATTAGTGAAGATATGAGTTCAGAACTGATGGGTAGTAAGACAATAAGAAAAATTCTAGGCTTGCGTCTATAATAATTGGCCTACAATCCCAGGTTAAACTAATTTGTAAGTAGTTTCCTGACTAACCAATCGTAGCCAAGTCCTGTATTAACTTGTTCATTTGGCATTTTGTCTGACCATACGTCTGGATTTTGGTTCCATAATAACCATCAAACACGTTGACTAAATTTAACAAAATTTGTATGGTACATTTTATGAATCTAGTCTAAAATATGTATTTATATAAATTTTTGAACTGGCTATACGTTCAAAAATCATGGGTGCTCAAATTTAAGTATATCTGTTTGTTCCACGATAGCTGGCAAATGCATTGACAGAATTATTGAAATTTGACAGGGACTTTATCTGATCCTATGCCCAGCGATGAATGGGTATACTGTTTCAATCTGTACATCCGTTTATATATGGTGGCCTCTCAAATGATTTTTTGTTTAATATTTCAACTCAAGTGAATTGAATTTAAAATTCTAAGCAATCGATCGAGTACCTAGGGCATATTAAAATTTGTTTATATAAATGGCGAGACTTGACGTCTTAAATGGCACAACGGTAGTTCACATTGAATTGAATGTACTATTTTTTTGTCTAATTTGATCACCAAAGAAATAATATTAACTTCAAATGCAAGTAGAAATGATAAGATATGTCTAAATCTGAAATCTAAAGAGAATTCTTTAAAGTGCCACACGGGAGAGCACTGAGAATCGTGTAGACGTTTAGAAATCTCAGATTATTTATGAAGTAGTTTAATATTTTTAAATACTGTTCCTACCAAAATGTAGGAGAAAGTTCTGACCGGTTGAAAAATTTAAATTTTAAGCTTAAAGGATTTAAAAAAAAAAGTGTGATAGCTTACGTCAAACCCTATGAGACAAGCCCACATTATCTTAAAATGTTCTGTTGTGACCTAATTAAAACATGACATCATTAAATAGATGAAAACTTAGAAACTTAGATATAGGTTTTTTACCTTTCGCTTTAATCTCAGAAACACAAATGTTTACGTAAAGACATCACTGATTAAAAAAAACATAAACTAAATATTTTAACCTTTTAACTCATCATAAATCTATTGATATTCTTAGGCTACATTTTGTTGAAAGCGATATTAAGAAATATCAAAGGACTTCTTAAATATTGTGTAGTTAAAAAAAATCTACCTTAAGAATATGACTTAATTCTTAACATGATGGAATTAACATTTTTTAAATGGCAGGAGTAGGTTCTACTCTTCACCGAATTACTAGTATAATCTGTGTATTTAGAAAGTGCACGTAACTATCCCAACAACCACAAGCTATTATGAGTCTTGCTGGCTTGCAATAAGCCAGCTGAGAATGAATGTAAAGACGAGGTCATTTTCATGTGTTGTATAAACTGCTCTCTAGTGGCCTTGTTAGCGTGATTCTTCCACGCTTCCACGTCCCTCCACCACAACCTTAAGAGGAACAACACATTACAACTCTTTTTGTTTGAAGTTAGAAAATTATGAGGTTTCCTCTAAATTGAAGGGGTCTGAGGAAAAACATGATAACCCTAATAGATTTAGATGGGATGTATTCACTACTTAAACTTCTATGAATTTCTGAGATTCTGTTATTTAAAAATGATCGAATTCTGGTCGATATTAGCTACGGTATCCTTAAGAAATTACTATCAAAAACTTGTATTTCAAGAAGTAAGCTACCAGAAATCACTGATTATACACTTTTTTTTTTTCGTAAAATAAGGGTTATCATATTTTAGCAAGTTTGACATGTTAAAACTGGTGAGCCGTAATGATTTTAAATCATTAAATGACTATTTTTTTAATAGTTATTCACTTGTTGAAATTGTGAAATCAATTGTTATGAGTTTTAATCAATTAAATTGAGGCAAACTTAGGTTATGATTATTTTAAAAGTAGTGAACTAGACTTAGGAATAAATCAATACGATTTATACAGTAAAACTAATAAAAAAACCACAATCAATTTATAAGAGCTTTAATCAATGTCTTTTTGTATTTGAAAACCTTACAATAAATAGTATCGCTTTTCAGTTTAGATGATTGTCCCCAGAGATACAAAATAGTTTCATTTTGATACTACTAGTGAGTTTACAGCTCCAAGTTTGGTCCTGATGTGTTCCCCATCCAACTATCTCTTAGGATGGTTAGTGTCGCCATTTCTCACCTTTTGGGAGGAATCGCATATACTAGGAAGTTTCTAAAGGGCGGTAGTTTCCGGTTTATTTATAAACATTAAAATTTTGTGATTGAGCGAGAAAGAGCCTAAATATTTTGCCGGAGAGGTATTTCATGTAACTCTGGGCAAGGATTTCTTTCATTCCACAATTGACACTCTTCTTTCAAATTCGTAAAATTTGGAGATGATAAATTTTGCTACTTTTTCCCCTCAAAAATATACTTACACTAAAAATGTTTTTCAAGTGGTTTATTTTTCTCTTTTATAATTTTTTTTATTTTGTTTCATTTAAAATAAATCCCATTTATATTCAAGCTATCATATTTTACATAAAAAAATACGTTTTGTATGGGCTTATATTAAAAAACAAGGAAACATGGGGATGCTTACTTTTTGTTTTCCAAGAATATTTCACTATTGATTTTTGGCATCTACATAACGATCATAAATAAAGTTGGTGATTTTACAGTCTGCTACTACCATTTCTTCTATATGTTTCACCTAGGACATCAGTTTTAGGCTATTATCCAAGCGTGTCAAAGCATTTTATGAAAATGTAAAAGTAAGAATAGTTCATAATAACAAAATATCTTGAGTCTACCATGTTTAAAATATTATTCATATTTTACTTTCTTATGACCTTAGTTCAAAGAAGTTTTTCTAGCGACCACTTCGGTGATCGAATGATCTAAGACGTCACTCTATCAATAGATTAGACTGCTGATGGCGGGGAGATCAGGGTTTGAATCCCGTTCGGGTGTACTGAGGGTGGTTTTTCCTCGATTGTTTTTCATTAGCCATTCACGCAAATGTGAGTACACTTCCTCTTAACTAAACTTTTCTCATACCCTAGCACATTAACCTAATAAAATGTTACTACTGTCCAAATTTTCCGTTGTTTGAAAATACCATTTTATACTCACACAAATGTGGCAAATGGGACTATCATCATGGTTTGCATAGCTTCCAATTTTTATTCGACTCACATATTAGGTTTAAAAAATACCCACATAGGCGGTCAATCAGACTAAATATCTAGCTCGTCTTGTCAGCTGTATAAGTAATGGAAAGGTTTGGGTACAAATCTCAACTGGGTGTATTGATCATGGGTTTTACTTAAGGGTTCTCCATTCTCCGTCCACACAATTACTAGTATATTTCCAAATCTATCTTCCTCACCCCTATTTCATTAGTGTCATTAAATTCGGATACATCCCGGATGGGTAGTATTAGGTTGTTAAAAAAAATTAAAAATAGCAAAAAATTCGTAAAATATATCTACTAGTGGGTAAATGAAATGTGTATTTAAAGCACATAGCACAAAAGGGCTAGCTATACCAGTAAATTGGAGGGTATAGTGTGTTACTCCGCCTAGCTCAAACTTTACAACCAATAGAATATCTCAAATTATATCGTCATTTGCACAGCTACTTACTTTTTTTTTATCAAAAATAATTTTAAAAAACGACAGATGCTCTTATATTAAAATTATTAGCTCATACAGCCATTTGTATAGCTATTTACATTTTTCAAAAATACACACACACACACTCATACATATATATATATATATATTTGTATAGCTATTTACATTTTTTCAAAAATACACACACACACACTCATACATATATATATATACAATGACAAATGAATTTTACATTAAAATTATTTTTGTGGTCCAGAAGTTATGCAAATATTGTTATCAACACAGCTTTGAACCTTAGGGACGATACACCATTAAGTGAACAAAGCAAACGAAAATACATTTGATGAACTGTGAAGAACAAAATAATTATAGCCTAAATAACTCATTTAACTATTTCCAAAGCTCCCTCCATTTGAAAGTGTTAAAAGTGTAAAGCCAGGAAGACATGCCATTCATCTTGAAACACGTAGAAGGAAAATCTCTTACAGCAAGTAAACAAGTTATAGAGCGTTCCAATATAAGATTGTGGTACAGGCCTTATTATTATTATTAGTATTATTATTACTATTATTAGCACCGCGTCTTACTACCCGTTCGGGTTACACGCACTTACGCTAATGTGTAATGGTAGGGTGATTGTGAGATGAAGTAGAGGACCTACAGCTTAACGTGGAATCCGGACCACGGTGGAGGCCTGGCATTCCTCACATTCACAAGATGTCTTGCCAGAGGTGAAGGAAGGGTTTGGCAATCAGATAAATCTTTACCGGGACCGGGGATTGAACCCCGGCCGCCAGCACAGAAGTCTCGCACCTTACCCCTAGACCGCCAGGTCTCCTACAGGCCTTATGAAGCACGTAGTTGCCAGATATTATCCACATTAGCAAGACAGGTTGAATGATTTCACATTCTAGATCTATCAAGTGAACTGTATGTGTATTGTGTTGGCTGCTATACAAGGTTCATTCATTTTAGAATACTTTTGAAATTTTATTTATGTCATTGATATTTAAATGATTGTTAATTACAACCATGTATTATAGTTTTAAACCCCCATTGAAACAGCACTGTACAATTTGTATATATTTTGACAAATTAACACTGTTAAATTTGAATTAATAACAAAGCAAGAGTTAAATTAATATTACATATGCAATAAATTGGAAATAAAATATAATATTATTATGATAAAAACAATCTCAGGAATGATGGACTCATTTATTAAGTTTAAAACAGTTGTGCTTTGCCTTCCCAGGAATACATCATCTCACATTTCAAACTGTTATCTGCTAATAGTTGTATTCATATGTGCTAAGATGATTCGGATAAGTTTATGTTTATTGCTGCAAGTCTTAGGTCTGCAGCATTATTTGTGCTATCAGCAACCTTCAGTGAATTATTTTCTTTAATCGGGGTGTATAAAGTAACCTTTCAAAAAACAGGTGGTTAGGACGATATTATTTGGTCCAAAAAGGGAGGAGGCTACTTGGGAGTAGATGAAGTTAAATAAGGATGAGCTGTAGTCATCTGTACTCACCTGTACTTACCATAAGGCATTGTTAGGATAATCAAGTATCTTAAATTATGGTTGGCAGGACATGCAGCGCGATTGTGAGAATCTAGAACCGTGATCAGAGTATTGAATGATAAACCCAATGGGGACCATTGGGAAGAACTAGACGTATATGGGAGGATAACATTATAATGGACCTGAAAGAGAATAAAGTGGACTGGGTGGAACTAGCTCAAGACCGGGATAGATGGTGTACTTTTGTCAAGTGTAGCATTGAACTTCTAATTCCAAATACCATAAGTGTATATAAAGTAACCTGTCTGGATATTCTGCTTGTATCAGCTTGTGAAATCACACACTTAACTGAAAAACAAGATCAGAATAGAAACATAATCACGGAATGAGCTCTAACCCAATCCCAAGATTTCCACCTCATCGGTAATGTCCGTTATACACGACTTGAAACAACTTAAGATTTACCTTTTTTGATTTACCTTATAATACTGGGAGAAACAATTCAATGCCAATACCAACCGATTCGTTCAGTTTGCATGTCTCGACATAGCAAAAAACACGCAGACAGCTTCATTACTGATATGAAATGATTTGATATAACTCTTTTAAAGAAATCGAGTGGGTCGTTCTTGTTCTGTGTTGATTTGTTTCACGACACGAGGCAATAATTTGAAAACATCCATTGTGATAAGGGGTGTATTAATATAAAGTGAAATCTCTTAATAGCGGACACCCTCCAGGATCAAAAGAAGGCTTTTTTGAAGAGGTGTCCGTTATTTGGATGAATGTATTTCTTTAAAGGTGACCTGGCGGTCTAGGGGTAAAGTGTCAGACTTCTATGCTGGTGGCCGGGGTTCATTCCTCTGTCCCGGCAAAGATTTATCTGATTACCAAACCCTTCCTTCACCTCTGACAAGACATCTTGTGAATGTGAGGAATGCCAGGCCTCCACCGTGGTTCGGATCCCACGTTAAACTGTAGGTCCTCCATTTCATCTCACAATCACCCTACCATTACACATTAGCGTAAGTGCGTATAACCCGAACGGGTAGTAAGACGCGGTGCTAATAATAATAATAATAATAATAATAATAATAATAATAATAATAATAATAATAATAATAAC
>CABFOW010000036.1:438576-476352 GCA_902141385.1 Timema californicum | reverse complement strand
TAATAATAATAATAATAGTAATAATAATAATAATATTTCTTTAAATTATACTTCTTGAACACAGTTTAATATATATGACACTTTTTACTTTAAATATTAACTAAACAAAAATATATTGCACTTTGCAGTATTGCATACTGAATAGTTATGACTAATGAATAAATACTGTAAGTAGCTTACTTTAAATATTACCTAATATACAGAAAAATAAGAAAATAGCAAATCAAATCAAATCAAATAGAACATGCCTTGTGTATTGTATGTATGTACTAGCTCCCAAAACTGCTGGAACATCCCCCACTGTTGGCTCGGAAGGGATGGGAGCTACGACCTTGAAGTGAAATAATCCTTACTACTTAGACTATAAGGGAGAAGGGAGGAATGCTCACCCTTCGCGTGAGACAATGTCATTTTTGAAATTCCTACAGTCAAATTCTAAAAATTATTCTTTTTTATTTTTGATTTTTATCCGCTCTTTAGAGATTGGTATTCATAAGGATACGTCTTTAGAAGTGTCCATTTTCGTTAATGAGAAAATCCATTATTGGGTGGTTGTTTCACCGTAGGAGCCAATGTTTTTTTTAGCACCACGTCTTACTACCCATTAGGTTTATACGCGTATGTACAAATTACGCTAAAGCTGTTAGGGATTAGGAAGGTTGTATTTAGAAAGTGTATCCACATTTGCATGGAGGGAGAGTGGATATCCAATTGGGAAAAACTACCATCAGTACACCCGACAGAGATTTGAACTTTGATCTCCACGTCATTGGCAGTCTAATCCACTGCAAGTGTAGTGCGTTAAACCATGAGGCTACAGATGTGTGTCATATTAAGTTGGCTTAAAAATTCAAACTGTCCGCTATAAATAAAAATCTAGTATTAAATAAAATAAAATAAAATCATTATTATAGTATAATCGAGTATCTCCAACATTTAATGAAAGTATTATATTTGTTTGTAAAGACTACCATTACTTTTTAAATATTTCAGGCATAGTTATATATATTTGTTGCCGATAATTATTAAACAATCGTAACTATTCTTGAGTGTTACTTTGTAGTAGGTATCAGAAGGATTACAAAGCACAGGAATATTTTCTTCGACGTTTATAAATTATAATATTGTGTCAATTGTCCACGCCATTTCAAGGCAGGCAAGCACGCACTCAGAAAGAATACAAAATAAAATATCTACACCTGCAGTCCACAGTTGAACTAGGACGAACCCTTTTTATTTGAAGTACCGATAAGCTGGTGATTGCATCCACCGGTATTCGATGTTGTTTGTCCGTGCTCGCTCGTGATTGTTGTTGAGTTCACACTCATTCTTTTGTATTTGATCGTTAAATATTATTATTAGCTGCGTCTTACTACCCATTCGGGTTATACGCACTTACGCTAATGTGTAATGGTAGGGTGATTGTGAGATGAAATGGAGGACCTACAGATTAACGTGGAATCCAAACCACGGTGGAGGCCTGGCATTCCCCACATTCACAAGATGTCTTGTCAGAGGTGAAGGAAGGGTTTGGTAATTAGATAAATCTTTGCCGGGACCGAGGATTGAACCCCGGCCGCCAGCACATAGGTCTGACACCTTACACCTAGACCACCAGGTCACCTTGTTCGTTAAAGTATGGCTGGGCTCGTTCAATGCTCATGTTCGTTCGTTATGCATGTAGGCATACACGGCTTTGTAATTGACACGAGACCAATGGCTTTAGCTCCCGTCAAAAGAAAGTTATGCTACGAATTTTTGTCGCTCAAGGAAAATCATTCGACCCCATCTTGGTTTGAATTCACAAACATCAGGTCCTGCTTGATTCGAGCAATCTACCTCAAGACCACCAAGGTCGACTTAATAAGATTGATCTTCTCTCACTTTGAAAATTAGACTTATGAAGTGAAACCGAGATATATTTTCACATTTTAGTAAAACTAAACAATTTTAAATTGGCTTTGATCACTAATATTAGTTTTACTTGATGTATCAGTGAATGTAATAAATAATAACTGAATATTTAATTATTGCAATTTTATACTTCAAGTTACAAAATGACAACTAATCTGAGTAGAGAAAGGTGAGCACAAACGACTATTCCTATGGGCGAGAAAGAGTTGACAAGTGTACACACGCTTGCACTGCAATGCAAGAGTGGAACGCTCTATAGATGATTATTTCTTCTTTTCGCTCTCTTTCTACCTCTCCTCTCTATCCCTTCCTTCTTATTGCTATCTCGTGTTGCTTGTCTTCCTCAACAAGACGCAACAACTGATTTGCTTAACAAAGGAAACAATTTGAGTGTTGGTGTTTAGCGCTGTGGCAGATGATAGAATGATGAACCGAGTGGTTTGAAGAGAAGGACAACTTACCAACAAGCTATGTAGCAGGATGCCACTGATAACTTGACAACCAGAGTATTCTCTTACAACAGTGGCGTACCTAGACATTTAGTTTGGTGGCGAGGGTGTGATATAGGTTGTTATACATAGGAGTGTTTTTTATACTTTTATTAGGAGTAGCGGGATACCTTTTGAATAACAATTTGAATGCATTGTTTTAAAATTGCGGGTAAAATGCCTCTACATTAAACCTTCTTCATGCCTAACATATCATTGTAGTTAGTACATAGAACTATGCGTATATCCCGAACAAGTAGCAAGACATGGTGCTAGAAAAATATATATCAGGGCTATACGCATTGTATTATAATTAGCACCGCGTCTTATTACCCGTTCGGGTTATACGCACTTACGCTAGTGTGTTATGGTAAGGTGATTGTGAGATGAAATGGAGGACCTACAATTTAACGTGGAATCCAAACCACGGTGGAGGCCTGGCATTCCCCACATTCACAAGATGTCTTGTCAGAGGTGAAGGAAGGGTTTGGTAATCAGATAAATCTGTACCGGGACATACGCATTTTAATTATGCTTACGGGAAGGTGGATTGTAGAGGAAACGTGACCGCACTTACGCTTAGGAAGAGTGGTAAACGAATTATGAAAAAACACACTCTGTACACATGGACCAGATTACAACCCTGACCTTTGCATCACTGGCAAGACACTCAATGGTATAAGCAATAACGATAATCAATAGGTTAACAACGTGTAATCACTGATTAGTGATCATTATATTCCTTAATGACCGTAGTTTAAATTAATACTTTTTTTTTCATCCAGCAGGAGAATGTATTCCTTATCAACATTCATTTGGTTTTTTGGTCATTCTGAGTCATAATATTTTCTATACTATTTTGGAATAGTAATACAGTAATAATAATAATAATAATAATAATAATAATAATAATAATAATAATAAGCATTCAAAGAGTAAAAAAAACCCATAAATAATGAAAGCTTATCACATTTAACAGTAGTTTAATCCTTCGTTTTAAAATAAAATGACTCATTATTTTTCCCTTTTAAATTTTATTTTTCCATGTCATTTTTTTTCACAAAACTAAAAACAAAAATAAAAAAATGGTGTGAAGTGAGAGGTAGGCTTCTCTGCCGTACAGTGTCAGACAAATCATTTGTTACCGGTGAGGCTGGCTCAGAGTCTCATATGTAGCAAGAAAATGATAGTGAAGGGGTGATGTGCGGTGTGACGGACAATGAATGACAGGCAGGCAGCCAGGCGGACCCACCTAGGTCTGAGAAATGATGGCCATCCATTGTGACGAGTGGTCTAGTGTCCGGCCACACGGGGGTGATGATGGCTTCTCGATAGTCTGCGGATATCAACACAATGTTGTGCCCCCTTCGCGCCTGCCCTCCACCTAGTGTTGTATTGTTGGCGTAGAGCTAATGGACCGTGGCACAGATAGCTGACCTTCACGGGGTGAGACCACGTGACCGCAGACACCCCCCTTCCCCCCCTCACCTTCTCGCCACACGCACACTCCCTTCATTACTATAACCCCTCTGTGGGGGGTAGCGGCAATGAGCGAGTGAGACATTTCATTAAATTTGTATGAAGAGGAACTCTTTCATATTAAAATAAAGAATATTGTTCAAGAAGGGGATGTGTTAAGGGCTTGTATCTTTTTATAATATCCTCACCTATGGGAATTTGGCCAAAGGCATCACTTTTCATTAATATTTATTTCCCAGTGATACGGAGCTTGGGTTTTGAATGCTCGTCGGGCGTACTGGCAGTCTTGTCTGGGTTGATTTTCCACTGGCAGAGAGTGTTAAGATTCAAATCCTGGTTGAACGTACAGGAGCTTTCATAATATTCTTTCCCACCCTCCCTTCTCAGAAATTCTTGTAGATTCCTTCTAAACTATACTTTACCTAGAACTACCTAATTAGTGTAAAATGGGTAGTGTGGATGAAGAAAAAAGATTTGTTCTCAAAAAATCCATTTTAATCCAATTTTTCAGTTGAAATATTACTTAGGATGGGATTTTTTTTAAAGCATTCAATCAAGGAATCCAGATTGAATTTAAGACTGCATGTCCATGGTAGCCTTCTTATTTTGTTGGTGAAAACAGTGTATCTCTAACAATCCAGAATATCTGCTCTAATGAGAAAGGAACTAAGATGGTGGAGTTTCGTTAAAGTGTACCCGAGTTTGAGTGGAGGATGTTTGGAAAACTTTCTATTATAACCTCTCTGGTTACACGTCACCGAGAATAGAGCCTTGATATCGCCATCACTAACAAGCAAGTCTATTGCGAAACTGATGCCTTAGAGTTTAGACCATGAAGCTGGTAGGACTATTAAATACAAATAGTAGTTGGATTCTAAGGCATCAGGATCACATAGCACTGTATTGCCAATTATGAAAAGGATGAGGTTCGAGTCCCAACATGAGCCACTCTGGTTACCTAATCATCTTTCCATATATATATTTTAGTGCACTTCGTCTAAAATAAACCTCATATATCGGTATTAGCCAAGAATTACTACAGTGTTATTTTATGGCTTACGACACAAGTCTACTAATATATTTGGGGGGACAGAATGTCATTTCTAAGTTACTAGAATATATTTAGTATAACAACTGAATAACATGAAAATGGGAACAAGTTTTGCTGTAAAAAATTGTTTAAATATTGAGTGAGTGATTTAATTTGCAATTAGGCGTTAAAAGATTAAATTAATGGATATTTATTTTTTCAGTGATCAAAAGAGTTCATATATCTTTATAAAAATTTGAACAAAAACGGTTCTACTACCTTGGCGATTTTATTTAATGAAATTGGTACCTTTTGCACGACTGTTAGAAACAAAATATTCCAAGCAGTAAATGAAGATAATCAAGATATAATTCTGGTTAGTTTGTATTGTAAGAGGATATGATAAAAACCAGTGAAAATCACAACATGCAAGATTTCTTCCAGTACATTAAAATGGATTCGAAATAAGTAAAATCTATGTTAGACCTTCATGTTCAAAGTAGAAAGTTCAAACCCCTGACCCATAATACACCCTTACTTGAGTCTATATTAAGGTTCCTAAACATTTTTTTTATATTATTTGAACGGATTGAATTTTCTGATGGTGGTTTATTTTATTCATATGGTATAGACGTTTATATTCTATTAAATTATTATTAAATAAAAAATTGAATATAGTTTTACTTTTACCAAAAAGTGGCTGAATGTCTGACATGTTAGCTCCGTCAGTAGAGGATCCGACTGATCTAAGGTTCCTAAGTTCGATTCCAGGCCTAGGCGCAAAATGTATTATCAGTGAAATAGGGACTTCCCATTCTAAAAGGATGAATTAACGGCAGTGTGGTTTGTCTGTTCAAGAATCAAAATATTTTTCAAATCATGTGCTAATAATATAACCAATCTGCTCAGAAGGAGCACGATAATAAAAACAAATAACATTTAAAAATAACAACTGTATATAGAACTACTTCACCTTTACTAAATTTAACTAGAAATACATTTTAGATACATTATTAATAGCCTTATTTTAATAAGTACATTCATATTCAGAAAAGGAGAATTCCTTTTTGAAAGCAACTAGGTTTACTAAAATGCTCTTCATATAATATGTATAAATCAATTTATGTGAGCTGCAGCTTTCACTTTTGGTAAATAATAATAATTATTATTATTAGTATTATTAGCACTGCGTCTTACTACCCGTTCGGGTTATACGCATTAACGCTAACGTGTAATGGTGGGGTGATTGTGAGATGAAATGGAGGACCTACAGTTTAAACTGGGATCCGAACCACGGTGGAGGCCTGGCATTCCCCACATTCACAAGATGTATTGTCAGAGGTGAAGGAAGGGTTTGGTAATCAGATAAATCTGTGCCAGGACCGAGGATTGAACCCCGGCCGCCAGCACAGAAGTCTGACACCTTACCCCTAGACCGCCAGGTCACCGGTAGATAATTAAAAATAATACCGACTATGAGGTATAATAATATTATTGTTGGCCGCAGTGAGAAGTCTTTATCATTTTCTTCATTACCATCCAGTGTTTAAAATATTTTTTAAAATAATAAGGGACTTATGTTTTATATCCTTAAGAGTCCAATTGTAAATATGTTGAATAATTGATTCTTAAACGTATTTAAAAAAAACGACCCTCCAATACAAATTAAATAACATTTATAATTAATCCGATGTTGCAAGGCTAGTTTAATTTAATAGTTTCATTAATCAGTTTTCATAACTAATGGACAAATCATTTGCTCGTACGTATATTTAGCAAACGAGAAGTATTTGAAAATTAGACTTGTACAGTTGTGATCTATAGAGCTCACAAACAAACTGATTTGAAAAAGGCCACCAAACATTAGTATCATAAATATGTGTAGTTTAGTAATTCAATAGAGGATGTAATTACAGACTGATGTTGATCTTGGAACACCCATTCAAAACAGTTGTTAAATTGTTAAGTATACAAAAATGCTGTCGACAAATCCAGAAATTCAATTACTTCTCTTAAACGGAAATTCAATAACACCAACTATTATGAAATAATCAATTATATGTTATATATCAGCTGTTAATGTATTTATATAATTGCTTCACAACTAAAATAATCATGTCAGTATTATAATTAAAAATAATTAATAATGCGTTTATATCTAGGTGAACATAGATATTTACTGACTCTGTTTTGGGATAAGGGAGGCCTAGCCTTCCTGAACAAAGGCCTATTTGAAATAATTATCCTGCAAATGGTTTTTAAGTCTCTCTCAAATTGAATCCTTGTTTGGTTTTTAAAAGTTACTTAAGTCACCAAAATCAAACTTCCTTATCCCCAACACATTCTTGTAACTAGTACATAAGCGCATAACCCGAAAGGTGCGAAAAAAGAAAAAAAAAGAAGCTATCCAATAGAAGTTTTTTTGTCACGTGTTAACTACTATCCATCTGGGTTATCCGAATATTTACACTTATGAGGTGGATAAAAGAAAGGAGCAATTTAAAGGAACTGTTATCAAATTTGCGTAAAGACTGAGTGGGAGAACATTTGGGCAAAAACATCCCCAATCTCCAGTACAACTGGTCTGGATTTGTAACAAGACATCTCTATTACCGTAAAATAAAACCACACGAGATTTACATTTAGTCAACCAATGCGTATCGTAATAGATTAATTGATTTATAGCGCACTAATAGAAATACGATACTTACAGCTTGTATATATTTTAAGAAAATGGTTGATCAGGATTGATTTTGAATTCACAAAGACTGTTAACATAGATTCACCACAATAATTTAATGCCACGAATGTTTCAGTTTGACTTACCTTTGACAGATTTACATTTCTGGCGTGACAATTGCTCAACATTCATGATATCTTATGTGGATGCTCTTACCTGAAACAATACAAACATTTCATATCATGTATTGATGACTTACTTAAATATACATGTGCTATAAAAATATTTAGGAAAATATGAATAACTACCAACTCATGGTCAAGCACATAAAATAACCCTACAAAGTTATTATACAATTTAAGAAACCAGTGTTCATTATATTTGTTGGAGATATAGAATATTTATTACTATATTCAGAAAATAAATTACTCCCATTAGTTGTCACATAAGGTGACCTGGCGGTCTAGGGGTAAGGTGTCAGACTTCTATGCTGGCGGCCGGGGTTCAATCATCGGTCGCGGCAAAGATTTATCTGATTACCAAACCCTTCCTACACCTCTGACAAGACAGCTTGTGAGGAATGCCAGGCCTCAACAGTGGTTCGGATTCCACGTTATACTGTAGGTCCTCCATTTCATCTCACAATCACCCTACCATTACAAATTAGTGTAAGTGCGTACAACCAGAACGGGTAGTAAGACGCGGTGCTAATAATAATAGTTGTCACATGGTCTAACGCATCACTTTCATGTTGGACTGGACTGCTGGTGGCGGGAATGGGAGTTCGAGTCCTGATTGGGTGTACTGAGGGTTGCTTCCTAAATGGCTGAAACCTCTCCCTCCACGTCATTGAAAGTACATTTCCTCTAAAATGATACATTCCTCATCCTTATTAACCATCGTAATTAATGAATACTTATAGCCCGAATGGCTATTCATTCATACTTGGAGGGGGAAAAAAATACCACCAAGAATTTTACAACTTTTATTTTGCAGGGTACACAAATAACTACAAAACGAATATAATAAAGATGAAGAAGGTTGGATTTTAAAGGATAAGTACTTGTATTGGCGTCGAGAGAGTTTGGAAAACCACTAAGTAAAAGCACTATCAATACACCTGACCAGTATTTTAACCCCAATACCCCCCTCCTCGCCCCCCGGTCCATGGCAGTTCAATATATTGCGAGAGTGACACCTTAGGCAATACGCTCACTGAAGTGTGTTGAGGATTAAAAGGAATATGTATAAGAAATAAACTCATATTAGTTTTGGAGAGGATGATAAAACCACACCTACAACCTGACTCCCCTTCACTCCATTGCACGTAGTGGCGATTTGAGCCTTGATCTCCCTATCACCCTCAGCCCAATCCATTGTTACCTTTTGGGCAAGGATTCTGGTGAATTCTGGTGGATTCTTTGCTTGGAAAGAGAACGAGATATTCACAACAAAATCCATGCGTTGATAGCCCCTCCAGTAGCAACCAACTGGGATTCGATCCTTTATCTTTCATAATTGGTGATAAATTGCAATGTGAGTCAAGCACCTTGTAAGCATCGACCACCATTGCGGCTATCCTTATACTTAATTACTAACTCTATGGCTTTAGTAAATCTAAAGTACATACATTGCCCTACTTACAAAAGCACGCCAACTACCCTATCCTGAGCTAGTTCCATCCAGTTAAACTCATTACATCCTATCTCTTTCAGGTCCACTCTAATGTTATTCTTCTATCTGCCTCTAGGTCTTCCCAATGTGGTTGCCAGTCACTAACCCGAACCATGTTCTGGATTTTCCCATTCACTCTGCATGTCCTGCCAACCGTAATTTACAACACTTGACCATCCTAACAATGCCTTGTAATAATTATATAACCTCCTTCACTCTACAGTATCTTCGTCTCCTTTTGAACCAAATATTTTCCTAATCACATAGTTTTGGTAAACCCTAGATTGGTTTTCATCATGTAAGGTATGACACTGTGTTTCACAACTATAAAGATAAGCCAGTAAAACTATTGTTTTGTATAATCCTAATTTTACATTCTTTTACATCATGCTAGATGTCAACAACTTATTGATCGATTAATAGCATACATTTTCCAAATGTATTCTTTTCCTTATTTCCGATCTAATATTGCTATTACCTATAAACTACAAGACTAATAGCGGCTGCATATAAAAATTGCAGTGTGTCATTTATACAGTTTTCTAACCATATACGCATTTATTACAAACATACTATTAGAGACGATTACAATCCAAATATAGCAACAGTTATGCCTTGACAGTTCAAGTTAAATTAAAGTGGGCCCATCTCGAAATATCAAAAAGACTTGAATTACACGGAATAGCCGGGCAAAAATGAAAATACCTACACCTAGGGCCTACAGGTTTTAAAGTGTAGAAAGTAGGCTATTTTATATATTATTCAAATTACATAATACAAACGCAATTTCGCAAATATATATAAATAAATATATTTTTGTAAGGTATGTATGTATTATTGGAAAAAAAAAGTATTTTTTTACTTGTGATAATTGTTTTACCTCTTAGCCACGCATCATTCATTCTATTTAAAAGGAAAATGCACGAGGCGCAAATTAACCAAGATGTGCTTTCCGACAAATTGTGAATTTTAGCGTTTAAAAAAGTATATAGTTAAAATAAGTACAGAAATATCAGGCAAATATTTATCTGATTTTAAGAATATGTATATTTTAAATATTGAAATTTATTTAATTAAAATAAATATAGAAATATCAGGTAAATATTTATCTGATACTAAAAATATGTATATTTTAAATATTGATTAACAACATTATTACTTTTTTGTTATTAATGATACTTGGGGTCGCTTAGTCGTCGAATCATTTAGATACCTATCCAACTAAAGGCTTTCAAAAATCTTACAGAAAAGTAAGGGAAAAAATAATTATTATTTTGCACACATTGATTAAGAGGGAGGGGGGGGGGGATAGTTTTCAAACTTAATTTTGATTTACTAATCTCTTTTTGTATTTCTCTTTGGTAATTATTATTTTGTGTCACGCATGGGGTGCGATTTATCTTTATTATTCGTAGGCCTAATACAACTTAGGCGCAAATTTTAATTCTCGCCTAACTCGCATGAAACCCTTGCGCTGTCCTTAAGTGCACTGGACGCATCCCTATCTCGAACTAAATGGAGTCTGGGAATATCTAGAGACTACTGTAAATATAATATATTTTTCCAAAGTAAATATAGCTGTAGATGAAGCATATTAGAAATGTAATGATAAATGTTTGCCCGTTTCTTGGTTTTCCAAATATCCCCAACCGGAGTGAGAGCGATGTTTGTTGATTGTTTAATCTATGAGTGATTCATTTGTTCCCTGCAGTCTATTCTCTAAAGATAAGCTTGTTTAGAAGACTTGATAAACTATACTATTGTTCAGTGAATGTTGGGATGGAATGGTTTAATAATATAAAGTAAAGTTTGTTTGGTGGGAATCTTTTTGGAAGAGATTTTTAGAAACTATAATCTTGTTTCATTCGTTATTGACAAAATTTTACTTTATTATTATTTATAAATTAGATATAATATACAGCTACACATTACTTGATGAGTAAACGTATGAAAGTAGGTTTAGTAACTATTTTTCCGTTAATTACTTGTAATTCTACTAGAACTTTGCCATAGGCCTAGGTATAGATTCTATGCAACTTTCAAATATAATAAGCACCTTAATTTATTTTACAACAAATAGATTTAGTTTAGAAGAAATTTAGCTCCATAAAGGTCCTAAACCAGCGGACTTAACATTAAACTCTTGTAGCCTTGTTTCCAACTGACGGGGAAATTGGGGAATGGGGTTCTAATCCTGGAAGGGTGTAATGGGGGCGGTTTTCCTTGTATGGTTTACTACTCTGCCTCCACGAAATGTAAGGTGCAGTACACTTCCTTTAAATTCTACATTCTTTATATATAACTTATTTGTGTACTTAAAGTCTGACTGTCTGGACGGGTAGTAAGACGTGGTATGAAAATAGCAACATATGTACTATAAATTTTGTTAAGGAATCATTACACAAAATATTTACTAATAATTAGAGCTGTGAAAAGGCCACGTTTAAAAATACTAAGTGAAGTCAAACGAAACTTTAAGCAACCGAAGAGAAGTTGAAGCTGAAGCCGAAGACAAGGTTATCGTTGTTATTTTATCACAGAAAACTACTTTAAATTTTTAAATAAATCATTAAGCTTATCTAGGGAAAGGGGACAAATTAGAGGAAAAAATCAAAGATCACTATAATCTTCTATGCTAACATATCTTATTATATAAATAGTAACATTATAACAAAGAGTACATAGAAAAAGAGGGACAGTCACATTACACACATTTTATAGAACAACAACTTTAATATCTCAAATTCTATAAGGAGACCAAGAAATAATTTTTTAATTAATTTAAATATGACAGACACCTCTTCACCATAATCTAAATGCAATAGAAAGATCTCATGATTGTCTAACAGATGGCAGCACTAATAAAGTTTTAGTTAAAATTTAATTTTCCCTTTTTACTTTTTAACTATCATTTAATATATATATTTATTAGCGCCGCGTCTTACTACCTGTTCGGGTTATACGCCTATGTACTAATTAAACTAATGGCTTTAGGGATTACGAAAGTTGTATGTAGAGAACGCATTAGCATGAAATGCGAATGGATAACTATTTTGAAAAAAATAAAAAACCCTCAGTATACCCTAACGAGATTAAAACCTCTATCTCCCTGTCATAGGTAGCCCAGTCTATTCCAAGAGTGGCGTGTTAGATCATACGACCATTGAAGCGGGTCGGTTATCTACTAAATACAAAAATGAGACAGTGATAGGTGTGGTAGAATACATGGGAAATGTTCCCACGTTTGTGAGGAGGGACATTGGAAAGCCATTATTGAAACAACATACATTGTTCACCCAGTCGAGATATGAACCTTCATCTTCCCGTCACTGATGAGCCAGGATGAATAAATTTGGCACTTAGATCACGTGCCCACCAATGGGGGTCTTTTTTTTATTCAATACTCTTGTTTTTATATATAAATTAAATAAGGTGAACTGTATACCACACCTGCCTCGGTGGCCGTGTGGTCTATGTTATTAATAATAATATTTAGCACCGCGTCTTACTACCCGTTCGGGTTATACGCTTTAAGTACTAATTACTCTAATGGATTAGGAATTGGGAAGGTTGAATTAGAGGAAGTGAGCCCGCATTTTCGTGGAGGGAGAGTGGAAAACCATTTAGGATAAACCACCCCCAGTTCACCCGACCGAGATTCGAGCCTCGATCTCCCCGTCCTCAGCAGTCGAGCTCGACACGACAAGCGCGTTAGCCAACTACGCCACCGAGGCGGGTATCTAAGTTATTACTTTCGCAATAAACTGCCGTTGATGGGGATATCGTGTTTCAATCTCGTTTGTTTGTGCTGAGGGTGTTTTTCCTAAATGGATTTATATTATCTCTACACGAAAAAGTAGATACACTTCCTCTAAATTCAACCCTCCTCATCCTTAAACCATTAGCGTATTTAGTACATAAGCGTACTAACCCAAATAGTATAAGACGCGATGCTAAAAAACACTCTCTACCAGGGATGTGATATCGAAATAAAAGTATCGACAACAGTAGGTCTCTAGAGAGTACGCAGGAATCTTTATCTGAATATAGCGTGTAACCCGAACGGGTAGTAAGACGCAGTGCTAAATATTATTATTATTTTATCTGAATAGCGTTATTTTTAAGTGTTTATACATATGAAACTGTTGATAATTTTGATCTAAATCCTTAAGAATTTTTAAACTTGTCTAGTGACTATAAATAAAAAAATTACATGATAATATTCTAATTATTCCTATAACTATTCTTAAGTAAAAAACCCAAAGGTTAGTTTGGTATGATTTTCATTCATCTGGAGATGGGCATGAACTCAACCCTTCCACTGGTTATTGCTGCCTGCACCATCTGGTAAAAAAAATCCCATATGCTAGGGGGAGTTTAAAATGTGTGGTGGTTCCCCGTTGCCTTCCATACTGAATTTATTTGAGTGAGCGTGAAAAGGTCAACCTATTTTGCCAGAAAGTTATGTTCACATTAATTTCGGGGTTATTTTACATGCCATAATCGACATGGACCCACTAGCGACGGAATTTTATCGCTCAATAAAAATTCGTTGAACTTGGCCGGGTTTTAATCCATGAACATCTGGTCCAAAGGTGAGCACTTTACCCCAAGGCCACTGAGGTCAACAATTGTGCCTACAGCTTATAATAAATAAATAAAAATAATAGCTATGTAATCTTAATATTGTGACATAAGCCCTTGTTATGTATCTAGCTCAATAAATTCCCTAAACAGCTTGAATTAGGCTATCAGAGTGTAAGTTTACAAAAAGGACTATATCACTGAGACGTATACTTAGATTTTAGCCAAAAGATTGTTCCTTCTACTCCGATCAATTAATGTGGTATCAGTAGGCCTACTCATATTAATAAAAAAAAATCCAAACAAAAGTATATAGAAAAAAGTATAGGTATCGAGAGAAAAATATCGACATTGGTGAGTAAAGTATCGATACATTTCCATATTACTACTTCCTCGTACATAAGGCAGTTCACTTGATAACGTATTATTTCGTTAGAAGACCTGAGAGGCTAGGATCTGTCTGTAAGGCAGACAAGGCTTAAATCCAACGTTGTAATGTATTCGTGCAGAAGACTGTCCTTGACAATGAGTGGCTCTGGTCAACGGAGCAATCGAGGACTATCTTCCAGTCTAGTCCATCCTAAACCTGGTCTGAGTGAGCAGTAGAGACAAACAGACAACACACATAGGATCCCCTCCCCCCCTCTGACTAACTCAATCTGCAAACAAACTGTACCGACCGAGACCTTGATTGTCGTCACCCCCTTCTACCCTACAGCCCACCTGCCGTCCCAAGGGATGCTCATAAATAATGCCTGCTTGCTGCATACTCGCCTTGCATACTCGCTTGCTATTGTACACTACACTTAGTTTTCATTTTTAGTCGCTCTCATTTTGCATCACTTCCTCGACTAGTCTCTCCCCCCCCCCTCCACCCCCAGAGGCCCACACCATCTGTCAACCGGCGGCAAGTAAACAAACACCAAATGGTCCGCGCGCGGCAGCAGGCTGCGTTGCCTTAGCAACCGGGGTACAATCTGATAAACAACTTGCGTGGAATAATCAATTCTCAAAGCCTTCCCTTGTTCCGGGGTAATGGATTATGTAAGGGATTTAACACCATGCCGTGATGACGTCTGTGCTGTATTTATAGCCTATAAACAGGCTCCGAAATTCCGCCTCACCCCGCCTCGCGAGCGAGTGTTTTTGGCGGAGAAAAAAAGGGGGAAAGGGGAAGAAGGGGGTGGTTGTGTATGTGCGTGGGTCTCCGGATCCACTTGGTCAAGGGAAGGGCTCTCCGTGGGACTGAAAAAAATATAAAAAAGAGCCATATCTAGTCTTCGGCCATAGTGAGAGGGGAGTCGGGGAGAATGGAGGGGAGGGGGTGGCCCTAGGGAAATCAGAGACACGCCGTGGCATAATGAACACGAACAAAGTAGTCATTCGACATGCGGTTAACAGGACGCATTCTCCTTCGGCGTCCGATCTTCAGTAGGCAAACAAGGTGCCCGAGGCACCTGTGATGGCCGTATAGGGAGCTCGCCATCATTACAAGGGTCACACATCTACAACTCACATATTCCCTTGGGCTAGAACTCCGGGAACCCCCCCGCTACCTTCATACGGAGCATTAAAAGTGTACCTGATCATTCTCACCCTGAGTCAAGCCGTCAGTCTCAATGGGACTGCATACCACTCACCTTAAAAATAGAGAGGGAAAGTGGAGTGGTCCTTAGGGAGCCACCAGAAAAATAATAGGCCATGAGCAATAATAACAATATATAGGGTTTATAGATCCATACCCCAACTTTCTTACAAATGGAAATATCAGACATCTAGAAAGGTTACAAGATTTACCCTCACATATTCATACGTCAGGTCATCTGATCTTTCACCGTTACTTTTCATGGACATTATCAATTCCTATAAAATAACACTAGTGATATAGTAAAATTTGATAAATGTTGACCAAAAGTCAGGTGAACTGGGGGTGGTTTCTCTTAAATGATTTTATCTCTCCCTCCACTCAAATTTGGGTGCATTTAATCTTAATTAAGCCTTCTTAATCCCTAATTCATTAGTGTAATTAGTACTTAGGCATATAGACCGACCGGTTAGTAAGACGCGGTGCTAAAAAAACCCCCATCATTACTTGTATCTGTGTGTAAACCTCCCTTGCCACTTAGTTACGGGGATGGTAAATGTAGTAGATCAAATCACATGTGAGACCAGTTTATGTGTCCCCAAAATATCTTGTCAGCCACATACAATATCACTTTACCACTTCAAATCTACGATACACTATTGACTCCATTTTAAAATTAGTCACTAAATATTTTCCCGCCTAGCCTGAACACGTTTCATTAATGCTAATAATAATGTTAATGTCTGATTCAAGTCATCCATCCACATACATCATATTCAAATATTGATTTGGTGCTAATAGTAGGCCTTCGTATTGCATTTATTTGCTATTATAAAATGGTGCCATTTAGAATACAAATTTAAGTGCAATTGAATGTCCACATGAACCAAATGAAAATAGTAACTTAAAATATAGATACTATGGAGTAGAGTTCCATGTAAATACAATTTGAGAATTTTTCAAAATAATTATTGTGCAAGGTATAACATTCTATATTGGAACTTTTAATAGGCCTAAAAATGACCTATAAATAACAATGAAACGGGTAGTAAGATGCGGTTCTAATAATAATAACAAAAATTAAACTAAAAAAAATACTTCTGTTGACAGAGTTTATAGAATTTTTTTTGTCATGAATAACCACTGTTATTGTTTGTGAGTACCGAATGTTTTATTTTAAATAATACAAAGTAGGTGATAAGTGAACAATTCTTAATTATACATATTGAAAAGTTAGCTATTTTATAACTATTTCGAAAGTAAATACAAAGCATTAAATCCAAATTGGTGATTTGATTAACTTTTTTCATCATCAGCACTATCATCATCCTTCCTCCTCCTCGGGTCGTCCGGCACATCCTCTTCCATTCATGTCGATCTTTTTAAACTTATCCCTCAGCCAAGCGTATCCAGTCTTCTCCTTTATATTCCATGTCCTCCTGTGCTTGGTCCATCCATCTTTTCCGTGGTCTTCCAATAGGTATTCTACCCTACTCTTTGTTCTATGGGCTCTCTTAGGCATTCTGTTCTTTTCCATTCTCGTCACATGACCTAACCACAATAACATTTTTCTCTTCAATGTCTCTTCTAATAGTATAATTTATAAACCACCATTAATTATTTCATTCTTTATCCTGCCTCTTCTTGTTACATTCTCAATGCCTCTTAGGTACCTCATTTCTTCTGCCTGAAATCTACTTATATCTCTCTTCGTCCATGTCCAGGTTTCATAGCCGTATATCAATATTGGATGATAATATGCCTTATCTAACAAAGTTTTGTCCTCTTTTCCTATATTCCATCACCAGATTATATCTTTGACAACATGGCAGAACTGTCCACTCTTCTATATTCTTTGTCCCATTTCCTCCTGGATATTACCATCCACAATGTTCTCACTTCCCAAATAGCAGATCTTCCACCTTTTCGAGTTCCTTTATATTGATATGTTTACTTTCTTTTCTAGGTTTGTGTTTCTAGCCACCATTATCATCTTGCTCTTTTCCAAGTTCATGACCAAACCACATCGTTCCATCGCTCCTGCCCATTTAGCAAGTTCTCTCTCCAAGACTTCCTCTCACTCCTACCAGGTCATGACATCATCCGCATATGCCATCACCTTCAGTTCCCCCGAGTTTTTGTGATCCTGAACTTGAGATATAATTTCATCCATTAGAATATTAAATAGGATTACTGATAAAACTCTTCCCTGTCTTACTCCTCTTTCTGTTTGGAGCCAATCAGAGTGTTTGTTTTCTATTCTTACACAATTTTTGCACTTATCATATATGAACCTTATTTGTTCTATGATCCCTTCACTAACTACCCTTTGTATTAAACCCAACCATATACTTTCTTTCAGTAATTTGTCATAGGCCTTTTTTTTATCTCAATGAAGGCTATCATGGTATCCTTACTATGTTCCTATCTCTTTTCACTTATCTGTTTCAGTACAAAGATCGAATCAACTGTAGATCTTCCTTGTTAAACTACGCATTGTTCTTCCCTAGCTGTTTCTTCTATTCTTTGAACTTTTAGTAGGAGTAGTTGTTCATATATTTTCAGACAGTGTTACAGCAATGTTATCCCCCCGTAATTTTCACAATTTGACTTGTTCTTTTTTTTAAATATGAGCACAATAATCCCTTTACTCCAATCTTCTGGTATTTTTATTTCCTTCTATACTGCACTTTTATATCGTTTCTAATAGTTTACATTAAAGCATTGAAGTTGTTATATTTCTTTGTTAAATAAATTCATGTTTAATCTCTCCGGTCACATGACATTCCATAGCTTTTTATTATAAAATGTTCAGGAAACTTGTATTTTTACATTTGACAATTTGACTGGGTAAACCATTGTTTTGAGGTTTTTATGATTCTCTATTTAAACTAAAGTAGCTTATTAACGTTATAGAATTTTCAATTTTTTTTAAAACAAAAATGTGGTTTAAAATATTCTAATTCGAGATTAAAATCCACCCCCTTATAATGATGCTACAAATCCAATCTCATATGATTTACCCATATTCTTATAGCCATGGAGGAGGTAAGGCGACCATTTACGTAAGCCTTTCATTGTTTGCTTATTTTTTATACAGAGCTCAAAATTACTATTTTTTCGCCGGGCAACCAGCCGTAAGCACTTCCCTCGTGTATAAAGTAGCAAATTCCTCTTCCCTCCTCCTTCTCCCCTGTCAGTTTGTGTTTTGAAAGAACAAATTAATTGATGTGGTAATCCGTAGCACGGGTATAGGTCCTGTAATCGGTTTACTATAGCGCCGCGCCACGCCACGCCAGGCCAGCCGGACCTACGTCCTGGCTATTGCTGTCGACTACAATATGACCTTCAAGAGGGTGAGGAAAGGGGTGCGAAGAGATATGCACGTAATTTGCATTTTGTATATACGTGTGAAGACCCCTTGCATGAATCGATAAAAGAAGAATGTATCTTTAAAATGTAAAATAGAAGGTGGAATATTTTGGTTTATGGACAAATTGTTTGGATTCATTATGAAACGATATGTCAAATTTAATACCAACAAGTAATATAGAAAAAAAAATATACCTGATTATAAACTAATATCATCTATTTTGTTTTAAATCAGTGAGTCTAATATAATTTTATAATATGCATTTTAGAGAATCGTTTAATTGAAACAAAACCCTTGGCCATTTGATAGCTTCATGAACATACACTGGGACCCACCGATATGTGCCCTCACATATACATAAATCTACCCCACCCTCCTCGATAGCCGCATTGTCTAACGCGCTACTCTCACAGTAGACTAGACTGCTTATGACAGGGAGATCATGGTTCGAATCGATGTCGGATGTACTGAGAGTAATATTTTTCCAAAGTGATTTCCCAGTCTTCATCCACGCAAATGAGGGTACACTTCCTATGAATACAACCTTCCTAATCCCTAAAATTATAAGCGTATTTAGTACATAAGCGTATAGCCCTAACGTAAATTATGACATTGTACTATAAATCTATCCAACATGTGTCAAAAGTCCTGCATACAGGATTTACAACCGAAATGAATGTGTAGGACACATATATGGACACTAGAACCGATATGTGATATCCAGTGAGAGTTCAAGGTAATAGTCGTGCATATGGTGTTTGGATTGATCTGAGACGAGACGTCTGATACCACTATCACTGTTACCATGGTTACGACCCAATGTTGGTCACCTTGTAACTAACCTCAAACACGATACAAATTATGTGGACAATCTCTTCTTGAGTCTAGGATGTAAATAACCCATGTTTAAACACAATATTAATGTTTTGGAAACTGCTTGGCTTGAGTCTATGTTAACTTTCCATCTTTAAACACAACACTAATGTTATATACATTTCTTGGCTTGAGTCTGAGATGTTAACATTCCATTTTAAACACAATACTTATGCTATAGAAATTGCTTGGCTTGAGTCTAAGATGTTAACTTTCCAATTTAAACACAATACTAATGTTATAGAAATTTCTTAGCTTGAGTCTAAGATGTTAACATTCCATTTTAAACACAATACTAATGTTATAGAAATTTCTTAGCTTGAGTCTAAGATGTTAACATTCCATTTTAAACACAATACTAATGTTATAGAAATTTCTTAGCTTGAGTCTAAGATGTTAACATTCCATTTTAAACACAATACTAATGTTATAGAAATTTCTTAGCTTGAGTCTAAGATGTTAACATTCCATTTTAAACACAATACTAATGTTATAGAAATTTCTTAGCTTGAGTCTAAGATGTTAACATTCCATTTTAAACACAATACTAATGTTATAGAAATTTCTTAGCTTGAGTCTAAGATGTTAACATTCCATTTTAAACACAATACTAATGTTATAGAAATTTCTTAGCTTGAGTCTAAGATGTTAACATTCCATTTTAAACACAATACTAATGTTATAGAAATTTCTTAGCTTGAGTCTAAGATGTTAACATTCCATTTTAAACACAATACTAATGTTATAGAAATTTCTTAGCTTGAGTCTAAGATGTTAACATTCCATTTTAAACACAATACTAATGTTATAGAAATTTCTTAGCTTGAGTCTAAGATGTTAACATTCCATTTTAAACACAATACTAATGTTATAGAAATTTCTTAGCTTGAGTCTAAGATGTTAACATTCCATTTTAAACACAATACTAATGTTATAGCAATTTCTTAGCCTGAGTCTAAGATGTTAACTTTCCATTTTTAAACACAATACTAATGTTATAGCAATTTCTTAGCCTGAGTCTAAGATGTTAACTTTCCATTTTTAAACACAATACTAATGTTATAGCA
This sequence comes from Timema californicum, assembly GCA_902141385.1. Lineage (NCBI taxonomy): Eukaryota > Metazoa > Arthropoda > Insecta > Phasmatodea > Timematidae > Timema > Timema californicum. The sequence goes on along the minus strand of CABFOW010000036.1, from coordinate 455,605 downwards.
ATTTCTTAGCCTGAGTCTAAGATGTTAACTTTCCATTTTTAAACACAATACTAATGTTATAGCAATTTCTTAGCCTGAGTCTAAGATGTTAACTTTCCATTTTTAAACACAATACTAATGTCATAGAAATTTCTTGGCGTGAGTCTAAAATTTTAAATTTCCATTTTTGAACACTATTCCAATGTTATGGCAACTGTTCAGCTTAAGTCTAAGATGTAGGGTTTTCATGAGATCTGCCCGAGAGGTTTTTGGAACTGGATATCTAATCCAAAAATTAAATGTAGTTTACTGAAGGGCAAAAAGAGAAAAAATCTATTTTCTCAATATCTGGTATCACGATTTTAACTAAATTTTATATTTATACACTGTTCAACACTGCAAACCAAATTGAAATTTTAATTTTTCGATAAAAAAAATGACCTTAAGGGAACTTTACATAAGCATAAATGTCCAATTTTGATAATACATCCACAAATATTTAAGATAATGAATAATGAATCATATTAAAAATGTAATATTAAATATAAAACTCTTTTGTTTGAAACATATTTGTACCACACATCAATAGTCATTGTGCTATAAGTCAATATTAATATTTTTTATTCAAGTCCAAAAATTAAATTGATTCTTATTCTCCTTGGTGGAAAAATTAGCGCCTCTTTTTCTATGTTTCTTTAACAGCTCTTAGCTCTTAGAAGGATTGTTTCTGCAACAGTGTATATTATTTGGTTTAACAAGTTTTTTGAGTTTTTAGTAAAATCCCTATTTTTATATAAAATATATAGAAAGTCTGTGTGGTGCACCATACAAAAAGCGTGGTTCTTTGTTTTAAATTCTTAATAAATAATGTAGTTTTAACCATCCATATAGTATGTTTAGTATATGAAGAAACCCTTATTTTGTAAAGTAAATGTTAGTCTGAAGGATGGTTAGGGGTTGGGGATAAGTGCTTGACAGGTCAAACTGTGGATCTATATCTAAATAAGGGTTTGCTTGACAAATAATTTTACTACATTCATACCAGACACTACACGATATATGGTGACTGGCTCTCCACAAAATGAAGTGCCTGCGGCAGGGTGGTCTAGGTCAAAGTCTTGGCTTGTTTCACTGGAGGTGGTTTTATCCAGGCCTACGCGATGTGATAAATCTTTGTTATTTTCTCATCCTATCTCCTACCTTACTACGCGTGTACTTTTTTTAAACTACCCTAATGATTACATACCACCTCAATAAAGCTATTTATATGATTTAATGTAATAATACATATTTTTTGTAATTTACTTAGTGTTTTAATTAATGTAAAGGTAGTGTGGCAGTTTCTGGAAGATGTGTAATATTCTAGTTGGGTTATTTAAATCGTATTTTAAAAGCACATAATTATTATATCCATGGATGACATATAAAATTACCTACTAGGTAGTTATGTATGGGGCACGAGAAAAGGTGTCTTTTCAGATTTTATAGTCTATAAAAATATGAAATTTTTTTTTTGAATATTTCTTCAGGACAACTACACAATTAGTACATTTGGGCGTCCCACAGTGGGGTCGAATCCCTAAAATCTGACCAAAAGTCCCAAAATAAAGGGTTTTTTTTAGGAAATTTAAAGTATAGGTTTGAATAGAATGATATTTAAAGTTTCTAATGGCACAGTTAGGAGGGGTTGACCATGTAAACCTGGTGGATAAAATTTAATTTAAAGGTGACCCTCACACGAGTAGCATCTGAACCGCACTCTCCACTATTTACAGAGTTTTTTCCTTAAATTGATTTCTCTCGCTTTCATGGGTTACAGAATTATTTAATTTAAAAGTTGATGGCTTTTATTGTTTAAATATTTAATTTTTAAAATTAATAGTTTCACCCGGTTGCGTACATTATTATATTATTGGGTTGGAGTAAAAGTTTTTTTTTCTACTTCTAGTGTATAATTCCAACGAACAGTAGGTTTTTCCCCGGTTTCGGGGGTTATTGGGTTATAGGCTTTAAAGGTTATGGTTTAAATATATAAACGTTTATGTTCTAGCAAATATTTTATTTTGTTACATATTATATTTTTCCTGGTTAATAAGGTGTATTATATGTTATTTTGACTAAATTTTATGTGTTTAAACATTAATGTTCATCAAATTGGATCCTTCATTTTATTATTTTTAAATTTTGACTTCAGTTTCGTAATCAGTGACCTCGAAAACCCCTAGATACCAAGCTTTGTACAAAATTAATAACACTCCTACCTTAGCCAGCTTTTATGAATGTAGAACCGCCATAACTGCCATTTTTTTTTCAATTCTGACTGTAGATTTGTAGTCAAAGACTTTGAAAACCCCTATCTAAATTGAATAAAGTTTTAGTATTTTGGCCAATTTCTAGGGATTTGGCCCCACTGGGTAACAGTACATTAGTACTGGCTAATCTTCCAACAAACTGAGCTACAAATTGATGTCGCCCAGACACGCCATTATCATCATCATCACTATTATTATTACTATTATTAGTGTTATTATAAACATGATTATGTATATAAACATTGTTTCCACTGGAGTTAGTTTACATTAAGGTTACCATTTGTTCCCGATAATCAAAGACAGTTACCGAAACAGTATGTATGTCCTGGACTGATCTAATCCCTGGTTTGAACCTTGAGTTGGTAGTTAATTAATGCAATTTGAAAGAGTATATATTATTAAGATATTGTAGATAGCATCGTATGAGACCTTTCTTGAACTTAATCAGGTGTATATCAAAATATCTATGTCTTACTTAATGCATTATCATATTATTACATTAATTTATAGTTACAGGGGATAGACTAGGCCACCATATTTTGTATAGTATCATATACTATCAAGTTAATCATATATATATATCTAAACATATATATATATATATATATATATATATCTAAACGTATAGTTATATATTAGTAAATATATTTATAATCAAATTGTATTTGTATGAATCCATTCTATATATATATCGTATTTCATTTACCTAATTTATTGGCATTTTACAAACAAAATTATAAAAAAATACATTTTATAGGATAAATATAGGATAAATAAAGTAACATTTAAATGGGCACTGTATTCGCCGGCTTCAACCAATGATTTTAAAATGGTTCCCCCTTAAATTATCAAGGCAAAAACTCACTTTAATCTTCATTGTATAGTAAAGACAGGAGGCCAAACCTAAATGAATTAAAATTTCTCAGGAAACTCTATAAACTAATTGAATTTGTTGCTATATTTTTAGATCAATATTTTAACCAATTATTATCTAAGAGTAAAAACTTCTGGATATGAAGTAGACACACGTATTACCCTTTGTAGAGCATTTCGCTTACGCTGCTTAGGAAATCTGGCTTAGAGAAAGATCCCAACAAAATCTATGGCCATGGAAGTTAATTTTTCAATAAATCTCGTCTGAAAGTAAACAATGGCAATATCCCCCTGTACTCTCCGACCAACGGATCAATGGAATAACTAAGCTGCTACTCTGGTAATTAAAAACAAACACAAATAAGAAGTAAGCACACGGACTCAAACTAAAACCATAATTTATAAATGTATACAGGTATGGAAATTTTATTTATTGAATGCTTAGACACATACAAAACTGAGACTAAATATTAAATAATTTAGTTCTAATTTTGAAATTTTTCTCGGAATTATTATGATTAAATAGTAACAAAGACTCTAGTTCTAGACCCATTATCGCCACTATTTTATAGTTTTTTTTACCAATATTATTAAGTCATTGATGTTAAATATACTAAATTATCTATACTATTAGTGAGTGTAGCGTGGACAGAGCTTTTTATTTTTGAAACGCATCTAAGGGCCTACTACCTTTCCGGATCATATTAAAATTAGATATCGCTAGTGGGGTGGACATCAGGACGAGTATGGGTATGTGTTTGTATGTGTGTATGTGTGTGTGTGTGTATATATATATATATATATATACAATTTTATACACCCAAACAATTTATAAAATATGTGCAAATATAACCAATGTGACGTTGTTTATGATTTATTTATCTTTTTCTCAGTGTGTCGCAAAACGACCGGGCTACACGCATTACACTTACGTGTACGTGTATACATTTTAATTATCACAAATTGATAAAATATCTTCATATTTAATATCATCCATTTGGCATAAACTTATATAAGAACGATCTAAACTTTGTGTAAATGGAAAATTGATTATTTTATACACGTAATTTACTCTTTTTTTTTTAGCGCTGTCTCTTACTACCCGTACGAACTAAATACATGTCGTGTACTTGTTTTTTTTCCAAGCAGCACGTCTCACTAACCGTTCAGGCTATATGCGTATGTACTAATTACACAAATGAGTTAGGGATGAGGAAAGTTGTATTTAGAGTAGTGTAAACATTTTTGCGTAGAGGAGGAGTGGAAAACAATTTAGAAATAACCACCCTCAGTACACCCTGTCAGGATTAGAAGCCCGATCTCCCTGTCATCGTCAGTCTGCTCTATTGCGATACTGACGCTTTAGACTATGTGGCCACAGAAGCTGGTGTTTACTTAATGTTTGTTGAAAAATATCCATAAATATGAAGGTGGTCCAATTGTTCTCACTCACAGCTTGTGAATGTGGGGAATGCCAGGCCTCCACCGTGGTTCGGATTCCACGTTAAACTGTAGGTCCTTCATTTCATCTCACAATCACCCTACCATTGCACATTAGCGTAAGTGCGTATAACCCGAACGGGTAGTAAGACGCGGTGCTAATAATAATAATAATTGTTCTCAACACGTGTGTTGTACACAAACATACTTTCTATACAAGTATTGTATTTAAATAAAAACGTATTCTTAGTGTAGCCTGAAAGTAGTCTTAACCAGATCAATAAATAAAACATTCGATTGGTAAGACAAATAACTATAAGGTTAAAAGTAATCCCTGTATAAAACATAGGAAATATAAAAGTGTTCAACCAGTACTCCCGCAATGTATACTGCCGCAAACAACACTAACTAAAATTGCGTACTTCATAAGAACTCCCACCCATAAAATAAATATATAACACAAAAAATATCCACAAGGGACATTATGTTGTTTGTATCATAATAATGCCAAATATATTACGGATACAAAATAAGGGATATCAAAATTTCGTCACAAGTACAGTGTTACTCATATTTCAAAGAAAATTTTAATAACCAACCAAGAACAATACCAACGAAAAAACATTATGCACTTATTGACAAATATATATTATATAAATAAAAGTATGGTAGTGGTTTTAATTTTATAAAATACATAAATACTTTACACTTATAAATCAATTAATAACAACAAATCATGAAGAGTATAATAAATTATGCCAAGGAAAATAAAATACCTACTCTACTTTTACATTTAATGTAAATTATATAAAAATGTTCATTATGCTAGTAATTTGAAACTTGTACACACAATACATTTATAATCCAAAAAAGGTTAATGTAATAAACAAATTATAACCAAAATAACATATTTTACATGTAAGTATGAAACACAACAAATTTTACAATTTTTTTTGGCAGGGATGCTTATACATACTTGGCGGCCGGTTTTTATAGCAAAATAAGGTGAAGTTCAAAGAAATCTAGCTTATTTTATAAAATAATATACAATATCCTCTTTAAAATTGATTATAAAATATACTATAGCTGATTAAATGTCAATATTAATTTTATAACATTAAATTAGAAATAAAATTAATTTTGTTTTAAAATATTTATTTATACTACTACATGGTTAAGCAATATATACAACTTAGAATATATATTCCTTCTATTACACCATTACTTAAAAAAAATACCAGTATAACTGATGAAATGTAAATACCCGACATGACATATAAAATGAAGTCCTTGTTGTGTACTTTTCACTGTTACATTACAGAGAATATTAAAAGGGTAATTTTGTGCATTTTTGCAAAAACCATTTGATAAGGTTAAAATATTTTGTGACCATTTATAAGATTAAATAATTGTGAATATAAGATTTTTAAATTTATAGTTCATTAGACTATTATTTTATCTCAGACTACTACATCTGTGTAGTAAAACAAATGCTATTTTTATTTATATTTTTTCTTTAAGTATTTTACTTACTAATTATGAAAAAAATACAGTAATCCTTAGGGAAGTGTTATTAGAAGAATTTGATAACGGTTTGATTGATAATATAATATTACTAAGAAAATAATAAATATTTCCACGTAGGTTGAACCAACTTTTTTCAATAAAAAGCTTAAGATTACTTTCAGCTACCATGGATGGACTTTATCTCAGAGTCGGAAGGTAAGTGTATTAGCACTCATGAATATGGCGATCAAGGCGGTGTTACTTCTGACTTTTAACCAACCAAGTAACCAAAATATAGTTAAGAGATAGTCTAATTGACCCACTTCAGTGTAACATGGTTTAAGACGTTACTCTATAAACAGACTGGAATGGACTACAAATGACGGTGAAATCTGGGTTCAAACCCTGGTCGGGTATACTGAGTATGGTATTTCCAAAGTGGCTTTCCACTCTTCCTCTACCAAAATGCGGTAACACTTACTCGGATTTCAACCTTCCTAATCCATAACCCTAAATTAGTATTAATATTTAATATAGTCACGCAACCCGAAAAGGTGGTAAGTCGCAGCTAATTAAGTTCACTAATATTTTAAAACCCATATCGGTTGGCACGTGGACAAGAGCAGGGATTCTCAACCTATTTTCATCTGCGACCCCTTTGAACCAGACACATTCTTTCACGACCCTTCACTCAATGTCATAAATGCAATTGGTAGTATAGTCGATTTACCGGTTTGTGCGTGTTTTTTTTTGTTTGTTTTTTTGCGTGAATCCCATTTGATGGATCCCTGTTTTGCACAAACCGTGTTTGGGCTAGAAAAGAAAGTACCTTAAATATAAGTATAGCAATATTATTCAAGAATTACGTTGACTAAAAAATAGTGTATGGAAATTTCTTCAAATAATTTATCATATAAAAATTTGTGTGTATATTATATTGACAAGCCAGATATAAGTAAGAAAATTTAAGATAAAAAATGTATATCAATTAATCTTTAATATCAAATTTGAATGTACCAAAGAAAGTTTTACTGACGGCCGACAAAAACGTTTACCTTTAATGGGATGTCTGTGATTGTTTATTCTTACACCATAACTCGAATCGTGGCTTAATATTTGTCACTGCTGGTCTCATAGTGATCTCGATGCTCTTAAGACTTGAGCGGTATTTGGTTTTAATTGCCGTCATTGTCGAAAATGCCAATTCGCACAAATAAGTGGTAACCAATGGCATCGCTAATTCCGAAAATATAGGAAATTATGCTTTAACACCAAGCCAAAAGTTTTCAAGTTTTTTCTTGAATATTCAAGTTTGAGGTTTGAATCACATGAAAGTTCTGCAAATTCTTCTTGGGCTTTCAACGAGAGATGCTTCTCATTTTCCATCTCCACGATAAAAGGGCTTTGAATCCAATCTAAGTGATTATTGTCTAATTCCGGTAAAAACTGTTTCTGAAAATTGTTTTCCAAGAATTCCAAATGAACAATGATTATCTGCTTAGTCAAGTCAAAACTAAGCAAATTATCAACACTAAAATGCTCTGTATATTAAAACATTTCAAATGAGACATTTTCCACTTAATTATTCCAAATGTTAAATTTTTTCGTGAAAGCCTGAATTTTAACTTTCAGTGTAAAAATATTTGTGTTTTCCCCCTGTAGAGGCATATTAAGTTAGTTGAGTTTCTCAAATAAATCTGACAGATAGCTAAATTTGCTCAGCCAAATTTCATTGTGAAAGTAATTGGCATATTCAGAGTTATTTTCAGACAGAAATAATATTGTTTCATTTTTTAACACACTAATAGCCGTCACAATGCACGTTCCTTTGACAGCCATCACAATTCTGTATGCAGTAAAAGTGTTCTGAAATTGGATTCCATTTCATCACATAAATTTGCAAAGAGGCGACTATTAAGAGGACGACATTTAATAAAATTGATAATCTTAACCGCATCTTGTAGTATAGCATTCAGACTTGTAGACATTTTCTTGGCCACTAATGCCTCTCGATGAATCATGCATTGAGTGAAAGTAGTAGGCCTATCGCTTGCAGATTTAACTTTTACCTGAAATCCAGTTATTCTTCTTGTCATTGTCACTGCGCCGTCGGTACATACTCCAACATAGTTATTCCATTCTAGCCCTACTTCCTTAAAAAAATAATTCACTTTTTGAAAAATGGCCTCGCCAGTTGTACGTCCATCTAACGACAGACAAAATAGTAAATATTCGTGGTCAGTGCTACAATACCTGACATATGCCAATATCTGTGAAAAGTTTGTAATGTCAGTGATTTCATTCAGCTGAACTGCAAATTTCGAACTTTCTTTAATTCTTTCAATAAGTTGCTCAAACTGCTGATTGCTAATTTCCAAAATTAATCTACCCACAGTACCATGTGACAGTGGAATATATAAAGTAAATCCATATTGCAAAAATGTTTCATTGTATTTTCTCTTTTTTGCGCGCGAATGAGAAATATCTTCAGTTTTATATATCTGCACATTCTTGTTAGTGCTGCATGATCCCGGTTCTGCAGGATCTATAGCTTCAGTATTATCTGATGTCTTAGTCTTTGACAAATTTAACCATTTATCCATGGGTAAGATAGTTTCGATCTTATTACAATTTGTCTCTGAATTGATGTTAGCCAATAACTGGTAACAGTTGATATTTTCTTGTCCAGTGCATCTTTGTACGCTGGAGATACTAGAAGAACAACTAAATAACTTAACACTACAAGCAACTTTGAAAAAGTTAACAACTGAACACTGTGCAACTAACACTGGACAGTGAACAACTAGCAAGAGCTCCGTACACGATGGATTACAAACTGCTAATATGGCCTTCCGCATCGGGCGAAACTATTTAGGGACACGAGTTGGTGAACTGTTGTGGAACTCAACTGGTTAGTACTGATGATGAGGCTTTAAATCTACCTGCTAGTATTTATATCTATCTCTGTCTCACTTGCAAGGTACAAGCCGCCAAGAATGAGTCACGAGAGAAAGTACTTTCAAACTTTTTGTAAAGAAAGTTCACTGGCCAGCAAAAAACAAGACGAGACACTGCCATGTTGAGACAACAGTGCAACCTAAAGTCACAACAAACAATGTCGCCACTGTTGTAGAAAATAATAATAATAATTATAAGATAAGATTAATAATAAGATTAGTTACATATTATCTATGATTTTTTTTCAAATGTTCTGCGACCCTCAATACTATTTACGCGATCCCCAGAGGGGTAGCAATCCCTAGGTTGAGAAGCCCTGGACTAGAGTATTAATATAATCTGGCCTGGTTGGTGGTTACAGTGAGGTAAGTGTTAACTACTTTTTAAGGTGTACTGGGGTGGTTTTCAAAATGTTGTCTCTTTCCCCTAAGCAAATTAAGGTACCTTTCCTCTAAATATACCTTTCTGATTAATACCCAAAAAGTGAACATGGTGATAATCCAGATGGGTAGTAAGATGTTGTGCACGTGCATTATTTCTCTTAAAACATTTTTATATGAAGATAATACAATATTTTTTCTCTGGTACTCATAATAAATGGTGAGAGAAATGGCTTGTCTGAATTTTTGTATTGGTTTTTTTAAATCTTATATATTTTTAATAATAATAATTATTATTAATATTATTTTGTGATTATTCATGATATTTAATTAAAATAGAGTTTTTAGGGTTCCACAGAAAATAAAGAACCTACGTATGAAATTAAGTAAAAATAATATAATTTGTTGGCTGATTGTTTTAAAACACTTGAAGTAATTAAGTGACTTTTGTTGTTTTTAATTCCTCTTATTTTAACTAAAATAGCTGGTCTAGATTTGGCCACAAGCCACTAGCCACTAGCTTGATAGAACATATCTTCAAATGGTGGTATTTATTAACTAATAAATAAAGGTAAGTTTTGAAGCTCAAGTTCCCTTAAAACATTTCTCAATTACCTTAAAATAATGTGGTAGTTCGTGTACTCAAGGTCAGAGTGTACTTTAGGCTTCTACATTATTTTATCGTTCCTTCCATTATCAATATTCGTTTAGGCTATACGCATATGTAGTAATTAAGCTAATGGTTTTAAGGACTAGGAAGGTTTTATTTTAGCACTGAGTCTTACTACCCGTTCGAATAATACGCTTATGTAGGCTACTAATTACGCTAATGGTGTTAGGGTATAGTAAGGTAATGTTTAGAGTAAATGTACTCACATTTGCGTGGGGGTGATGGAAAAAAACACCTTCAGTACACCCGACCAAGATTCGATCCTCAATCTCCCCGTCATCGGCATTTAGTCTACCGCAAGTGTAGCACCTATAACTATTCGGCCACTGAAGTTGGTATTTGAAAGGTTAAGTTTAGAGTAATTGTACCCGAATTTGTGTGGAAAATGAATTAAAACCCATTTAGGAAGAACCACTCTCAGTACAGCCGACTGGGAATCAAACTCCTATATTACAGTCATCGGCAGTTCAGTGTATTACGAGAAAAGTGCCCTGGACTACGTGACCACTGAAGTGGGCATTGTCTTTTTTTTAAAGGTACTTGGTCTTAAGATTCTGGTTTAGTCTAGCCTAAGCCTTACACACATAATCATACTTATCAATCTTCCATAGATTTTTATAATATTCACCCCATCTTACTATCCATCAGTACAAACGGCATTTAATCCATACATTATTGGAGTGTATATGAGAGTAATATGGAATTTAGAAGACATGTCCTCACACTTGCTTGGAAGGAAAGTGGTATACTACTTAGGAAAAATGCCCTTGGGTATACCTACTCAAGATATGAACCAAGACCTCCTGAGGATGTTCTTTTTTCCACTGGGTGAACAGAACCCCAATTATAATCAATCCCTCAACAACTGTTTTTTATTGATACCTTTGTTAATTTAAACCATAGAAGAGTAGCTGTAGACGCCCAAATGAGTGTAGGTCTCAAGCAATGCTATCAGTGTGATGTTGGGTGGAGCAAGGGCTAAGAGCAAATACTGTAAATACTGAGGCAGGAGGCGTCAAGTCAACAATCCAAGGGGACTAGGTGTAGTCTCGTAAACAAGGCGCCTCCACGATTGACGATCTCATTAACACTCGCACCGTCACGTGACGATGTAGCAGAGAGAGGCACCTTCTTAGTGCCACGACGCGCGCCGCCACATCGTTCCTTCTCCCCTTCCCCTTGCGCCTTCTACTCCCTAAAACCCCCCCTCCCACAGACACACACCGGGGATAATGAGAAGCGTAAAGCGTAATGAGAAGAGCAGGAATGTGATAAACTCTATGTTTTTGGGAAAGGGAAACACGGAAAGATGGCTAAAAGAAAACAAAGTAGCAAAACTCTCATTAGAGAGGCAACAAGACAGACACAAATACAAAATATTGTTGGCATTAAAACCGGAGAGCAGATCGTGCTGTTTATCACAGGTTGGTGTCGGATGGGTAGGCGGGTATGGTAGGAGGGGGATGGGGGTGGCGGGTTTGAGCAAATAGCTCTTAGTGAGCAGGAATAATTGTTACTAAGACTGGAGTTATGAGCGGGAGAAGAACGGCATCAAGCTAGCTAATATCACAAACATCACTTACACCTCGCTAATATCGCCCAACAGACGGCAGCGTCGTCGTCGTCGTCAAGGCCTAACGTCACGACGCCAGTATTTTCACAGGGAGACTTAAATACGTAAAATAGGTAGCTTCCTTCTCCACAAACAAAACATTTACTTTTGGTTCTCATAAAAGATAAGAGATAATAATTGTTTGTACTATATAAAATTAGATTAATTTCTTTCAAACGAAATGTATTAATATATAGCCTTCACTTAGAGAACATTAACTTTATAAGGAAAGAAGGGTTTAAAAAGAATATGGAGCAGTATTATATTCACACACATACCGATTCACTATCACAATAGACCGGATTAACATTGACAGGAAGTTTGAGTCCCGGTGGAGTATTGAGGGTTGTTTATTTCTAAATGGATGCCCACTTCCTCTCAACGCAAATGGAAATACTCTTTCATATATATATATATATACATATATATATATATACATATATATACATATATATATATACATATATATACATATATATATACATATATATATATAAATTCAGTATTTAATAAACAAATTTAAACAATATTTTAAGGCTGCAAGCAACTCACAAACTTGCTAGAATTAAGTTGGGAGTGTAGAAGACGCAAGTTAAGGGCAGTGTCTTTGCAATATAAAAAAAAAGTGAGTTATTTTATTCAATGGGTGGCCTTAACAATTCATGTATCTATGTCAAGGTTGTAATGAAATTTAATGACAACCTTTTCCCTTCATTTTAAAAGTTTATCTTCTAATGCCGCTATGCTCATGACCAATATTAAAGAATTTTTGGTGCTACCATGTTAAGAAAATTAAACTATTATGTTTCTACTGAAGCAAAATTTCATTCATTTTGGTCAAAAAAATGTTGATGTAAAAATTGCTAAAACACTAACCTCTTAACGCGTACGTAATCTACATTCGCACCTTTAGGACATCACAGCTTTAACTAAGATCTCAAGCCTTGATCTAGGAAAAATAGTACCTATGGAATATATTAGGCCAAGACACAAATCTTGAACTATTTTAGACACTTAGTTAGGAACATCCAGAATCAAATTGCTTAAGACATTTTTTTTAGCGCTTATAAAAGATGATACTGAAATATATAAATTGGCAAAAAAAAGTTGAAAACATAAAATTTTAAAATCTATATTGATTTGGATAATTGCAATACACGGAATTATACCCGTATTACACATATTCGGTGGTATAATGATCAGAGCTATTAGCTACAGATTTATAGCTCCCGGGATTCTATCTCCGGTGCTTTCAAAAACTATCTGTGAATCAGTTGATCAGGAACTGGTTCAAACTCAGCTTCGTGAGGAAAAATGAGGAGCTACTTGAATACAGAAGCAGCATTTCCGGTTTAGAAAACTGAGATTAATGGCTGGAGGGCTCACTGTGCTGGCAATATGACACCCTCTATCCGCAAATGTTTAAACTACCGTCACTAACAGTGGTGACAACTCGGTCAGTATAGCTCGCCTGTGGGCTCAAACCATATATATATTTTTTTTTACTAAATTGTGCATAGTTGTTACATACTTGACTTATTCCTTAATCTTTACATGATTTCGGGCCTAAGAATTTTTAAAGAAATATTAAAAAATAATTTGTTTGTATTAACTGTGATCAAAATGTCTTATTAGTCACTACATTCTAGACGATATATCCAATTACTAGATACATACAGTGCATATAACGTAAATTTAGGGCTGCAAATAAATATAGTCTTAACCTGCGGTACAATAGCTCGACCAAATACTACAAAAAATGTTTAAACAAGAAACATTTTTACAAAAAAAAAAAAATTATTTAATCCCTGTAGACTACTTCGGTGGCTAGATTGTCTAAGATCCGCCTCGGTGGCGTAGTTGGCTAACGCGCTTGTCGTGTTGAAGCTCGACTGCTGAGGACGGGGAGATCGAGGTTCGAATCTCGGTCGGGTGAACTGGGGGTGGTTTTTCCTAAATGGTTTTCCACTCTCGCTCCACGCAAATGCTGATTCACTTCCTTTAATTCAATCTTCCCAAGTCCTAATCCGTTAGAGTAATTAGTACTTAAAGCGTATAGCCCGAACGGGTAGTAAGACGTGGTGCTAAATATTATTATTAATATTATATTGTCTAAGGCACTACTTTCACTTTGGACTAGATTGCCAATGACGGGGAGATCTTGGTTCGATCTTGGTCGGATGCACTGAGAGTGATTTTTAATTAATGGTTTCCTACTCTTTCTTTACACAAATACCGGTATTCTTCTTCTAATTTAAACCTTCCACATACCTAAACCATTAGCGTAATTAGTAGATAGGCGTATAGCCCAAATGGTTAGTAAGACGCGGTGAAAAAAGAAGAAGAAAAATCAATGTAGCTCCTGAACGGTCAGATAATTTTACTCTTAATATGGTAGGCTTAAATTATTTCCCAAATCATTTACTTGGGAACAAATATTATCATAGTTTTTGTTGTTGTACGTTTTAGTTCCTATCTGGGACATCCATCTTTTATTGGGGTTGGGATCAAGAAGGTCAAGTCAAAAGGAAATATACCTGCATTTTCCTAGAGGAGAAAGTGGGGGAAATCATTTTGGAAAAAGGACTATCACTACGTCCAGATGGGACTGCAAACCTCAATCACATCGGCGCAATTAAGACAGACTATACGTGCCTGACATATTTACTCCACGAGCCTACCGATTCGGGTTGAAGCTACAACTAAAAATAAATAACTCAAAAATGAATTCCAAATATATCTAGATAGATACTTATTTTATCTAGAGAATGAAATAAGTTCATTATAAAATATTATTTCATAACTTTGTTTGAACAAAAAAATGTTCTAGGTTTTTTCTACATTTTAAACTTGATTTCTTACTCAATGGTTTTCCTTTATAATTCATGTCAAACTAATATTTCTAAACTCCTACATATTTTTAGGTGTTTTTATGGACATATTTCTTGAATTAAAATATTTTGGTTTGTTCCTTGGCCTCTCCGTCCAGAGTAGCTTACTTTATTTAGGTCCTACTTTAGCAAACGTTAATAATTTGAACTAAATTAATTTAAAATAAGTCCTGCATGAGGAGAGCTAACCTAAGTCACAGATATCAGATATGGTTTTTTTCAATAAAAAGCAAAAAATAAATAACTTCTTCTGGAAACCAAATATAAAAAGGGTCATAGACCAGTCTGGAAATGTCTGTTTCATATGCAATACGTTACGACAGCTAAAGTGACACGTTCTAGTTCTCAGGGAGTTGTCCAGTAGAGTCTCCAAGGGTTATAGAACCTGATTGAAACCACCATCCATATGATCCTAGTGAAAAGTGAAGCAATCACAGTCTCCATACCCCTCACCTCCCTTTCTTTACCCTGATCTAGAAGTGATGTGACCACCCCCTTCCATCACCCCGCCTGTCCTTCCAGGCCAGTGCAGATCAGAGTGACATTGGAACCTCTGTAGCTTAGAGGATCCTGCACCATAACCACAATCTCTTAACACGTTGTCAAAGAAGATTCTTAAAGCTTTGCATTGGTGGGCAAGCTGACTAAACGTCAGGTTCATATAAACTGATTTGCCTTTTACAAGGATGTCAGGCCTGGGGTGTATTCCTGAATATATTCATAACTATCTCCAATGATTTTCCTATTTAAACCCGCCTCAGTGGTGTAATTGGCTAACGCGCTTGTCGTGTTGAGCTCGACTGCTGAGGACGGGGAGATCGAGGTTCAAATTTCGGTCGGGTGAACTGAGGGTGGTTTTTCCTAAATGGTTTTCCACTCTCCCTCCACGCAAATGCAGGTTCGCTTCCTCTAATTAACCCTTCCCAGTTTCTAATCCACTAGAGTAATTAGTAATTAAAGCGTATAACCCGAACGGGTAGTAAGACGCGGTACTAAATATTATTATTATTCCTATTTAACTTTGCAAAGAAGACCACTCCAGATGCTTAAGAATGCATTCAGGAATACACACACACGGTTTGAATCCTGGTCGGGTGGACTGAGGGTTTTATTCCTCAATGATTTCTCACTTTCCCTTCTTGAAAATACGAGTAAGCCTACATTTCCTATTAATGTCCCACTTTCCTCATACCTGCTCAATTATTGTGATTAAGTTCGTATATCTTAGCTGGGTAGTAAGACATAAAACTATTTTCTCTATAAAGATGACTTTACTTTGATTATTTAATTGAGTGATTGATTGATAATATAATATTTAGCACCGTATCTTACTAGCCGTTCGGGTTATACGCTTTAAGTACTAATTACTCTAATGGATTAGGAATTGGGAAGGTTGAATTAGAGGAAGTGATTGATTGATAATCTGTTTTGTTGTTCATCTTGTTAAAGGCATCAATCTCAAAATAGACTGGACTAACGTTGAAGGAGTCATATTTGGGTTTACTGAGGATATGTTTTAAGTTCTCCTACTCTCTCTCTACGCAAATGTAAGTACATTACTTCTAAATTATACTCTACTCATTCCTATCCTTTAGTGTAAATATGGAGATTGGCTGTTGGAGTAGTACGAAATAGTGCACCAACATATATTTTACTTCTGAATTCCCTATAATCGTATTTTTTTATTCATAATAACTATAGTAATATGAGCGTCCGGGCTAAATTATGCTTAGCATATCTTGTAAAAAGGTAAGCCAGTACTAAAGTACCGTTGCGAAAGGGATGCCCAAATGTACTAATAGTACCTACTTTCCATGTCCTGATGAGATGAAATGATGGTGTTTGTGAATATGAGGGTGTGGAACCAGTGGGAACACTTAAACCTCTCTTAAGCCTAATTAAACAAACCCTGGTGACCAAATGGGGAAATTCACCTTTTAGGAAAAGTACCCAAGGTACCAGCTGGGAATCAAATCTGGGACCCCTAGGCTCGTAGCCAGGTGCACTGACCACTACACCACGGGGCCAGTTTCACTATGTGTTTAGCAAACTAAGATTTATTTTATTCGCGTTATTTAACGTGACATTTCGGGACAGATTAATTAATTATTTTAGCACACAAACTATAAACCAATTTAAGTTTTAAATATCGGTGACCTGGCGGTCTAGGGGTAAGGTGTCAGACTTCTATGCTGGCGGCCGGGGTTCAATCCTCGCTCCCGGCAAAGATTTATCTGATTACTAAACCTTTCCTTCACCTCTGACAAGACATCTTGTGAATGTGGGGAATTCCAGGCCTCCGCTGTGGTTTGGATCCCACGTTAAACTGTAGGTCCTCCATTTCATCTCACAATCACCCTTTCATTACACATTAGCGTAAGTGCGTATAACCCGAACGGGTAGTAAGA